>CM064963.1:56267524-56302075 GCA_032847665.1 Solanum chilense | reverse complement strand
TATGAATTAGCCTTGCCTCCAGGGCTGTCCGGGGTGCATCCGGTATTTCATGTGTCCATGTTGAAAAGATACCATGGGGATGGAAACTACATCATCCGTTGGGATTCAGTTTTGCTTGACGAGAATTTGACTTATGAGGAGGAACCGGTTGCTATTTTAGATAGAGAGGTTCGTAAGTTGAGGTCGAGAGAAATTGCATCCATCAAAGTTCAATGGAAGAATCGACCGGTTGAAGAAGCTACTTGGGAGAAGGAGGCAGATATGCAAGAAAAATACCCACATCTGTTTACAGATTCAGGTACATCTTTTCGCCCTTGTTTTTCTTCTTTTGATAGTTCGAGGACGAACGATGGGTAAATTGGTATCTATTGTAACGACCTGTTTAGTCGTTTTGAGCAGCAGATTTTATTTCTGGAAAAACTGGCTGAGACGACGGATACCACGACGGACCGTCATGGGCACGACGGGCCGTCGAGGGTGTCTCGTCCCAGAACACTTAGAATTTTGAAAATGGGGTACTAAAATCGACTCTTTGTAATCTGTGACGGACATGCAGGACGGACCGTCAAAGCCACGACGAACCGTCGTGAGGCCCCGTTCCAAAACACTTTAACTCTTGAGAATTTGGTACAGGGAACTATTCTCTGAACGTCGTGACGGAAGTGCAGGACGGACCGTCACAATGGTGACGGACCGTCACAGAATCCTTGGAGAAAAATGGAGTTCTAATATGTTGCGACGACCTGCATGACGGACCGTCGCAGGCACGACGGGCCGTCATAGGTTGCGCAAATCCCAGGCTGGGTCGGATTTCTTTACACGTTTTAAGGGACGTTTTGGACTATTCCTGCTTTAATTATAAAGTTAGAGGGTTAATTTTAATAAGTCTAATTACTTGGGGGTTAAAAGAGGTAACCTTAAGTTAATTAGTGGGGTATTATTGCCATCTTTTATTCTTAATTATATGTTAATTAGGGTAAAAGAAAGAGGGTTTGGAATAAGAAAAAGAGAAAGAACAGAGAGAGAGAGAGAGAGAGAAGAGTCGATCAAAGAGGAGAAATCAAAGCTTGGAAATTTGCTTGTTGAATTCAATTCTTCGGTGGAGGTAGGTTATGGTTTTTACGTTATGCGTAGTAGACTCTTAATAGCGAATAATATGTATTGGTGGTATTGTAAACCCTTCTATATGCTTAATTGTATGCTTGTATGAACATGATTATGTAATTTTGATAAAACAAGCATGATGAAAAACCCTTGAATCCCAAATCTTGAAAGAAACTTTAATATACTTCATTAATGATGATGCCTTGGTATAAAAGAAGGCTTGATGAATTAAAGTAATGGGATTGATGATGCCTTGGTATAGAGAAGGCTTGATGAATTGATAGATTGAGATTAGTGGATTGGAGTGTCACGTTCCGACACATAGTATTAGTGGATTGGAGTGTCACGTTCCGACACATAGTAATAGTGGGACGGGTGTCACGAACCAACACGTAGATTTAGGGGATCGGAGTGTCACGTACCGACACATATTAGGGGATCAGGTGTCACGAACTGACACATAGATTTAGGGGATCGGAGTGTCACGTACCGACACATATTAGGGGATCGGGTGTCACGAACCGACACGTAGAATTAGGGGATCGGAGTGTCACGTACTGACACATAGTAGTAGGGGATCAGAGTGTCACGTACCGACTCAAGAGGAATAAAGATAATGAATCTTCAAAGATGATAATTTACTCAACATAATGAACTTAATTCCCAAATGAGTATGGTATTGAGGCTTGAGCCCTCATGGATGAACTTGATAGTACTTATTGATGATTACAGTACTTGTTGTTGCTACATGTTGAGTTTTATAGTTGATTTATGATATTAACTGATATATAGACTGTTTCTATTTTGAGTTGGCCGATGATATCTACTCAGTACCCGTGGTTTGTACTGACCCCTACTTTTATGTTGTCTTCTTTGTTATTTGTGGAGTCCAGCAAACGGACCGCCTTCTTCAACTCAACAGTAATCTAGCCAGTCTTCACTTCATCGGAAATTCAGGGTGAGCTAATGCGTCTAGCTTGGACTGGATCTTCTTCTTCAAGTCTTGATGCCTTGAACTTCCGGCATGGACTAGCTCTTAATTGTTTTAGCTTCTTAGACATTTTTAGTTTAGTAATTTGATCGTAGATGTTCTTGTGATGATGACTTCCAGATTTTGGGAAATAATAGATGTTGAATTTTAGTAGTTATTGAATTGGTTTTTATTAATGAGTTAAGTCTTCCGCACTATTTTCTGTTGTTATACATTGAAATGTTAAGGTTTAGATTGGTTGGTTCGCTCACATAGGAGGGTAAATATGGGTGCCAGTCGCGGCCCCGATTTGGGTCGTGACAAAACCATAGACCAAAAAATACCAAAAATCCAAACGAAAATTATATCACTCAATACCTACAAGGATACAACAAACTAATAGCACAACCAGGAACAAATCCAAATCTAGTAGCAACTTGCTACAATTACGGGCTAATAAGCACAATATATACTATAACTGGAGACGAAGTAGCTAAAATACCTAAGCTACATAAGGCATTTCTGCATTATATAAGAATAACTAAAGGAACTTTATATTATATAAAGTTCTACTCAGCAACAACAGAAATACTATATGAAGAAATTAAACCTACAATACAAGTTATTAAGATATGTTTAACTAGAGATACGATAATACCAGAAAAAATAGATATACAAGAAGAGATACAGAAGGTGGATATCCCAGATTTTTATGCAAACAAAAGAACTATTGGGATCGCTCTCATATTAAATGAGTTATCAAACAACTACCTAAATGAAAATGCAATTTGGAGTTATTACAACAGAGATCAAACAATGATATACTCCAATTGTAGAGATATAAGAGCAGCAGATATTGAAGACGTACGACAATGGGTATTAAGTCTGCTGAAGCCAGAACAGACATCTACAACAAGAGCTATCAGGAAAAAATTCATTTCTCTAAACATGATGACCAGATACTGCAAACTAATTGGACAAAAGTATCCAGATCATCTATGTACAAAATGCGACGGAGAAGATAACTATATTCCTGAAGTCCAACTACAATGAAGACATATGTAAAGTATGAATATTAGTGTCTGTAAATTATGAATAGTAGTGTCGGCCATATTTAAAAAATCAAAGGCCAGTATATAAAGAAGTAAAGTTGTAAATAGTATGTCGGCCATATAAAAAATAAAAGCCAATTATGTGTAAAAGTATTTTGTTTTCTTGTGTCGGCCGAGTATAAATAGTCCAGGTGTAAAGTAAATTTCTTGGACTAAATCTTCTTTAAGGTATGGATTCTTCACTCTTGGGTTTCCTTTATCCAAGAGGTCCTTTCAAAGTTGATTTCCATATTCCCCAATTACAAGGTTTTGTTCTATAGATGAATTTTATTCTAAACTTGAAATTGATGATTGGTTATGACTAATTGTGATGACCCATGGATAATTAAGTATAGATTTTTGAGTAATTGATTCTAATTTATGGGAATTTCGTGAATGTAATGTCATTTCCCCAATTTCCCAAAATCATCGATCTTGTTTATGAATTGATGGGAATTGATGAATGTATTGATTGTCAAACTCGTTTTAACTATTGTAATTCATTCATGGAATGGCTAGGGTCATGTGTTGTTGTGATTGGATCTATTTCTTGAAAAATTAGTTATGAACCATTTCCCGTAAACCTATGTTATAAATTGCAACTAATTTAGTTGATGATGATACAATTTACTAAGTTCTTGTATAGATTACTATTGTATGATGTTATTAAGCCTATTAATGGATGAGTATGGTTGGTTTATTGGTAATACCATTAAAGAAGGATTATGAAGGTGAATTGGTAAGACCTTATGATCTTGAATCCTTTACTTCAATTTTCATGGCTTATACTTGACGATGATGTTCACTTGAAGTATTATATATTATTAGATTAAGTATCTCATGGAATGATGAATGTAATTCAAATGTCTTGACTATATGAATTATGAGATTATTATTAAGGTATGATGATATAAGGTTGATTGTGAATCACTTATGTGCCTTACTATGATATGATGATGATGGTGTGTTAATCTCATGAATGAAGGGTTGTAATGAAAGAACATTCTCATGCAATGCATATGATCTAATGATATGATATACAAATGGTTAGTCTTCTATGGCCTATTCTCAGCTATGATTGTTAATAAAGTCTTAAATACATTTCAAAAAGGGAATTTACCTTGGCACCGAGTGAACTAGTTATGAGATGTGTCCCTGCCCAATATGGGAAGCTAGGTTCACAATTATTCTCGTGAGATGAAGATTACCATCTAAAAACACTTGGGTATTTTCTCCCACCTTAGTACCAAGGAAATTAGGAGGATTCGTCCTCACAAAATCCCTAAATCTAGAGGTCATGGTACTGTCAAGAGTATTAATCTTAGGCCCAATATTTCTATTCACTTAAGACATCATGGTTCGATCTAGGGTTAATAGATATCCTATACTATCCCCATTATTTATATACGGGTGAAACACCGGAACCTTATTCTCTTGATCTACTATAGGGACTTGTCCACCTTGAGGAACTTGAACACCTTGTGGAACTTTCCACCTTGGTGAAGAACTCTCTCATTCACCACTTACTTAACTAATCTCCTCGCGGGCGTGCTTCTTGTATTAATGCCCTATAAATACAAGATAAGAGATTAGGAAAAGACACTTACAGACTCAACTCTATGGCACGACACAAGAGAAATGAAGAAAGGGAATTTATATTGTCCTATATGTAATACTCCTAAAGTCCATGACCTAAGCTATAGTCTCACGTGATAAAATAAACCTTAAAACACGTTTATAAACCTAAAATAATGTTTATAAACCATTTAGGATGTTTCAAGCCAAGGCGTCAAGAAACTTCCATGACGTGCGTAAACTAGCTAAATTGAACTAGTTGACTTCCCTATGTTTGGTGAAGGTAGGGAGGGTCAAATGAAGTCTAAAACTTGTAATAAAAACTTTTAATAGGTATAGTATAGTAAAAAGGGTCCAAACATTCAATAACGGCTTCCCAAGGACCATCCGAAGGGTCCTTGAGGAGGACCTCACATGGGAAGGCAGGCTGCCAAAGCAGCCTGCACAAAATCAAAAATCAAGGAGCTGCTGCGGGATGCGCAGGCCACACGAGGTCCAATGCCTCAATTAAATTTTCAAAAATAAAAATGGGAATCATTCTTACGACGCGGAGCCACTTTCCAGATTTGCAAAAATCGTGTTTCAAGCATTTTGACTTCACAAAAAGACCAAAATAAGTGATGGGTATTTTGGGTAATTTAGGGGTGGTTATATATAGACTAAGGGTCAATTTTATTTTTCACTCACCTAAATAAAATTCACAAAACAAAACCCAAAACTCTCATCTCTCTCTACTTTCTCTCTCCCAAAATCCTCCATTGAAGAAGGAAGAAACCTTGAAAAAGAAGACCAATTTATCTAGAATTTCACTTCACTTTCGTGGATTAACCTTAATTTTCACTCTTGGGATTTCTTTCTCAAGTATTTACCTTCAAAGTTGATTTCTAAACTACCCAATTCCATGGGGTTTTTCGATTTTAATGGATTTTCTCTAAACTTCAAATTGATGATAAATATTGATTGCCTATGACTAGTTAAGTGTAGATTGTTGGTGATGTTAATTGATACAATTTCATGTATATCATATCATATTACCTAAGTTTCCCAAATCTGGGATCTTGCTTATGAATTTATGGAAATTGAAGAATGTGTTGATTGTTAGAGTTATTTTATCTATTCTGATTCATTCAAGGACTGCCTAGGGTAGTGTTGTTGGGATAGGATCAATTTCTTGAAGGATTCATAAAGAACCCTATTCCCCTTAACCGTAGGTTATGAATTGAAGTTAATTTGGATAGTGATTATAAAATTGACCTAGCTATTATGTTAATTACCCTTGCATGATGTTTTGTGAAGGAAATTGGGGTAAGTATTGTGATCTCAATTCTTTAATTAAATTATGATTACTTGTTTTTGTGATGAAGATATATTGAAGTATACATTATGATAAGATTGAATAGGGTTGGTATGATGTTGAATTGAAATTCCTTGATTTATGGCTTGTGAGTTGTTGGCTAAGTTGTAAATGTACTAACCTCACATGTATGAATTGTAATAAAAAGACAACACTCATGCGAATCTTATTTAGATATGATGATGATTATTATATGAGGGATAGACCCTATGACCTAAACTACACTATGATGTTTAATAAAGGCTTAAGGACATTTCAAAAAGGGACTTAGCTTAGCACCGAGTGAACTTCACAATGAGAGGTGTTGGCTTCCCGCAGAGGAAGATTCACCCTATAGTTTCATATGAGGTGTTGATTCCCCTATGAGGGATACTCACCCTATAGATTATCATGATATAAGGCTCCAATTCTTTATAGCATGTAGAGAGTTCATACATATCTCCTAGTACTTGAACTATGTTGGCCCCATAGAAAGACTAGCTATTGGATCCACCTAGAACGCTATGTTGATGTTTGGTTCTACTTTGGCCGATAGACCACCTTCCATCAGTGTGAGGTTTTACAACACCGAATTCCATACTTAGATCTTGTGGTCTATGCCGGTCAAGAAAAGTGTTCCCAAAAATTAAATTAAGTAAAGAAGTAAACACTAATTAGGGTGACTAAAGAGATTTGATTTAGCCTAGGTAGAGGTATGGGACTCTACCTATGTCTTGCACTAGTTTTCCTTGCAGAAGCCTTAGGATGGTTTCTTATGTTTTTTTGATTTTATAAAGTGACTATTATGTATATGTTGACTTCATATGTTATTGATTCTATATGATGTTAGTTTCACTTATGAACATGATGTTGGCCTATATTTCTAAAGTATGAGGAGGATTACTATTGATTTCATGTTTTGTGAAGTAAGGCATTGTTTATAATATTTTGTTTGGTTTACTTGATTTATTAAGGTTATGGGGCATTACTTGGTTACAGTAGTAGGCTAAATGATGGGTTATGGGTAAGGGTCTTGGTTATATTGTGATTTTAGGAACTCCTATATTTGTTGACTTGACTATACTTGATGATGTTGGTATTGTGTTGTATATGGTCTTGACTTAAAAGTTATGTGTTTATTGACTTTTATGAGTTCTTGGATGTGCGTAAGTCTTTTTCAAAGTAATTTAGCATGTTTTAACAAATGTCATCTTTAGCACGATTTTAGTTATTTTATATGCATGTACTCAAACTATGTACAAGTGTTACTAACCCATGTGTTATGTTTACTAAAAATGTAAAATCTGGCTGTTGAGCTTATTGAAGGCCTTTTGAAGACTACTTGGATATTTCTCAAGTGTTCGGTAGGTCCTCACATTCCGAGGATGATACCACTATCTTGCTATTGGATGTTGTTTAGACTTAAAGAAATGTTCATTCTTTTTCATTGATGAATTTGTATATTCCTATGCGAGGCCTTTATTGTAATGAAGTATGGGCTACACCCAATGGTTTACTCGTTGTAGATGGTTTAATATGACACATATCCTAGACATTCTTATAAATATTGGTTACTATATTATGTGTGTGAAACAAAGTAGAAGCCTATGTAGTGCTTCTTATGCGAGGAGTCTATGTATACTCGCTAAACAAATATTATGTGTAAGCGAGAGTTCTAAGTAAACCTAAATGTAGGAGTTATTAAAAAGATTTATATTTTCATCATTTTTAACCTATGAATGTACTAATGTAAGCTAACAGGCTTGCCTTAGTCCTCGATGAGGCTGACGACGCCGGTTATGTCTAGGGGCTTCTTCCAAGATGTGACAAACATAGTATCCGAGCATGAGGTTGAATATATTAGGGATCCATGTCTAATTAAACCACGTCTATGTAGGTTCTTATTCATAACTGTGAAGTGCGCCACACTTATGAGTGAGGAGCTATATGATGCTTAGGAAATTCTCATCTTCTTGAAAATCCAATGTTGTGCCTCTAGCATCTACTTTATATGTGTTTTCACCTAAACCTTGTATTGTGGTTATAAGTATGAATACTGTAAAGGCAGCCACACGAAGAATTGATGAAGGTATTTATTATGCGGGAGTTCCTTTCTTTGGCAATCAAGTCCCTCCTCTTGAAGAAGTTGCTAATGATGATCAAGCTCCGGCCAATCCTACGATTTTGACGGATGGGACATAAGTTCATCCTTTATCCAAATGAACCAAGCCATTATTACTCAATAACAAGTCATTTCTACTCAAGCTCAAGACATGACGGCCCAAGCTAACCGGGAGGTGGTACCACAAGGAAACCAACATGTTAGCACCATGGCCTCCCGCTTGAGGGATTTAAGAAGGATGAACCCCCCCCCCCCCCCCCCACTTTCTATGGGACCAAATTGAAAGAAGAACCCCATGAGTTCATTGATGAATTTTACTACTAGTGAAAAGGCTGATTTAGCCACCTACCAATTCATGGATGTGGCCCAAACTTGATACGTCCAATATAGAGACAATAGGCCTTTGAGAGGTGGTCCGATGTCCGATGCCACGGGAGACTTTCAAGAAGGATTTTCTTGATAGGTTCTTTCCAAGGGAAAAGAGAGAAGCTAAGGTGGAATAATTCATCAACCTACGTCAAGGAGGTATGAGTGTTCTTGACTACACTTTGAAATTTACTAAATTGTGAAAGTATGCTCCTTCTTTGGTTTCCAACCCTAGAGATGAAATGAACTGCGTTGTGGTGGGAGTGTCGGATTAGTTAAAAGAAGAATGTCGTTTGGCTATGATACATGATAATATAAACATTTCTCCTTTGATGGTTCATTCTCAACAAGTGGAAGAGACAAGGGTTAAGAGGAAGAGTAGGGAAGCAAATAGGGACAAGTGTTTTGATGGTGGTTATTCAAAGGGAAGGCTTGATATCCAAGACAAGCCTAAGTTCAAGAAGAGTTTCTCTAATCCAGTTCATTCCGAGTTCCTAAGTCTCGTCATGATAGGTAGTCTAATCCTAAACCTCAAAAGGGAAGGAGTACTAGTTCACTAAAATAAAGAAGCCAACTTGTGCCAAGTGTGTAAAGGGTGACTTCAGTGAATGCTTAGTTTTAACAGGCAATTTCTTTAGGTGTGGTAAGAGTGGCCACAAGGTGAAGGATTTTCTAAACTTGAAGGGTCAAGACAAAG
This sequence comes from Solanum chilense, assembly GCA_032847665.1. Classification (NCBI taxonomy): domain Eukaryota; kingdom Viridiplantae; phylum Streptophyta; class Magnoliopsida; order Solanales; family Solanaceae; genus Solanum; species Solanum chilense. The sequence continues at coordinate 56,292,817 of CM064963.1, read as the reverse complement.
GTAGTGGGACAGCTCAAGCAAGTGCTTCTAATGTTGATGATCCGAAGAAGAATCGCTTTTATGCTCTCTGCTCTAGGGGTGAGCAAGATACTTCTCCCGATTTTGTTACCGGTATGTTGAAAGTTTTCTCTATTGATGTATATGCTTTACTTTATTCGGGTGCTACATTATCCTTTGTTACTCCTTTGGTAGCTATAAAGTTTAATATTTTGCCCGATATCTTGAATGGGCCTTTTATAGTGTCTACCACGCTGGTGAGTCGGTCGTTGCTAAGAGGGTATATAGAGATTTTCCTATCCCAATACAGTTACTTATGTTGCACTAGTAGAACTTGACCTGGTTGATTTTGATGTCATTTTGGGTATGCATTGGTTGCATGTTTGTTTCACTTCCATAGATTGTAGAACAAGGGTGGTGAAGTTTAACATTACTAATGAACCTGTATTTAAGTGGAAGTGGGTAAATTCTATTCCTAGAGCTTGTATCATTTCTTGTGTAAAATATTGTAATATAATATCTAAAGGGTGTTTATACCATAAAGTGAGAGTCAAAGATATAGACAATGAAGTTCCTCCCATTGAGATTGTCCCCGTGGTAAGAAAATTTCCAGATGTATTTCCTAATGATCATCCCGGAATCCCTCTGGAACGGTAAATTGATTTTGGTATCGACTTGTTACCGGATACAAATCCCATTTCGATTCCTCCTTATCAGATGGCCTCGGCAAAATCGAAAGAGTTGAAGGCTCAACTCAAAGATCTACTAGATAAGGGTTTCAATAGTCCTAGTATTTCTCCATGGGTATCTACGATATTGTTTGTGAAGAAGAAGGATGGGTCCCTTAGAATGTGCATTGAGTATCACCAACTCAATAAAGTCATTATTAAGAACAAGTATTTTATCCCTAGGATTGACTACTTGTTTGATCAACTCCAAGGGAAAAGATATGGTCACAACAAGTTCTTAGTAATGTTCTTTGGTCTCACTAATTTCCCAGCGGCATTTATAGATCTCATGAATGGGGTGTTCCGAAGTTACCTAGATTCATTTTTCATTGTATTTATTGACAACATCTTGGTATATTCAAAAAAAAGAGGGTGAACACATGGACAATTTTAGGGTGGTGTTACAAGTTCTTAAGGAGAACCAATTATTTGCCAAGTATAGCAAATGTGAGTTTTGGTTGAGGTCGGTGGTGTTTCTTGGTCATATCAACCCTAGTGAGGTAGTTGAGGTTGATCCAAGGAAGACATAGGCGGTGAAAGATTGGCCTAAGCCATTGACTCCAACTGACATTAGGAGTTTCTCGGGCTAGCGTGATATTATAGGAGGTTTGTGGATGGTTTTGCGTCCATTGCATCTCCCTTAACTACCTTGACACAAACGAGTGTGAAATTTGAGTGGTCGGAGACATTTGAAAGAAGCTTTTGAATCGTGAAAGATAGGCTTACATCCATTCTGGCATTGACTGTACCAGATGGTACCAAGGACTTCGTTGTGTATTGTGATGCATCCCGAGTGGGCTTAGGGTGTGTTCCTTTTCAACATGGAAAAGTAGTAGCTTATGTTTCTAGACAACTCGAGGTTCATGAGAAGAAGTACATAGTGGAATTTGTTGTAAAGTGTCCAAATTGCCAACAAGTGAAAGCCGAGCACCAAAATCCAAGTGGATTACTTCAAAAAATTCAAATTCCCACTTGGAAGTGGGAATATATTACATGGATTCAATGGTAGGGTTTCCTCGAACTAAAAAGCAACATGACTCTATGTGGGTGGTTGTGGATAGGTTAACCAAATCTGCTCAATTTATTTCTATCAAGTCCACTTACTCGGTGGAAGATTATGCAAGGATCTTCATAGATGAAATTAAGTGTCGCCATCGTATACCGTTATCCATCATATTGGGTAGGCGTGCACAATTTTCATCTAGGTTTTGGAGGTAATTCTAAAAATGGTTGGTTACCAAGGTGAGGCTAAGAACTGCTTTTAATCACAAATGGATGGTCAAGCGGAGCGTACTATTCAAACCCTTGAAGATATGCTTAGAGCTTGTATTATTGATTTAAAGGGAAATTGGGATAAACACTTGCCTTTGGTTGAGTTTTCTTATAACAATAGTTATCATTCATCTATATCTATGGATCCGAATGAAGCCCTTTATGGTAGGAGATGTAGATCTCCAATTGCATTGTTTGAACTGGGTGAGTCTTAACTTTTGGGTCCCCATTTGATTTACAAGACTTCTGAGAAAGTTCATATAATAAGGAACCGCTTGAAAACAGCCTATGGCCGGCAAAAGTCTTATGCCGACCATAGAACAAGAGGCTTAGAGTTTGAGGAAATTGATAAAGTATGTCTAAAATTTTCACACTTGAAGGGAGTGGTGAGATTTGGAAATAAAGGGAAGTTGAGTCCTCGTTATGTGGTTCCCTATGAAATTTTGCAAAGGGTTTGAAAGGTTGCATACAAGGTGAAATTACCTAGTGAGATATCTTCGATTCATCCAATTTTCCATGTATCCATACTTAAGAAGTGCATTGGTGATCCCGAGTTCATACTTCCTATTGAGGGTCTAGGTGCGGAAGAGAACCTCTCTTATGAAGAGGTTCCGGTTGAAATCCTTGGTAGACAAGTGACGAGGATGAGGAACAAGGAGGTGGCTTCCGTAAAGGTGTTATGCAAGAATCACCTAGTTGAGGGAGCAATATGGGAACTCCAGGCCTACATGAAGTCCTGTTATATTCATCTCTTTGCTAATTAAGGTCAGTTCCTCCTACTAATAATGAAAATAATGAATAAATTGAATTTGGCTTATTTTGCAAAGACGTGCATATTTTTATAAAGGTTGTGTCAAAATAAATTTTCCTAAAAGAGGCTTTTGTGTTAACTCGTTGGTGTCATTTTGAGTTTATGATTGGTGTTACGAAGGTATTTTCTTCAATATGTTTTATCAATGTTGAGCTCTTATGTGAAATGACTTGTGAGTTGAATTTCTATGTGTAAATTTCATGATTATATATTAAATGGAGTTGTGAAGTACTCCTATGAGTTGTGACTCATGAAGATTTTATGCATGTTATTGGTTGGGCTACTAGAATTGCGTTTATCCTTTCCCTTCAAAAGATTTCACTGTCATTCGGGGACGAATGTTCCTAAGGCGGGAAAATGTAATATTACTAAAGTCCATGACCTAATCTAGATCCTCACATGATAAAATAAACCTTAAAACAATGTTTCTAATTCTAAAATAATGTTTATAAACCATTTAGGAAGTTTTAGAGCCAAGACGTCAAGAAACATCCATGACGTGCGGAAACTAGCTAAATTGAACTAGTTGATGTCCCTATGATGGAGAAGGTTTGGGAGGGTCAAAATTGAATTCCAAAACTTGTAAAAAAATACTTTAAATAGGTAGAATGTAGTACAAAGGGTCCAAACGTTCAATAACGACTCCACTAAGACCAATCGAAGGGTCCTTGAGGAGGACCTCAACACGGGAAGGCTGGCTGGCAAAGCAACCTGTGTAAAATCAAGGATCAAAGGGCTGATGCACTATGCACATCCCACACGAAGTCTACTACCTCAGTTTACTTTTAAAAAATAAAATATGAGATTAGCGTCGCGACGCAAAGCCACTTCCCAAATTCGTAAAATAGTATTTAAAGCATTTTGACTTCACAAAAGACCAAATTAAGTGAGGGGTCTTTTGGGTAATTTAGGTGGTGATTGTATATATCCTAAGGGTCTGTTTTAAGTCATTTTCACTCACCGAAATCAAATTCCTAAAAAAAACCCAAAAAAATCTAATCCCTCTCTACTTTCTCTCTCCCAAAATCCTCCATTAAAGAAGCAAAAGCTTGAAGAAGAAGACCAATTTATCCAGGATTTCACTTCAATTTCATTGATTAATCTTCATTAAGTGTCACGACCCAAAACGAGCCGCGAGTGGCACCCACACTTATCCTCCTATGTGAGCGAACCAACCAATCTAAACCCCAACATTTAGCAATATTTCAACCATAATGAACAAATACAATGCGGAAGACTCAAAATCTTATTAATATAACCAATAAACAAGCTTCTAGAGTTTATCAACTATTATCCCCAAAATCTGGAAGTCATCACACCAAGAACATCTATCCTCAAAAATTCTAAATCTAAGAGTATTTAAGAAGCTAACATAAGTAAAAGAAATGGTCCATGTCCGAACTTCAAGACATCAAGACGTGAAGGAGAGAATCCAGTCCGAGCTAGGAACAATAGCTCACCCTGAAATCTTACATGATGAAGACTGGCTAGAGTTGAGGGCGAGTCGAAGTCGATGGCACGTTTGCTGCACTCCACAAATAACAAAGAGAAAAATACAAGTAGGGGTCAGTACAAGGAACACATACCGAGTAGATATCATCGTCCAACTCAAAATAGAAAGCAATATAGATCAAATAATAATATAAAATCAACTACCATACTCAACAGGTGACAAGAACAAGTACAAGAACCATTGGCCACAACACCAAGCACACCTATGAGGACTCAAGCCTCCACACCATACTCATTTGGGAAATGTTTTCTTAAATTTGAGTATATTAACATAATTCAAGATTCATTCTCTTTATTCTTCTTGTGTCGGAACGTGAAACTCTGATCCCCTACTACTACATGTCGGTACGTGACACTCCGATCCCCTAATACTACGTGTCGATTCGTGACACCCGATCCCCTAGTTCTACGTGTTGGTTAGTGACACCCGATCCCCTAATACTATGTTTCAGTTCGTGACACCTGATCCCCTAATACTACATGTCGGCTCGTGACACCCGATCCCCTCATCTCATTACTTAAGTTCATCAAGCCTTCCTTTATGTCAAGACATCATCATTAATAGAGAGATTTTAAGGTTTAAGATTCACAGCTTCATCTTTCTAATCCATTACAATTACATAATCACATCATGCAACCAGACAATTAAGCATATAGAAGACTTTACAATACCACCCAATACATATCATTCGCTATTGAGAGTTTACTATGAAATAGCATAAACCATAACCTACCTCCACCGAAGAATCATGATCAAGCAAGCTACTTCTCAATGCCTTTGCTTTGCTCTTCGCTTCTCCCTTTTCTCGCTCGTTCTCCCTCTCTCTGTTCTTTCTATTTTTCCTTTTCCAGATTCTTTTTCTTTTACCCTAATTATCATATAATTCATTATGATGAAAGTAACCCATTCTTTATTTTAAAGTTATCTCCTTTAATCCCTAAGTAAATAAATTATTAAACTTACCCCACTAATTTCCTAATTAAAATCAGGAATAGTCCAAAACACCCCTTAAAAACATTTAGTAGAAATCCGACCCTGTCGGGGTTACGCATCTCGTGACGACCCGTCGTACCTGCGACGGTCCGTCCTGCAGGTCCGTCACAAAGTTCAGAGAGTTGATCTCTGTACCCAGTTTTCAGAGTTTAAGTGTTTTGGAACGGAGATCCTCGACGGTCCGTCGTGACCATGATGGTCCGTCGTGTGATCCGTCGACACAGTCAGTTATTATCAAAAGTAATTCTACTGCTCGAAGCGACTAAACAGGTTGTTACAATAGATACCAATTTACCCATCGTTCGTCCTCGAACGATCACAAGAAGAAAAACAAGGGCGAGAAAGAGTACCTGAATCTGTAAAAAGGTGTGGGTATCTTTCTTGTATATCAGCCTCCTTCTCCCAAGTGGACTCTTCAACTGGCCGATTCTTCCATTGAACCTTGATGGATGCAATCTCCCTTGATCTCAACTTGCGAATTTCTCTATCTAGAATAGCAACAGGCTCTTCCTCATAAGACAAATTCTCATCAAGAAGAACTGAATCCCAACGAATAATGTAGTTTCCATCCCCATGATACCTTTTCAGCATAGACACATGAAATATCGGGTGCACTCCTGAGAGTCCTGGAGGTAATGCCAATTCATAAGCCACCTCCCCCACGCTCTTCAGCACTTCAAATGGACCAATATACCTCGGACTAAGCTTACCTCGCTTACCAAACCGCATCACCCCTTTCATGGGTGAAACCTTCAGCAAGACTTGTTCACCCTCCATGAAATCCAAGTCCCTAACCTTTCGATCTGCATATTCCTTCTGCCTACTTTGAGCCGCTAAAAGCTTTTCTTGAATAAATTTCACTTTTTCTAATGATTCCCTCAAGAGATCGGTACCCCGTGGTCTTACCTTAAATGCATCAAACAAACCAATGGGAGACCTACATCTCCTTCCATACAGTGCCTCAAATGGGGCCATATCAATACTTGAGTGATAGCTATTATTGTATGAAAACTCTGCTAAGGGTAAGAAGTTATCCCAATGACCACCAAATTCTATCACACATGCACGAAGCATATCCTCCAACACCTGAATCGTTTGCTTAGACTGATCATCGGTTTGAAGGTGAAATGCAGTACTAAGATCCAACCTAGTACCTAATTCAGCATGCAATGTTCTCCAAAACTTAGAAGTAAATTGCGTACCTCTATCTGATATGATGGAAAGTGGAACTCCATGCAATCGAACAATTTCTGAGATATAGAGTTTGGCTAACTTCTCTGCATTGTAAGCCACCTTAACCAGAATGAAGTGAGAAGACTTAGTTAATCTGTCAACAATTACCCAAATAGAATCAAACTTACCCAATGTCTTTGGAAGACCAACCACAAAATCCATTGCAATTCTTTCCCATTTCCACTCAGGAATGGGCATTTTCTGAAGTGTTCCTCGGGGCCTCTAGTGTTCATACTTTACCTGCTGACAATTCGGGCATTGGGCAACAAAATCAGCAATATCACGCTTCATCCTACTCCACCAAAAATGTTGCCTTAGGTCACGATACATCTTGGTTGCACCCGGATGTATAGAATATCATGAACTATGAACCTCTGTAAGAATAGTGTGGATCAAATCATCAACACGGGGCACACATACCCTTCCATTAATTCTCAAAAATGCCTTTCTCATCAATTATTGCCTTTTTAGCCTCTCCTCGCAACACCATATCCCGAATTCGGCTCAGCTTCTCATCATCAAACTGCCTTCCCTTAATATTGTCAAGAAAAGAATATCTTGCCTCCATACAGGCCAAAAATCCTCCTTTCTCTAGTACTTCCAGCCTCATAAAGTCGTTAGCCAGAGTCTGGACCTCTCTAGCCAATGGGCGTCTAGAAATCTGTAAGTGGGCTAGACTTCCCATGCTCTCTGCTTTTCTACTTAAAGCATCTGCCACAACATTAGCTTTTCCCGGGTGATACAAAATAGTAATATCATAGTCCTTTAGTAGTTCCATCCACCTCCTCTGCCTCAAATTCAAATCTTTCTAGGTAAAGACATACTGTAAACTATGATGATCTGTGTAAACTTCACACTTGACCCATATAGCTAATGTCTCCATTGCTTTAATGCAAACACAACTGCGGCCAACTCCAAATCATTGGTCGGATAGTTACGTTCATGCACTTTTAATTGCCTTGAAGCATAAGCAATCACATTTCTCTCTTGCATTAGCACTGCACCCAACCCAGAATAAGATGCATCACAATAAACAATGAAATTCTTGCCTTCCACTGGCAAGGTAAGAATTGGTGCAGTAGTCAACAAGGTCTTGAGGTTCTGGAAGCTTTCTTCACATTCGTCCGACCATACAAATGGAACATTCTGCTTAGTCAAATTTGTCAGTTGGGAGGCAACAGAAGAAAATCCCTTGACAAATCGACGGTAGTAGCTAGCTAAACCAACAAAGCTCCTTACCTCTGTAACATTGGTAGGTCTTACCCAACTCTTCACTGCTTCGATCATAGAAGGATCCACCATCACCCCATCCTTAGAAACAACGTGCCCCAAGAAGGACACTGAATCTAGCCAAAACTCACACTTGGAAAATTTGGCATAAAGCCTTTTCTCCCTTAACACTTCCAACACAATTCTCAAATGCTCCTCATGTTCTTTCCTGCTCTTTGAGTATATCAGTATATCATCAATGAATACAATAACAAAGAGATCCAGATATGGCTTAAATATCCCGTTCATTAGGCTCATGAAAGCAGCAGGGGCATTCGTAAGTCCAAAAGAAATTACTAAGAATTCATAATGCCCATACTTGGTTCGAAAAGCAGTCTTTGGCACATCTGCTGCACGTATTTTCAATTGATGATAACCAGATCTCAAGTCAATTTTTGAGAAGGTACAAGCACCTTGTAACTGATCGAACAAATCATCAATGCGAGGAAGAGGATACTTATTCTTAATAGTTACCTTGTTCAGTTGCCTGTAGTCTATGCACATCCGAAAACCTCCATCCTTCTTCTTCACAAATAAAACAGGAGCACCCCAAGGAAATGCACTTGGTCTAATAAAGCCTTTACCTAACAACTCCTGAAGTTGGGCCTTTAACTCCCTTAACTCTGCTGGAGCCATTCTATAAGGGGGTATGGAAATGGGGCGAGTACCCGGCTCCAGATCAATTCAAAAATCAATATCCCTATCCGGTGGCATACCAGGAAGGTCTGCAGGAAATACATCCAGAAACTCACGGACTATCGAAACAGACTCAATCGAAGGTACTTGGGAAGTATCATCCCTGAGATGGGCCAAGAAAGCTAACCAACCCTTACTCACAACTCTCTTAGCACGAAGAAAGGGGATGATACGAACTGGGGTGGAAGTGTAGTTACCCTCCCACACTAGCGGATCTATCCCAGGCTTGGCCAATGTCACAGTTTTAGCATTACAATCTAAGATTGCAAAATTTGGAGAAAGCCAAGTCATACCTAGAATTACATCGAAATCAACCATCTCTAGAATAATCAAGTATACATGAGTATTGTTCCCCACAAAAGTCACAAGACAAGACCTATACACCTTCTCAACTATCACAGACTCACCCACAGGAGTAGAGACCCGAATGGGCATGTCAAGCAAATCACAATGTGAATCAAGACCAATAGCAAATGAGGAAGATACATATGAAAATGTGGATCGAGGATCAAATAATACAGAAGCCATGCAATCACAAACCAAAAGATTACCTGTGATAACAGCATCAGATGTCTCCGCTTCAGACCTCCCGGGGAAAGCATAACAATGGGCCCTATCACCTGTCTGCCCGTTGCCCCTACCATGTTGCGCTGTAGTAGCTCCAGTTTGCCCGCCACCCCGGTTGATTTGGTGACCTCCATTACCTTGGCCACCACATCCTCCAGAATGGCGGCCTCTTCCATGACCACCTCTACCTCTGACTATTGGGGGTCTGTAACTCTGTTTTGGACAATATCTCCTAATATGTCCAGTCTTCCCACATCCATAACACTCTCTAGGGTCAAGAGTAGGTCTATGTGAGAATGACGAAGTCTGGGGATAACCTCCAAACTCAGAGGAATGTTGGCTGGTTTGCGATGGACCCCCAGCTACAGCCTGCAGTGAAGACTGAATAGGTCGGGCTAGGTAACCTCCTGAACTATTCCCTCTGGAGTAAGAACCACTAAACTCACCTCCCTTACGAAACTTCTTAGATGTCGAGGCCATGGTGAAATCGTCTGGCTTCACCCCCCTCCACCTCTATCACAAAATCAACCACTTCTTGTAAGGATTTTGCTGCAGCAGCTACCTGTAAAGCTGGAATCTGCAAATCTGACCTCAATCCCTTCACAAAACGGCGAATCCTCTCTTGTGGACTAAAGCAAAGCTGGGTGGCATACTTGGATAGTGCACGAAACTTAGTCTCATAAGTAACAGACATCCTGCCTTGCTCTAAGCTTAGGAACTCATCTCTCCTCCTATCCCTCAAAGTCCGGGGTATATACTTCTCCATAAATAAGCTAGAGAATGATGCCCAAGTCATAGGTGGTGCCTGTGCTGGTTGACACTCAACATACGACCGCCACCACATTTTGGCGTTCCCATGAAACTGATAGGTCACAAACTCCACGCTAAATCGTTCTACTATGCCCATTTTATGTAGCAGCTCATGACAATCAACCAGAAAATCATAGGCATCCTCTGATTCAGCACCCTTGAAGACTAGAGATTTCAACTTCAAGAATTTAGTGAAAAGTTCATGCTGATCACTCGTCATTATAGGCCCTGTAGTCAATCGAGGAAACGTGCCTACTTCCAATAAGGCATCCATGCGGGGAGCCACAGCAGCTGCATGTTGTACTCCCGGAACCTGAGGTTATGGTGCAGAAAACACTGGAGGTGTAACCTGCTAAGATAAGCAAGAACCTGGTTAATCATCTCTGGGGTAGGTTGGGTGGTAATTCCTCATCTTGCACTTGCTCATTTTCCCCCTCCTCACCCTCTCTTACTACCTCATCAGTCGGTGGGGGAGTCACCGCCTTATTACTAGCTGGACCAGGTGCTTGTCCTCTACCTCTAGAGGACGTCCTCCCGCGACCTCTACCACGGCCTCTTGCCACTGCTCCTCTTCGAGCTACAGCCCCAGTGGCTGGCTCAGACGCATCCTGTCTTGCCGGTGTTAGTGTTGGCACAGTTGTTGCTCTAGTTCTAACCATCTGCAAAATAGAGTGAGGATGTCAGATACCAATTTGTATCACCTAGATACCAATTGGATCCAAGTAATAGCACGAAAGAAAGAAAGAATGGAATTTTCCTAAAGTCCTATAGCCTCTCAAAGAAAAGTAAAGGCGTCCCCCTACCGTTCCTCAAGACTCTACTAGACTCGTTCTTGTGTGATGAGACCAACGAACCTAATGCTCTGATACCAAGTTTGTCACGACCCAAAACGAGCCGCGAGTGGCACCCACACTTATCCTCCTATGTGAGCGAACCAACCAATCTAAACCCCAACATTTAGCAATATTTCAACCATAATGAACAAATACAATGCGGAAGACTCAAAATCTTATTAATATAACCAATAAACAAGCTTCTAGAGTTTATCAACTATCATCCCCAAAATATGGAAGTCATCACACCAAGAACATCTATCCTCAAAAATTCTAAATCTAAGAGTATTTAAGAAGCTAACATAAGTAAAAGAAATGGTCTATTTCTGAACTTCAAGACATCAAGACGTGAAGGAGAGAATCCAGTCCGAGCTAGGAACAATAGCTCACCCTGAAATCTGACGTGATGAAGACTGGCTAGAGTTGAGGGCGAGTCGAAGTCGATGGCACGTTTGCTGCACTCCACAAATAACAAAGAGAAAAATTCAAGTAGGGGTCAGTACAAAGAACACGTACTGAGTAGGTATCATCGGCCAACTCAAAATAGAAAGCAATATATATCAAATAATAATATAAAATCAACTACCATACTCAACAGGTGACAACAACAAGTACAAGAACCATTGGCCACAACACCAAGCACACCTATGAGGACTCAAGCCTCCACACCATACTCATTTGGGAAATGTTTTCTTTAAATTTGAGTATATTAACATAATTCAAGATTCATTCTCTTTATTCTTCTTGTGTCGAAACGTGACACTCCGATCCCCTACTACTACGTGTCGGTACGTGATAATCCGATCCCCTAATACTACGTGTCGGTTCATGACACCCGATCCCCTAGTTCTATGTGTCAGTTCGTGACACCCGATCCCTTAATACTACGTGTCGGTTGGTGACACTCGATCCCCTAATACTACGTGTCAGCTCATGACACCCGATCCCCTAATCTCATTACTTTAGTTCATCAAGCCTTCCTTTATGTCAAGACATCATCACTAATAGAGAGATTTTAAGGTTTAAGATTCACAGCCTCATCTTTCTAATCCATTACAATTACATAATCACATCATGCAACCACACAATTAAGCATATAGAAGACTTTACAATACCACCCAATACATATCATTCGCTATTTAGAGTTTACTATGAAATAACATAAACCATAACCTACCTCCACCGAAGAATCGTGATCAAGCAAGCTACTTCTCAATGTCTTTTCTTTCCTCTTCGCTTCTCCCTTTTCTCGCTCGTTCTCCCTCTCTCTATTCTTTCTATTTTTCCTTTTCCAGATTCTTTTTCTTTTAGCCTAATTATCATATAATTCATTATGATGAAAGTAACCCATTCTTTATTTTAAAGTTATCTCCTTTAATCCCCAAGTAAATAAATTATTAAACTTACCCCACTAATTTCCTAATTAAAATCAGGAATAGTCCAAAACACCCCTTAAAAACTTTTAGCAAAAATCTGACCCAGTCGGGGTTACGCAGCTCGTGACGGCCCGTCGTACCTGCGACGGTCCGTCCTGCAGGTCCGTCACAAAGTTCAGAGAGTTGATCCCTGTACCCAGTTTTCAGAGTTTAAGTGTTTTGGAACGGAGATCCTCGACGGTCCGTCGTGACCATGACGGTCCGTCGTGTGATCCGTCGACACAGTCAGTTATTATCAAAAGTAATTCTACTGCTCGAAACGACTAAATAGGTGGTTAATGGGTTTTTCACTCTTGGGATTCCTTTCCCCAAGAGGTACTTTCAAAATTGAATTCTAAGCTACCCAATTCCATGGGGTTTTCCAATTCTAATGGGTTTTCTTCTAAACTTCAAATTGATGATAAATTGTGATTGTCGATGACTTATTAAGTGTAGATTATTGATTAGTTGATGTTAATATATACAATTTCATGTAGATCATGTCATATTCCTTAATTCCCCAAACTTTTGATCTTGCTTATGAATTGCGAATCTATTGATTATTAGACTTTTTTTATCTAATATAATTCATTCATGGATTGCTTAGGGTAATGTGTTGTTGAGATTGAATCGATTTCTTGAAGAATTCATGATGGACCATATTCCCTTTAACCCTAGGCTATGAATTGAAGTTAATTTGGATAGTGATAGAATTGACCTAGGTATTGTGTTAGTTACTATTGTGTGATGGTATTACACCCATTGTTGGGTTGAATTGGGTGGTTGATGGTAAAATCTTGGATGATGGCTTGTGAAAGGAGATTGGGGTAACTATTGTGATCTCAATTCTTTACTTCAATTATGATTACTTTTGTTCAGTGATAAAATTATATTGAAGTATACATTATGATAAAATCGATTAGGGTTGGTATGATGTTGAATTGAAATGTCTTGACTTATGTCTTGTGAGTTGTTGGCTAAGATGTAATGATATAAGGATGGTGATGACTTACCTATGTGCCTTATCATAATGCGATTATGTAAATGTGCTAACCTCATATGTATGAATTTTAATGAAAGGACAATACTTATGTAATTCTTATTGAGCTATGATGATGATGATCATATGAGGGATAGACCCTATTACCTAAACTAAGTTATGATGATTAATAAAGGCTTAAAGACATTTCAAAAAGGAACTTATTTTAGCACCGAGTGAATTTTACAATAAGATGTGTTGGCTTCCGGTGGAGAAAGATTCACCCTATAGTTTCATATGAGGTATTGACTCCCCTATAATGTATACTCACCCTATGAATTCTAATGAGATAAGGCTCCAATGCTAAATGGAATGTAGAGAGTTCATACATATCTCCTAGTTCTTGAACTATGTTGCCCCAAAAGGAAGACTTTCTAGTGGATCCACCTAGAAATCTACGTTTACGTTTGGTTCTACTTTAGCTGGCAAAACCACCTTTCATCGGTGTAAGGTTTTAAAATACCAGATTCCACACATAGATCTTGTAGTATATGTCGGTTAAGGCAAGTGTTCCCGAAAATAAAATGCAGTAAAGAAGTTAACACTAAATAGGGTAACTTAAGAGGTTTGACTTATCCTATGTAGGGGTATGGGACTTTACCTATTCCTTGCACTAGTTTGCCTTGAGGGAATCCTTAGGAGGGTATTCTTATGTTCTTATGAATTAATAAAGTGACTATTATGTATATGTTGACTTTACATGTTAATGATTCTATATGATGTTAGTTTCACTTATGAAGATGATGTTGGTCTATATTACTGAAATATGAGGAGGATTACTCTTGATGCCATGTTATGTAAAGTTAGGCCTTTCTTATAGTCCTTTGTTTGGTTTACTTGATTTAGTAAGGTTATGGAGCTTTACTTGGTTATTGTAATTGTAGGATAAATAATGGGTTATGGGTAAGGGTGTTGATTATATTTTGATGTTATGAATTCTTATATATGTTGACTTGAATCTACTTGATGATGTTGGTCTTGTGTTGTATATGGTCTTGACTTAAGATTTATCTGTTTATTGACTTTTATGAGTTCTTGGATGTGCATAAGGCTTTTTCAAAGTAATTTGCATGTTTAAACAAATGTCCTCTTTAGCATGATTTCAATTGTTTTATGTGCATATACTAACACTTATTACAAGGTGTACTAACCTATGTGTTATGTTTACTACAAATGTCGGATACGGCCGTTGAGCTTTTAGAAGGCCTTCGAAGCTACTTGGATATTTCCCAAGTGTTCGGTAGGTCCTCAGTTCCGGGGATGATGCCACTGTCTTGCTATTGGATGTTGTTTAGTCTTAAAGACAATTTTAAGTTCATTCTTTTTCTTTAATGACTTTGTATATGCTTATATGAGGCCTTTATTGTTATGAAGTGTGGGCTACACCCAATATTGTACTTATTTTAGATGGTTTAATATGAGACGTATACTAGACATTCTTCTGAATCTATGTTACTATATTATGTGTGTGAAATAAAAGTAGAAGCCTATGTAGTGCTTCTTATACAAGAAGTCTTTGAACACTCGCTAAATGTATACTATGTGTAGGAGAGAGGTCTAAGTAAACCTCAATGTAGTATTATTTAAAAACTTTTTAATTTTCTGCATATTTAACCTATGAATGTAAAGATGAAGATGCTAAAGAGGCTGGTCTTAGTCCTCAATGAGGACGACTATGCCGGTTACGTCTAGGGGGTTCTCCCCGGTTGTGACACTATAGCTTCTCGATCATAGATATGTTGTGACTCACACCGATGAACAAGACTCTACTAGACGTGGCTTTTGGGAGATTTTGAATCCTAAAGACATTATGCTCTAATACCAATTTTGTAACGACCTGGCAGCACCCCATAGAAATTACACAGTGTATTAAAACTCTCGAAGGACATCCTTGAAGGAATACGCTAATACATACAAGGAATGGTATGGGAACTTCCTTCATAACTTACCTTGGTGAATCTTGGGACAACCTTGGTTAGGGAAACTACAAAGGGATGAGTTCACTGTGAGTTCGTTTTAAATGAGTTCACTGTAATTCTTCTTGAGTTCACTGTAAAGTGTCTCTTTGTGTTAAAATCTTTAGAATACTTCCTTATGTTCTAAATGATAGTTTATGTGTTATTTCACTTCTAAATTCATGACTGTTTTACTTAAATGACATGAAAGCTTACTCCTACAAAAATATCATTTTTTGCATGTGTTGTATAATATCATATTTAGTACAATGTTTGTACTAACTCCTACTTTTCTATACTTTGTAAGTATAGTTTGGAGGCAAGTTGAATATAAGAAGGCAAGCTTGGGAATCGACTCTCTCAAGACCAAATATGTCCTAATATATCCAAAGGTATAGTCTTTATATCTTTAGTTCTTGTATAAGACTTATTATGTATTTCCTTCAATGTAAATGGTCATTTCCGTAAGATACTTATGTCCTGTCTTTAAGTTGTCTTGTGACGATTGATACTACCCTTTAGTATTTATGAAAGATATTTCTTATTATTATTAATGTCATGAAAATTTTAACTCAATGCTACTTTTCATGTCTTATGTAATGAATGATAGCTAAGAGGTTAGTACAAGACCTCCAAAAGTTCAAATGCGCCTTGTTCTGACTCATGGGTTGCCCCCTCCTTCTACGGTGTACCTGTGGGTCGTGAAAAACTTGGTATCAGAGCATAAGATTATGGGAAATAGTTAAGGGTCTAAAGTCTTGTTCGTCGGTGTGAGTCGCGACATACCCATGAAGGAGAGGCTATAGGACGATCGAGTTTCACATTCTTCATTACTCATGCAGCGTGCCATAGAACTTAACTCCATAAGGTCTCTCTATTTTTTCCTTTGTCCGGTGGTCTTCTAGATGTGATTGCTTCGAATGGGAGATTTTTCTAAGTTTGATGGAGACAAATGTGATTTTTGATGTTTATAATGGTTTTGTGGCTAGAAAAGTATATGAAGGTGAGTTTTGAAGATTGTGATGTGATGCCATTATACCTAGGTGTGATATATGAAATTGGAAGTATTATGATGTGAAATTTTGTGGTGGTGCAGTTCTAAGCATAGTAAGAGTTATGAATGTTGGATGAATACCTTTTTGGGAAAAAATTGAGTTTTCATATGGTTAGGTGCAATGATAGTAAAAAAATTAAGGTTTAAATTTAAGGACTGTTGAAAGAATGTGGTGATTTTATAAGATTTAAGGGCTTCCCTCTTGTGTGGGTAATGTTTCATAGTTGTACTTGTGATTATATTGAACTTATTGTGTGGGTTTACCTTAAGGAGGAAAGATAGTAGGTTGCTAGCAAGGAAGTCATGGAGTTATACTAAACCAGTGGTGGAATCTATATTGAAAGATTGTTGTTTTCCAAATGAATCTACCTTAATGGGTGGAAGGAGAAAGAGGGAAATTTTACTCCATGAGTTGAGTTATGTGATGCCTAAGAAGTTGAATGAGATGATCTTTAAGAGTGTTTGTCCTAGACTAAATCCTACGAGGAGGGTGTTATGCTTGACTAGTAAGGTTTATATTTAGTCTTGATGTTCATAAGTCGAGGTAGTATGAGTTCCCACCTTGTGAGAGGTATAGTGGGAGTTTGAAGTATGAGTCCTTGAAGATGCTTTTACCCTAAGCAGGGGAGAATGAGTGTTGAAAGGTGGTTAATATCTTTATTTTTCTATCTTTTCTTATTCAAGCTTGAGACTAAAATCCTTAGTAGTTTGGTAATGATTAATAGTCTTGCATATTAGTATGAGTTGCATTTCTCTTTATGTTATGAGTTCCATTTGATGGTATAATGTTTTGTATGCTCTTGCTGATATCATAATTACATGGGCAGATTGGTAGTCAACCTTATAACACCCCTCAAATGACTTCGGTGAAGCTAGAGCCTAACATGGTTGTCATGATGGTATAATGTCCTAAATTGGTCAACTGTGTGGTATTGAGGCACTGTCTAAGAGTTTAGGTGCATTGGAAGTCAAACGTCAAGGGACGACTAAGACGTTCGACGACTAAGTCATCTATGCGCCTCATATGTTGTTTTATTTGGTTATGTGTGATTCATGAGGTTATAATGTCCTTAAATGATTTATTTTGGTGTATATAGCAGTGTGTCAAGTTTCGTACGAAAGGTTTGTCTTGAAAGGACCTTGTGTGTCTTAGCATGTTTCTTTTGAGTTTTACGTGTTCTTTTTGGATGAAATTCATGTGGGAAGTACTAAACTCGTATACGAGCATTTTTGGGTTGGAAACTTCTGGTCAAAGACCCACAAGGACCATCCAAGGGTCCTTGAGGAGGACCCTTTTTATTGAGCCAATATTACACAAGATAGCCCAACCTACAGAGCCAATCGAATCCTAGTGGGTCAGTCGGCGCCCCATATGTGAGGGGTCATTGTTGCAAACTTACGGTTAGGAATTATAAGCCAAAGACCAGCCTCAGTCCCAAACCATGGACCAACAAAACGGTCCGTTGGTCAAGGGACCGGTCATCAATGGTCTTTCGTCTGTGAGGCTGCCTTCCTGCGTAGGTTCACTGTTAAGTGAAGGGTGAATTGGTAAATGCACCCAACGTCCAAATTATATTGGTGGTTCCTTAAAGGTATTTTGCATATTTTAAACATGTATATAGGTCTTTAACACTTAAGAAGATTTCATTCTTCAAAATCAAAACCCAAAATCCCATATAAATTCCCTAGTACTCCATTGGAGCCAAAACTGAAGGAAGGGCTTGGAGTGGAGAATTTAGTGGAGATTCTTCATCAAATTGAAGGATAATATTTATTGAGGTATCGTTTTTTATCCTTGAAACTCTATTCATCAAGGAGCCCAACTTTCAGAGATGTTTTCTAAAGTTTTTAAAGATGAATTGTCCAATTTCATGATCTATCCGTCGGTTCTTGCATTAAAGGTTTTTAAGCGTTGTATATTGATTGAATTGTTGTTAATTATATGATTTTAACTCAATTAACCTATGAACCCACGTAATTTATGAACCCTAGTTTTTGACTACCTTATGGGTTAAGTAATTTGGACTTAATGCTTATGAATTCTAGTGTAGTTTTATATGGGCTATTGATTGATCTAATAATTGTATTCAATTGATATATAGGTTGTGTTATATGGATTAATCTATATTGAATTGACCTAGTTTTATTGAATATCATAGTTTATGTATTGAATTGTTGGTTTTGGCCATGGGTAAGGGTCTTATGTTATTGTATTGGATGGTTTAGCATTGGATTAAAGTGTTGAGGATGGAGTGGTGATATGCTGCCCTAATTCCCTTTATTTTATGTTGATTAGACTTCAGCAATGTTGTAATTGGTATGGTCCACTTATGGTGCCGGTGTTATATGTTTTACTTGAAATTGATGTGGCCTTGTCGCGTTACTTTACGTATTATGATGATCATGGCCTTGTCGGAACTAATTGAAGTACTATGATGATTTGTGTAGTTAATTTATGTGAAGTATGAGCATGTTTATCTACTTGTGAAGTAATATGTAAGTATGTGTTCTATCTATGTATGTTAGAAAGAGATCATGTAGACTATGACTAGGTGCTTATATGTGTAGTCTTAAAGTTGATGCATGATTGTTCCTACTTGACTATATAAGTCTATGAAGGTTATATTGATAATGATATGGTAATGTATGAGTGAATGATATATATTAATGAATGATATGGTAATGTATTAATGAATGATATGTGAGACCTTAGATGATGTTATCAAGGTCATGTACGTGAAACCTTAAACCTAGTGGTAAGGTTATGAATGTTGAAGTCGAAGAGTTGTAATAGTATCCTTCATGTAAAGGATGATGGACTTATGGTTGGTTGGCTAGATTGGCATCATATCAGCCTTAGGAAAGCCATGATGATCTATCTTAGTCTCCATTAGATGGTAGCCCTAGTGGACCTCTTGTGTAGAGTGAATCTGATTGGATTATGAAATAGATAAGGAACCTCTTCATGTCATCATTAGTGTAAATTACTCTATGAGAACGAAGGCTAGGACCGAGTGATTATGTTATGGGATGTAGCTCTACTTGAGACGGAGACTACAGTGCAATGTATCTCTACTTGAGAATGAGACTAGAGTACATAAAAGCCCTTCATATTCCATAACCATGTGCCTACATAGGATGTGTCCTAGTTCTACCCTTGGATAGTAGAATACCCTCATTGGAGTAGGTTAGAACTCCGGATTCCATGTCTAGATATCATGGTCTATGTCGGTTATTGTATTCTCATCATATGGGATATCTACTATTATTAGAATAGTTCTATGATGTTTAGGTGGTGGTATGGGAAGATATCTAGACATTGCACCATAGACTTTGAAGGTCTTATACAAGACCATTACTTTAATGTCTTTATGTGATGAATGAGTCTTAAATGAACTAATGAATGCAATGATTTAAGTTGTGAAAGCATGTTAAATGAATAAGTACTTACCTAGAGTAGTTAAGGGTTGTCTAGTTAAGGTGTAAAGAGGAAATAGGGATGGTCACTTCGTATCTTACCTAGATAAGTCTTAAGAATGACTCTAGTTAGGGAAGATGTTGATTATGTAGACATGATCTCAGCGTTAGGTAGTCTTAAGGATTATTTAGGTAATCTTAAAGAGGTCAACCATGGACGTTATCTTCTTTATTTACTTAAATTAGTCTTTTGATAGACTTTGTGGAATGAGAATGTCATATTATATATATGTTCATGTATTAAGTAAGAATGATTCTATCTTAGGTAGTTTACGGGATCTCGTAAGTGTATGTGTAAGGGATTGTATGGGCGGTCGCTTCACAACTCACTCAAGTGAGACTTAGAATCACCTTTGGTAGAAGGATCCCATGTTCATATGTGTGATGTTTTGTAAGGGTGTGTTGATCTCATTATATGTAGTCTTAAGGATCATTTAGGTGTGCCTAGAGAGATGGTATGGTCGGTCTCTCTTTATCTTACTTAAGTGATTCTTAGGATAGCTTTTAGTGAGCTGATTGCATGCTAGGAAGATTTCTATATAAAGTTGATATGATTCACTGCAACATGAAAAATAGTAATTGTAAGGAGTACGTTATTGTAATGTTACTTCTAAAAATGTGATAAATGGTTTAAGTGATTTCTTATGTGTTTCTAAGTTGCTAAATGTTATTCTTATGATTATTAAATGAAAAAGATGCATATTTCTAATAAATGTTTGTTTTCATGATTTTATGCATTATGCCATACTTAGTACATGTGTTTGTACTAATTCCATATTTTTATCTATCTCAATAGTGGTCGGTAGGTGAGGAGCATTTGGGAATCAAGACTTGGATCGTAGCATCATTCAAGTGAAGTTGAACTATGTCCACATTCGACTCGAGGGCATAGATGTCCTTTATTTCCTTTATTGAAGTATTGTAATAGATTAAGTATTTCAATATTAGTATTGTGTATGGGTCGTGTCCCAAGTACTCTTGTGTCTATGATTTGATGAAGTGAGACGTAGTATTTTTCCTATGAGTTTTATAAGAAAGAGATTTTAAAGACTATGAATATGTTTGTGAAAAGTTTTAACTCCACACTATTTTTCACTATGTATATGCGATGAACGAAGGGCTTGTATAAGACCTCCGAGAGGTCAAGTACGCCGGTGGCACTCTGAAAGTGCCATATCTTCTAGGGTGTGGTATCGGGAAGTGACAAACCTATATTTCTCATGTTAAGGTGTTGCTAATAATATTACTTAATTGCTTCAAAATTATTATGTTTATGTTATAAGATGAGTTGGCATGGTCTTGTCTCTCATGTTGTCATGCCTTCATAAGAAATTGCTTGAAAGATGAATTGTTGAACTAATTTGCATGTTTCACTGTGACAGTTATAGTAGTCAATGTAAATATTTCATGAATTTATGAACTTCTTTAATGATTTACGAAAATTTCATGAATTTCTTATAATTATGATTTTCTTTGCTGATTGTTCTGCTCTTAATGATGATGAATTAATGTTAGAAAGACATGGGTGTCTTACTCCCACGTGGGAGATAATGACCTATATGTGTTTATGAGGTTCTCATATGATTATGGGTAGCTATGTTTAGTTTGGAATTTATTTGTTTCCTTGATTTGGGTATGTGCATTTAGGTAGAATGCATATACGATGGGTTGCTAGTCTAGAGTTGATCCTATATAGAAGTGTTTAGTAAAGTGTCATTCGAGGATGAATGTTCCCAAATGGGGGAGTATTGTTACACCCTCAAAATGAGCTGGTGAAACTAGTTCCTAACATGAGTGTCATGAGCTTATAAGGTATGAAAAAGACTAATATTAATGTTTAGAGATAGCATATAAAGTTTGGACTTGTTTGAAGGTCAAACGCCCAATAACGTCCAAGACGTCCGAAAACTAGTCGAAGTAAAACTAGTGTGTCATAGTGTTTTTTAGTGGAGTTTAGGAGGATATTTTGAGAGTGAAATTGAGAATGTATTGTTCCTATGCATATTCTTACATGTCAATGGTCGAAAAATCCAAGAACGACGCCCCGGGGACCAGCCTAAGGGTCCTTGAGGAGGACTCAAACATAGGTCAGTGAAGGTGTCGGACAGTGGCTGTGCGACGCGGAGCAATCACGAAAATGGGAATTTTTTCCCTGCAACGAGGGGACATCACGAAACATTCTGTCCTAAACTAGTTCCATGAACCAAGAACCAAAAATGCCTCCGCGACGCGCAGTAAGTTCCCAAATTTGGTCACGTCATTTTTATGTAAAATTTAAGTTGGTTAAAATGTCCAATACTTGCAGGAATCTTTTGGGAACTTTAGTGATTAATTATTGGAGGTTATTTGAACAATATGTAAGAATTTCAATAGACAATTATACCCTATAATCCGAATCTAAAAACCTTTCTCTCCCAAAACTCTCCCAAAACCACCATTGAGAAAGAAGAGAAATTGCAGCATCTATTACGACTATTGATCAAAGATTCAAGCTGAGTTTAAGGTCCTTAATGTGAATCTTATTCTTTCATGGATTCTTCCATCCATGAAGCCCCCCTAGTTTCCCTTCAATTGTAAAGCCAAAGAACCCCATTCAAGAGAGGGTTGTGATTGCATTATGGGTAAGGCTTGATTGTGATCCCACTCTAGTATGTAGCATCCAATGATGTTTATATGATGATTATATAATGTTTGTATGGAGTTTGTATGGTGAATTATGGTAATTGAATTTGAAGGTGATCATGGTGATGTTAGGCCATTAGAGACTAAATGAAGGTTTTATATTGATTCTTCTTAAATTGATTTTATTCTATATTATTGATCATGATTGAATCACCTAAGTATGAATTGAACTATATTTGATGAATTAAGATTGATCTTGATTGAATAGAATCCTAAAGAAGGAATTATGGCTATGTTCACCTAGTATTGAAGAATGTGAGAAGAAAGCTAAGACTATAAGACTCTATAATCTACCTATGAATGAATATAGAATGAATTGATGAATAATGAACCTTAGAATGATTGTGTTGGCTGTATATTAAGGATGATTGGTTAAAAGTGATAGAATTCACTTGAGCATGGAGAGATTGTCTAGGACATCCCTTCATGATAAAGAAGGTTGAGCAAGTCTTGACAAGAAAACCATGGATTATATGCTTGATTCCAAGTGGATATGCAAGGTGAGACGGATATTCTAGCAAGGGTCCGAACTCTAAGTAGAAACGAGATCCACACCTAGTACTTGTGATGACTATCCACTTAGGTCTCATAAGGAAGGAGTCCTTCACATAGAGTCAAGGTATCCAAGTAGAGATCTCCATATCTTATGAACTTAGACGTGTTTGAGAAGCATATCGCAGTGTCAAAGAAAAAGATGAACTTAGACATGCCCAAGGGGTATCTTGTATTGTTCATGATTAAGGGATCAAGACATACCTTAAAAAATCTTGTAGGATCCATATGATTAAGGAACTTAGACATACTTATAGAAGTATCTCGTAGTCTTCAAAAGATAAAGATAGGGTCTAGAATCCAAGTTAAGAAGTAATAAAGAAAGGATCCAAAAGTAGTACCTTGAATAAATGGTGGTATGGGACATCATGAGTGCATCGCACAAGGTATAACCCAGGGTAACTAATCAAGAAGATATTGAAGATAGGATTGGATTAGAGTTGCCTTTCCTAGTATAGTATACTAAAGATGAGAGAATCTTAGTAGACAAAGTTAAGTAATAAAGAATCTATGGAGGGTGAACATGTTAAGGATGGGTTTCAAGATAGGCTTAGTATGTAGGGTAGTATGGGTTTCCATATCTACATTGCACAAGAATGATTTGAGAGGATTACAAGAGTTATAGTACTCTTTAGTATGAAGAACATACGTCTTGATTATGATAGTGGATTATGAATCAAGAATGCTCAAAGAGAGGTACTTAGCTTTTTTAGTAGTATGGCATGCTACCTTAGTCTTGCACAAGTACACTTGGAGGTAGCTTGTGGTGTAGTTCACTTGAGTAAGAACGACAAGTAAGTACTTATTATGAATTCTTGTATTCTTTAAGATGATTTTATATGATAATGATATTCATGATATGCTTATGTCTTTATCTCTTATGATTATGTCAATTATTGACTAACCATTTGAGATATCTTATGTTTGGTGTGATAGTTTCCATACTCAGTACATATCGTACTAACACATATTGTCTGCATGTTGTCCATGTAGGGTCTTGAGAAGGTTGAATTTCTTTCACGGGAAGAGTTCCAAGGTTTCCAAGAAGATAAGAAGTTGTGAATCCTCATCGCTTCGAGGACATACCTTTATGTTCCTTTATGACTTTCTCTATATTTTAGACTTTATGTGGGTTCATCCCAAGATGTTTCAGTTATTTCAAAGTTAGAGGGTTCTTGAGACAATGCTATTAGAGATGCTTCCGCCATTATGAAAGACCTTTTGGTTTATGTTCAAAGAATAGTTTTAAATTCCCTCTATTTATGCATGATGTTATGTAATGAAGTCAAGAGACTTATAGAAGACCTCCGAGAGGTTGAGCACGCCGTGTTGCGACCCAAGGGTTGCCCTAACTTCTAGGGTGTACTTGTCACGACCCAAAACCGGGGCCGCGACTAGCACCCACATTTACCCTCCTATGTGAGCGAACCAACCAATCCAACCTTAACATTTCAATGTATAACAACAGAAAATAACGCGGAAGACTTAACATCATTAATAAAAACCAATTCAATAACTATTAAAATTCAACATCTATTATTCCCCAAAATCTGGAAGTCATCATCACAAGAACATCTATCCTCAAATTACTAAACTAAAAATGTCTAAGAAACTAAAACAAATAAAAGCTAGTCCATGCCGGAAGTTAAAGGCATCAAGACTTGAAGGAGAAGATCCAGTCCAAGCTAGACGCATTAGCTCACCCTGAATTTCCGATGTAGTGAAGACTGGCTAGAATTGCTGCTGAGTTGAAGATGACGGAACGTTTGCTGCACTCCACAAATAACAAAGAAGAAAACATAAAAGTAGGGGTCAGTACAAACCACGGGTACTGAGTAGATATAATCGGCCAACTCAAAATAGAAGATAATATATATCAAGTAATATTATAAATCAACTATAAACTCAACATGTAGTAATTACAAGTACTATAATCATCAATAAGTACTATCAAGTTCATCCATGAGGGCTCAAGCCTCATTACCATACTTATTTGGGAATTAAGTTCATTATGTTGAGTATATTAACATCTTTCAAGATTCATTATCTTTGTTCCTCTTGTGTCGGTACGTGACACTCCGATCCATATTCTATCTTGGTGCCGGAACGTGGCACTCCGATCCTCTATTTCTATCCTGGTACCGGAACGTGGAACCCGATCCATATACTATCCTGGTGTCGAAATGTGACACTCCGATCCTCATTCTATCCTGGTACCGGAACGTGGCACCCGATCCATATACTATCCTGGTGTCGGAACGTGACACTCCGATCCTCATTCTATCCTGGTACCGGAACGTGGCACCCGATCCATATACTATCCTGGTGTCGGAACGTGACACTCCGATCCTCATTCTATCCTGGTACCGGAACGTGGCACCCGATCCATATACTATC
>CM064963.1:56248333-56265616 GCA_032847665.1 Solanum chilense | reverse complement strand
TATAAAATCGCTGTATTAACATTTTTGCGATTTAATAATTTTTTTTTTATTTTATATTAATCAAAACGGTATTAACATTTTTGTGATTTAATAAAATTTTTCTTATAAGTTATATATTTAAATTTTAAAAAATATTATAATTTTTTTAATATAAAATCGCTGTATTAAAAAATTTTAATATTTTTTTAAAAAAAAAAGCTTCGTGCAGCGATTTAATAAGGAAATTTTTTTTATTTAAATAAATCGTGCCCCTAGCAGCGTTTTAATAAAAAAAAATTTTTTTTTTTTTTAAATAAATTGCTGGAATTTTTTTTTATAAATAAATCGCTGCCCGGGGCAGCGATTAATGTAATTTTTTTTTTTTTTTTTAAACCGCTGCTTGGGCAGCGATTTCATTTTTTTATTAAAAAAAAAAATTTTGCTAAATCGCTGCCGGAGCAGCGATTTACAAAGGTAAATCGCTGCTCCTGCAGCGATTTTACCGTTTTGGTTAATATAAAATTTTATATACCGTTTTGGAATTTTTGTAAAAAATTTGTACCCTTTGAGTTTCGAACTCCTATTTCCAACTTAGGGGATATTGTGCATAATCAAACAAATGTCATTACTTAGTCTCATGGAATAGTTTGTTTTTTATTAACTTTTTTCAAGATTAGTTTGGAGTTTTTGAATTATGAATAATCATTTTAAGTAGAGTGGACGTTTTATTTAAATTAAAAATTTTGAAATGAATTTAAATTAATTGCACTCAAAGTATGTTTAAGAAAAAAAAAATAAAATGACAAAGGTTTTTTCCTGGTAAACCGTGAAAAAACATGTATGCACTTGGTCTTTTGCACTTTGTATCCTGACCATATTTCCAGCTCTCCTTAAGCTCTCATAGGAGGAATAGAAAGGCTGGTAACAAAAGAAAACTCAGTCAAATAATCCCAAATTGAAATGAACACTTTGCATAGACAGAGGGTACATAGAGCCAAGTCCATGATTGAACTGATCACTTTGTTCAATGGTTTTACACGACCATTTCTTCCTTTTACCTGTTTTGCATTACAAGTGAACGCTAGAGCTCTTTTTATAGGAGGAAAACATCTACATACTAAAACTTCATGGTCATGAATAGTCAGAATGATTATGCCGCTGATGATGATGACGACGACGGTGATGGTGATTCTTCTTCCCGTGTTCCTTATCCTCAGGCTCAGGTGACCTTGAACGTGAACGTCTCTGTCTGCTACTCCTTTTCTGATGCCTGTCATTATCATTGTCGCCTCTGTCACGATAATGGTGGAGATTCTTCTTCTTCTTACTGTGTTCCGTATCTTCAGGCTCGGGTGAACGTCTGCGTCCGTTACTCCTTTTCTGATGCTTGTCTTCCTCTCTATCATGATAATGATGGTGATGATTCTTCTTCTTACTGTGTTCCTTATCTTCAGGCTCGGGTGAACATCCACGTCGGTTACGCTTTTTCTGATGCCTGTCATCATCATCGTCGTCCTTTGAATCGAGATAATGGTGGTAATGATTTTTCTTGCTGTGATCCTTATTTTCAGGCTCGGGTGAGCCTGACCGTCTGTGTCTGTTACTCCTTTTCTGGTGCCTGTCATTATCATCATTCTTAGAGTCGTGATAATAGTGGCGATGATTCTTCTTCCTGTGATCCTTCTCTTCAGGCTCGGGTGGACTTCTCTGTCTGTTATTCCTTTTCTGACACCTCCCACTATCATTGTTGTCTGAGTCACGATAATGATGGTGATCGTTCTTCTTCCTGTGATCCTTCTCTTCGGGCTCTGGTGAACTTGATCGTGACCATTTCTGTCTATTATTCCTTTTCTGATGCATGTCATTATCATCGTCCTCTGAGTCATGAGAATGGAGGTGATTCTTCTTCTTCCTGTGTTCCTTGTCTTCGGGCACGGGTGAACTTGACCGTGAATGTCTGTGTCTGTTACTCCTCTGGTACCTGTCATTATTATCGTCCTCTGAACTTGACACAGAATGCTTTCCCCAACTTGACTGTGGATGTCTCAGTCTGTTACTTCGTCTCTGATGCCCATCAGAATCATCAGAAGACTTGGATTGCTTTAGAGACTTCTTATGTTTTTTCTTCTTCAGTGATCTTCCTCCATCATCATCCGAAGATGAACTTAAGTCTTCATCATCACGTAAATCTGCTCTGGCTGGTGAAGACCGCTTTCTGTTCTTGCTTTTACTGGATTTCTTTTTCTTCTTTGGCTTGCTTGATAAGCTGGCCAGCAAATCAGGTATATTATCCCCAGTAAGAAATCCTGCACAACAAACAGGGCATTAGGATTCGATGTACATAAAACACTACTAAAGAATTTAAGCTCAACAACCATGGCATGAAAAGAAAAATTTACCTCCGTACTCATCAAATATGTCCTCAGCAACTATCTGTTGGTTGGGGTCGTCAAGTTCGAACCCACCTCGTGGAGGACTGATTCCAGGCTTTTGTTTGAGCTCCCACTTCAAAGTCTGCAGGGAAGGCCGCACAACAGACAAACGAGACATTAGGATCTTTTAGTTTGGTAAAAGAAATTTACACTTTTTTGTGGAACACATAAGAAGAGAAAGTCCCTTCCCTTGATTGTTTCAGTAGAAGAGGAGCACAAAGCATTAATACTAAGAAAACTTTTTTTCCTCCGAGCGTCTCAAAAAGTAAATTCATCAGAAAGTCAAATATTTCCCGTTTTCCTTACTAGTTCCAACTATAGGTTAGACTACGTATCAGCTTTCTTTCAAACATTTCTCATTCAATGCCATCTGGGATTGTGAATCATGTTTTCAGCATTTGTTTTGAAGTCATCTTCCAGTACCAGCTCCAAATTACTTATCTTAGGAGGTTCTTGGCATCACCAACTAAAGCCCAAAAAAAGTTGGAAAAAGTATTCTCCGTCCATTACAATTTATATCTTCCGTTTCATTTTGGAACATCTCAAGGTGCTTGGCATCATTCCATTTATATACAGCGTTAGCTTTGATGTGATATTCTTTTGATAAGCCATTATATTTTCTCTATCAAAATATTTTTTTTTAATTATTTTAGTTAAATATTATCTACCACAATTGCTAAAATATAACATAAGTCAAATTACTATCTTAACTCCGTGCATACTAAAGCTCCATTACAACTACAAACTATGCAAAATAGGTTATTTGCATCCATCTGCAGCACAAATTCAGTCCCCTACCCTCGGTTGTTCTTGTGCTTGACATTTTCATGCAACCATAATAAGATATTGGGGGCTTGGTTTTTCCACAGAATTCCATGTTATTCCTTTCCAATTCTCACAGGCCAGGTTCACCCCTTAATTAAGAATCTTTAAATTAATGAGGTCTAAGACTTCGGTTTTCCAGGACAACTACACAACTCATACATTCATTTCCTTTAATTTGTTTTGATGAGCATGTGGAAAAAATGCAGGTACCCAACCAAAAACCTTAAGCAAATGAGCAGGGCAGATCAAGAGCTTTATAAACCCTTCAAGTCGTTGAGTGCCCTAATATACCCAATGTGGGATGTCATATACTTCAACATCATCCAGCGCATGGAACTAAATTTTGAGGTTCACATGCAGACTTGATTGTAAACATACACATCCTAGAATGAGCTTCTCAATTTGGCTTTGATAACGTGTGTACATATTGATAGTAGACATGACATATCCATGCTAGAAAGAGTGTCTCGACTTGGTTATGGGAACACATGAACGGACATGAGTATCCACCCCAACACTTTTAGAGGTTGTATCCTAAAGGTTTAGATAGAAAAATGAACTGAGCCTAACGACTTAAAAACATAATGAATTGTGCAATTGGAAAGATGAGACAGATCTACACCTTGATTTCGACAAAACTACAAGAAACAAAATAACCTTCCAAGATTAGAGCTCCAAGTTCAAAGAGGAGGCTTGGCATCCTTATGGATCAACCTACAGGTGCTTTAAGTGAAATTGCATAGTTAAAATTAGACGAGGAGCTATGCTAGGGGGTTGTTTCTCCAAAAGGACTTCCAATCCTCTGATTCCCACTTCCTTCTGGTGACAAGTTCAACAAGTTAACTTTGTTGAAAAAGTGAAGCTACCTCTGTTAGTTCACTGTTTTAACCACTCTCCCCTAAACTTTTCTTCTTTCTGGGAGGTCAGCTAGTGTTAGTCAAAAAGTCTATGTTAGACATCGGTCCATTACCTCTGTTGAATTGGACCCTAGGAATTTGAATAAATTTCAACAGATAGAGGGGGGGAACGAAAAAGAAAGAGTACATGCGCACACACATACATAGACCACTTTACCTCAGAAGCATCTGTCTGAGCCAGGATAGCAGTTAAAGGGTCATCTCTTTTTATTCGACTCTCTTCATTTGGCATTATAGCATCTTTCAATGGACATTCACGATCACCACTCTGATGGCCAAAGGTTCCACATCTGACGCACTTGACATTACGTATCTCAATTCCAAAGGGTTTGGCCCTTCCAACTACACCTGTTTCCAGCCTAGAGGTGAAGAACAATCATTTGTGTTAATATATCTTGGTATCGTAAGGCAAAAACTGCCATAAGTTTAGTTACAATTAGAAAAAATAAAAAAGGACAGAAGAAAGATGAATATCCGTAACCAAAAAGATCTTAAATCACGCAATCACACTATTCACAGTATGTTTTAACTCAAAGAAAAGAATTGGTTAAGCACTGGAAAGAAATTATTTGAGTAACTACCACCAAAGAAGCCAATCAAAGACCAGAAAAAGGTTAGGACAACAACTCTGATTATTTTATCCTCCAAGTGTGCTGGTTGTAATTACCGAACATGCTCATATCTAATCTTATCAAATCTTGTATGACCGCACATCCATCTTAACACTAATACTCTGCAACACTCATCTTATGGATACAGTGGACCATAGATGCACCATACTTACTTTCAGAGACGAGAGACGAAACAGAGAACTTTAAAGATAAGAGAAGGCCCTTGATAGTGTAGCCAGAGAGGTAGCATACATGTGTAATATGAGGGATCCTATGGCCATTAGAAATAGACTCAGCATTTTCTGTTTAGTTTCCTCCATAGAAGAGGTTCATGTCTGAGTTCTTATACTGTTTGGTAACAAACTGTGATTAGGTTTGTTATGGTTTTGTAAATACTCCTTGGTGATTAATGAATATAGTTAACCAAAAAAGGTGGAATGCCTCAGATTCTCATCACCCTGTATAACACTAATTTTAGTTCGATTCCTAGTTCCGCAACCAGGACAGTAGAAAAGTAGTTGCATCATTGATAAAAAGGAGGTCAAAACTGCTTGCGCAATGACAATGACAAAGGACGACGACAGCAAGCAGATTTAGTCTATTTACATAACTGTGCCTAAGGATAATAACACCATCATGGTGAAAAAGTGATGAGTAGCTTTGTCTTGTTACAACGACAAAAAAAAAGTACCTACAGAATCAACTTTTCAGAAGTTGATAGCTAGACAAATTACTCCATCCATGTCTTATCAGTATCTACTTTCCTCCAAGTTCTGCCCAACAATCCAATTAATGATTGAAATTCAATATTGCAAGCTAATTGAGATTTAAGGGAGAACTATTCTCTTCTACGGATCACAAGAGATTTTTCCTAGTTTTGATTCCATACAGCTCCTTGAAAGGGAGCAAGAAAAGAAAAACAAGCATGAAGTATATATAGAGCTCATAAAACTGCCACAACAACAAGTGGTTCTAAACAGTTTTAGCAAACCAAACTGGTAAACTGTTATAGCTTCTCAAATCTCAACTCACAATCAAATAGCTTAAAACTGAAAAAGTCATATCGCAAATAGCTTTAAAATTTGGTTATCGGCCCTGAAGGAAAACAAAACATACCTAGGAGCGTTTTTAAGCACTTCAAATTCTTCTTCTGTTGGCAATGGACGGCCATATATATCCTTTACCCTTGGTTTTTTTTTCTCCTGATCAGGTGGCACTTCAGGTCTCCTATGATAGAGTTAAAGCAATCAAAGTGAGTCCAGATTTTATAATCATGATACATTGCGCTTCAGTTTTTTTAAACAAAATTGAGATTTAGAGTCATCTAAAACTACAGCAGCTTAGCAGCATTACCCAGAAGTGGAGGCCCCTGCTGCAGATATGTCTTGAGAAGTGCTGCCATGCCCCTGCCCCTGCTCTCTTGCTTTGTCAGCAATCTCGGCAGCTTTTGCACTTTCTGGATTGTAGCCAGGTGGTCGAACATACATAAAGCTAACAGCTTTCATCATCTCCATCTGACAAAATGTCACACAACCAAGTCAAAACCCCCAAAAACATCCTGGAACACCACATATTCAATCCACATTTACAAAATACTAACAGTTTCATATCAATACAAGCCTGAAGTGAATATACCCATCTTAAGGCACCCAAACTCTTATGTCTGTTTGTTTTGGATTATGATACTGATTCTAAATCTTTAAACAAGTAAATAAACAACAGTGGTTACTACTTACTGGGTTACCTTTTCTTTCTCTTTTTTGGAGACGAGAGCAGTCTGACGAAAAAATTCCTGTTCTTGAGCATACTGAAACACACCCACCCACAAAAAAAAAGATAAAAGAAGTTAGCTAACTTAAGAAATCTGATAAATCAATCAAACTGAAACAAACCCAAATCACAAAAACAACAGAACCCAAATTGAAATCAGTTTTAACAAGCAAACTACCAAAACCCCAAATCGAGAAAATCGCCAATGAAAAGGGAAATAGGATATATGGGTCGGTTATAAATAAGAGTAAAATACCTCGCGGGCTATTTCCTCAGCTCGTAGTTCTCTCTGAGCATGAGTCTGCTCGGCAATCCATTTTCTCCTTTGATTTGGGTAAGAGAGAGGATGCCAAGGCTTCTGGTTAAGGAAAGAGTGAGACCACGCTGTACCAGCTTTGGTTTTGTAATCAACTTCCCCTCCTTTATCGGAAAATCTCTTGCTTAGCCGGGGTCCACCTCCCTCCTCCTCCATGGCGGCTGAGTTCCGGTTTGGGGGTGGACGGGAGCTGCTGTTGGGATGTATATGGTGCTTCGTAGATAAGTGCAATAAAAACCCATAAAATTTTGATCAAACTATATTTGAGTCGTCTAATTTGGCTCGAATGAATAATTATACAAATAAATAATTAAATTTATGTAAAATTAAATAAATAGATATATTTCTGATATAATATAAGTAAAATTTTACGTAAGTTATAAAATTATCAGATATCATGTATAATAATTGTGTTAACTTGTTCAATTGTATATAAATTGAAGTACCTACTTGAGTACACTTAAATAAACATAGTTAATCGCTAATATTAAATTAAAGATTATATTTATATATTTTGTCTATTAATAAATTATACAAATGTGAATGATATTATTAATGTAAATCAAAAAAATAAATATTATTATTAATTATAAAATTATTATTGCAATTGAGGTTCTCGATCATCATTAATACACACATAACTACATTGATGTGCAAATAAATTAAACTTATTTACGTGAAGCATCCAACACAAAACCATTCCAAGTCCAAGTAGATACCTTATATAATAGTGATTTGAATTTGTGTGTTTTAACATTGTTCATCTTCATTGTATCTTCTTTTCATTTTAAATTACTTACAAAGATTTTTTCTTATTATATAAGAAAGACGCGAGGCTGAAACACGCATATTATGTCTCCATCGACATGTCTGCTTCAACGTGTTTTAGAAAAATAGTTGTTTGTTCTGTTTTAATATAATTAGTGTATAATTTTCGAAATTATAAAATCCATTTTAGCTATGCTTTTTTTTGTCTCAGATTCATATTATTTAGTTACAATTTTATTATTTTGAATGTCAGTAATAGTATTTATATCTTATAACATTTTGAGTAAAAAGAATGAACGATCAATGAATTTATATAAACAAAAAGTAATTATTAACTTAAAATATCTAAACAACCATCTTAAAATTAAATTAAATTTCTAAAATTTATCTCTATATATCATATAAATTAAATTAATAAATTATTAAATATTGTGCTCATGCTAGGAGTGTATTGAATAAGTGACACTAATAGTATGTTTAGGACTACTGATGTGAGACTAGAAGTGTTTCTTTTTTCGAGAAAAAAAATATTTATTTTAAGAAATTAAATGTTTGACAAATTTTTAAAACTGTTTTTTAATGGAAGCAGAAACAATTTCCCTGCTATTAAAAAGAAGTTAACAAATTTCTGTTTTTTAAAAAAAGTAGAAGAAGAAATGTAATATTAATTTTTTAAGATTAAAATATCACTTATATATACATATTTATCAGTATCTCTCTTATTAACTAATCAACATATCTCATAACTTTGACTGATTTTTATATCATAAACTTCTATTTTATTTATGTTTTATATTATTATTCGTAAATTATATTGTATATATTACTTTATGTATTATTTTATAAAATTAAAAATAAAAGTAACAATGATATTTTTATAAGATCAAAAAAAGGAAAAAAGAATAAACAAAAATTTGGACCTTTCCGAAAAATAACAAATAACAAAGTTTCTTTTCTTAATTTACCTATTATTTTATTTTAGTTAAGAAATTTATAATTTTAAAATATTATAACATAAAAA
This sequence comes from Solanum chilense, assembly GCA_032847665.1. Classification (NCBI taxonomy): domain Eukaryota; kingdom Viridiplantae; phylum Streptophyta; class Magnoliopsida; order Solanales; family Solanaceae; genus Solanum; species Solanum chilense. Next base: position 56,256,977 of record CM064963.1, on the reverse strand, counting down.
GAAAGGCTAATAGCTGATGGAATCTAAAAATATGTAATAAATAATATTCTTCTTTTAAATTTCAACAATATTTATCGATGTATAACATTGTTTGAAAAATTGAATATGTACACTCCAAATAATTGAATTAAAACGTAATTAAAGTTTTTGCATTATATATTTGAAATAATTCCTCTCTATAAAATGATCTTAATATTAAAAGCACATCAATACATGTCTCTTTTCGTAATTTGACTCTCAAAAGCATTTTTTAAAGAAAATTAATCAAACACAAATTGCTTAACAAAAATATATTTTCATTGGATTTCTCATATTGTTTTTTGAACATCAATTTCTTGAGAAGTTATTTTTTAAAAAAAAAACAAAACTTATAGACCTTAAAAGTTGGTCAAACTGATTTAATAGTCAATTTTTTGACTTATTAGAGTGTTTGACAATTATCAAAGTGATTTATTTTAAGCCAAAAACTAAAAGTTAGGTGAGAGGTCCTCTCTTTTTTCAACTTAAAAGTCATTTTATGTTAATCAAGTATATTTTTACCTTTTTGCCCTTAATTTTTTTTTTTGAGAAAAGGGTCTTATATACCCTTCAACTTTGTCATTTAGAGCGGATATACCCCTCGTTATGAAAGTGGCTCATCTATGCCTTTACTGTTATACAAATGGCTCACATATACCCCTGTTGTTACAAAATGGTTATTTAACGTAAGTTAAAAAAAAATAGTTTTAAATTTATATTTATCACTTTTAATTTATTTTTAAAATTATTTAGGGTATATATGATTCTTCTATCAAAGTTCAAGGTATATTTTAATTTTTTTAATACATAAATTATTTTTTAACTTCTTTTATTATAATTATTTGAGTTTCTTATGCTTATTTTATTTTTTTCTTTCATTCCTTTGTTTAAAGAAAAAAAAATTAAACTGTCTATATTGTAATTTGATTTTTGTATTCGAAGAAAATTTTTTGATCATCTACAATAAGTTTTACAAGAATATTAGTGAAACAAAAATAAATTTGATTATCAAAATAATAATTCTAAATTAGTTATTGAAACAAAAAAAAGTTAAAAAAATATATTTGACTAGGATTAGATTTACTCGTATGAGATTATATATTGTAGAAAAAATAATAAAAAGTTAGATTGAAATTATTATTTTTTTCATTTCCGCTAGAGAAAAAGGGTATATGTGAGCCATTTGTTTATAAGTAGGGGTATATATGAGGCACTTTCATAACAAGGGGTATATCAGCTCCAAATGACAAAGTTGAAGGGTATATTAGATTCTTTTCCCTTTTTTTTAAATTATTATTATTATGGTGATTATTGTTATTATTGTTATTATTATAATTATTATTATTATTATCATCATTATGGTTGTTATTGTTGTTGTTGTTGTTATTATTATTATTATTATATTATTATTATTATTATTATATTAATTTATAATGATAAAAAATATGTAAATGATAAAAAATATTATTATTTATAGATATAAAATATAAATTAATTTTATTTTAATTTTGTAAGAATCCAAATAGGCTCTAAATTATTTACCAAGAATTCCAAGATAGGAATGCCTACTAATAGTCATTTGACGGAAGAATAAAGATTATGATGAAATGTTAAATAGTGTATATAGATTTACCTTTGTTACGAAACATTTATTCAATGTTATACTATTCAAACACAAATGCAAATTCGGTCTACTTCGATATGAATATCAAATATTGAGAAAAGACATAAAGAGACCATCGAAGTTGTCCCATATTTGCATAAAGACACCTAAACTTTTGAAGTGTCCTATCACACCACTAAACAACTATATATCGTTGTAAATTGGCCATTTTTACCCATTAACTCATCCGGGTTGTTTACACGCACGTTAGGCGCGTGATGGGTCATTTTTCCTTTTTATTTACCACTTTAAAACAACCACATGTCATTTTATTTCTTTAATATTAGTTATTTAATCAATTTTTGTATCTTCCCCAATTTAAACTCAAAAAATGGCCGTTGGTAGCCCTAAAATTTTGATTTCCATGGCAAGAACAATATTGGTGCTCTCTTTTTGACGACTTCTTCATCTTCCTCAAGAAAATAAGGTAGGAATTCGTCTTTTCTCTTTTAATTTGCAGTATAAACGTTAATTTGAAGTTTTTTAATGGTTGAATTTCTTCTCAATTTTGTGGTTAGTTTTTAATTAAAAATGTCAAATGCAATGTTGAATCATATTTGTAATGATGAGAATGATCCGATGTTGCGAGTGAAACTGCGATGCAAACATGGTGACTTACTATCAATGCAAACTTCATGGTCGGAGCATAACCCAGCTCGAAGATTTTGGTCTTGTCCACGCTATCGTGTATGTTTACTAATTTTTTTATGGAGATCTTTTGTTTATGTATTTTTCTTGAATTTGTGTTTTGCGTATTTTAGGAGGATGCGTGCAACTTCTTTAGAGGGAGGGATCGAGAAGAAGTTGATATAAGATCCAAGTATGTTATTCAGAGATTAGCAAAGAGAATTAAGGAGTTGGAAGAAATATTGACATCTTATGAAAGTCGTGTTGAGAGTAACCAAGTCATGGTGAAGGAGAAAAAGAAGGGCAAATGTTGTAACTTGAAGCTAATCGTCTTGATCATTATTGTGTGTTTTCTATGTTTAAGTCTAACCAAGAATGTGAAGGATGGAAGTTGTAGGTGTGTACAACCAAAATTGCCATAGACATGTTTAGTCACTTTCAAATTTTTGAAATTGTAGGTGTGTGTACCTAGAAGCTAATTGTCTTGATCTTGCTAGTTGTAGGTGTGTGTAACTTGAAAGATTGTTGAATGTTCAAGTTATTGTTGTTCTTTGTTGTCGAAATTGTTATGATTTGAACAATTAGTTAATGTATTTGGTTCTCTAATCTATATTATCGTGGCAACCATTTGAGAAGCTTCACAAATATGTCAATTACAATTAAAAAGGCAATAACAAAACTGACAAAAAAGAAGACTTCATAATCGAGTTTGATTCCAACCATTCAAGTTTGTTTGGTTACACCCAAAATTGAGTTTGTTTCCAATAAAAAACAACACAAATATATGCTTAGTTAAATTTTGTTTGTCAAAATGAACAAGACAACATCAAAATGCCCTACTTCCATGGCGCAGAAGTTTTTCTACTTGAAGTTGTTTGGCCTTGGCTATTAGCAGCATTAGCAGCAGCTACAGACCTAGTTTGGATAACCTTTTCAGCCCTCATTCTTTCCAGATTGCTACTTGTAATAGTTCTCTTCCCCTTCCATTTGAATCCACGTACTGGTGTGTAGCCAATATCACCAGTGACAACATCAGCCCTCTTTGTAACTTTTGTACCAGTATTGATGACTCTTCTTCTTGGCAATCCAGGCTGCTTAGTCAAATAAATACACAGTCAAATATTAGACAATTACATTGAGGTTTGCAATCACAATTGTAAACTTGCATTGATAGTTGTAAACTTACATTGAGAGTTGTAAATCCATCTTTAGCTTGGTATATGCCAACACCTACCATTCTTGGCCTTTTAAAAAGTCTTGTTTGTCCTCCACTAGTGTCTTCATGTTCTACTGGTCTCTTCCCTCTTCCTAGGCCTCCTCTACTGTAGTTTGCTTCTGAACTAGTTTGACTATGTTGAGTCATTCCTCTTCCTCTACTTAGTTGTCACGACCCAACCCGATGGGCCGTGACAAAGTGCCCATTTTGGACACTCACATCCAAACCTATAAAGTATGACCAACTGAAACTAAGACAATATGGAATTTAATCAAATCAAGACAACCCCAATGCCATATATATATATATATAAAGTGGATCTATCTCATAAAGAGTCATAACCATTCAAGCGTAACAACATACGCGAGCCGACAAGGCTGCCACTATTCAAAGCATAAAGATGTACACAACCGACAAGGCTGTACTTGTACAAACGGACATCCCAAACAAACCATGTCCAGACCATTATCCAAAACAAAAATATACAACCCACACGATGTCTACAGACCTCTAAGAGTATAGTAGTGAAACTTGACGGGACAGGGCCCCGCCATACCCATAGACAAGCAAAAGACTACATAAGAAGTTATGTACCAAAACGACTGGGCTCCGGAACAGTGGAGCTCTCCCAAATAGCAGAGTAGATATTCTAGGCGGGAGGATCACCAAACTGAGCGTCTACACCTGCGGGCATGAAGCGCAGCCCCCCCGAGAAAAGGGGGTCAGTACGGACAATGTACTGAGTATGTAAAGCATAAGGTAAAGATAACAGGATACCAACATGATAAGTCGAAACAAGATATCTCTACACATGTACTTTTTAAGTGAAAATCATGCATATCTTTAAAATATAAGATGCCTAACTTCCCTAGTAAGGGACTCGGCAAAATAATCATCATTATATATACATCATACGTACCCGGCCCTCTAGTGAGGGACTCGGTGAAATAGTCATCACATCATCTCCGTCATCATCATCATCATAACCATCCTCATCACCAATCATATATATATAATATACATTCCCGGCCCTCTAGTGAGGGACTCGGTGACATATGCAAGAAACTCCGCACGAACATTACCCGGCCCGGGACTCGGTGAAATGATAAATGACTCTATGCACGAGCAGAATATTATGAGCAACCAAATGCAATTAAAATCATTTCTTAAACTCAATAGAACAATCAACCTGGACCAGCAAGGAGTATTACTAAAGATTAACGTTTTATGAAGATTATGAACCTTTAAAAACGATATGGAAACGTAAAATCTCAATGACTCTAAGAAGCACTATCATAAATATCAGAAGTCATCATAACCTTAGACAAAGCCAATATATAAAGGAATAGTTGTGGAAGTAAGAATATACGTCACCTAGACGTTCTAGAAGTAGGTATCAAATCTGTCCGTTATTTGCTCATTTTTAAAGGTCATGCCAAACAAAGAAGGAAAGGATAGCGTTACATACCGAATAGTCGAGCCGTACGTCCAATATTTACTGCTCAAGGTATAAATCTATAACAAGCAACAATCGTGCCGCAATTAGATAAATGTCTCGCTTTACTACTTATAGTAAGTTAACTAATAATCTAACGAAAATCCGGCAGCACTTCCCCTATTTTCTTTACTTCATCCCAATCCAACAACAACCCAAATTATCCACAGCAATACCAACAACACATATAATCCAACGAATCATATTAAACAGCCTCCCTCAAAACAGTTCCGTTTTTGGCAGCCATAGTAACGAAACAACGACACACCGAATGATAACTCATTTTATAATTTGCAACATATCTACCTTATCTTATTCATCCTTTGGAGTATATACGCATAAGCATATTAACATATGCATAACACCAAAACAGAATTTCCAGCAGCTTACTTTAATCAAAACAGCCCAAACACAAATATAACACCGCTAGCAATCCGATCATGGTTTCTGCTCATGCTTAGCACATTCAATAACTAAAACAGATTCCTAAGATACTGTTCACGTCCCCTTCTTAACATTAATGTCTAATTAACAAAGGTATTCTAAGAAATTAACACACCAAGCAAGGAGATTACTAACCAATTTCTTTGCAGCTGCTGTCCAAGAGTTTAATGGTTGGTTTTCTCCATTTCCATGGCTGCCCAAGTCATGTGGTGAAAGAGAAGATATGCAAGTCACTACACCATTTAACAATATGAAGTGGAGGCAGCCCCCCACTACAAATGCTCCACTAATTCCATCTCCCAAATCTGAACTTCTTTTTAATATTTAGTAATATGAAGTGGAGGAGCCCCCCACTACACATGCTCCACTAAGGCTATCTCCCAAAATCTGAATTCTTACTTTGCCTTGAGTGGTGGGGCCCACTCGATAAATTAAATCCAAATCAGCCCCTAATTAATCCCACACTAGTTAATATCACATATGGAATTAACATCCTTGCATAATATTTCTTTAAACACTTGGAACTTAAAATAAAATCTCATTTCCTGAACTTACATATACTAGTTCATGACGCGCACGACGTATAAAAATACGAGGCGTAACATCCTTCCCCCCTTAGGAACATTCGTCCTCGAATGTTAAGTTAGCATATTACCGAAAAAAAATTTCAACGAGGTTTCTCTAACAGTTATACCTATCAACCTGCATTTCGTAACTTATAGATGCATCACAGAGTCCCAACTTACAACATAATCTCGTTTATCAATCAATATAGTCAAGCTAGGAATTGAATTACCTGTAGGTACGGGGAACAAGTAAGGATACTTATTCTTCATTTCGTCTTCCGCTTCCCAAGTCATCTCCTCCCTATTATTATTTTGCCACAACACTTTGACGGAAGCCACATCCTTAGTACGTAACCTTCTAACCTGGCGATCAAGTACAGCTACGGGTTTCTCCTCATATGACAACTCCTCTGTTACATGAACATCATCTACAGGGAATACTCTAGAAGGATCACCAATACATTTACGTAGCATCGATACATGGAAGACTGGATGTACCGCCTCCAAATCAGATGGTAGATCCAACTCATATGCCACCTTGCCTATCTTCCGAACAATCTGATAAGGCCCAATGTATCTTGGACTGAGCTTCCCCTTCCTGCCGAATCTCATCACACCCTTCATGGGTGATACCTTCAGGAATACCCAGTCACCAATCTGAAACTCCAAATCTCTACGCCGATTATCTGCATATGACTTCTGTCGACTCTGGGCTGCTAATAATCTTTCTTGAATAAGCTTCACCTTGTCAACAGCTTGCTGAATCATATCCGGACCTATTAACTTAGTCTCACCAACATCAAACCAACCAATAGGTGACCTGCACTTCCTCCCATATAAGGCCTCGTACGGTGCCATCTGGATACTTGAATGGTAGCTATTATTATAGGAAAACTCAATGAGCGGCAAGTGATCATCCCAGCTACCTTTAAAATCAATAATACAGGCCCGCAACATATCTTCTAATGTCTGAATAGTACGCTCAGCCTGCCCATCAGTCTGAGGGTGAAATGCTGTGCTAAGGTTCACCTGTGTCCCCAATCCCTTCTGATACAATCTCCAAAAGTTGGCAGTAAATTGAGCTCCTCTGTCTGATATAATGGACGTGGGAATCCCATGAAGTCTCACTATTTCCCTGATATATAACCTCGCATAATCTTCAGCCGAATAAGTAGTTCTGACTGGAAGAAAATGGGCCGATTTCGTCAGCCTATCTACAATAACCCATATAGAGTCATACTTCCGTTGGGTGCGAGGTAATCCTGTAATGAAGTCCATATTAATCATCTCCCATTTCCAAGTCGGGATCTCTATCTCTTGTAATAATCCACCAGGCTTTTGATGTTCGATCTTGACTTGTTGACAATTCGAGCACTGAGCAACAAACTCCGCTATGTCCTTTTTCATGCCATCCCACCAGTATAAGCATCTGAGGTCATGATACATTTTTGTTGACCCTGGGTGAATAGAATAACGGGCAGAGTGTGCCTCTCCCATAACCTGCCATCGTAGCCCCGCAATATCTGGTACACACAATCTACCTTCATATCGTAACACTCCATCAGGTGTAACCTTAAATGGGGTCTTTTCCTTTTTAAGAGTTGCATCTCTATACTGTGCCAGAATAGGGTCCTCTTATTGGTGTCTCTTTACTTCATCTATGATTGAGGACTCAGCAACCTCTCTGATAGAAACTCCACTATCTTCTGAATTAGCCAGACGGACTCCAAGGCTTGATAGCCGCTGAATCTCCCGAACCATCTCCCTCCTTTCTGGTTGTACATCTGTCAAGCTACCCATGGACTTACGGCTAAGAGCATCTGCTACAACATTTGCTTTCCCTGGATGATATAAAATATCAATATCATAATCCTTTAGCAACTCTAACCACCGCCTCTGTTGTAAATTCAGCTCCTTCTGTTTAAAGATATATTGGAGACTCTTATGATCTGTATAGATGTCCACATGGACACCATATAAATAATGCCTCCATATCTTCAAGGCATGAACCACGACCGCTAACTCCAGATCGTGAGTAGGATAATTCTTTTCATGCTTCCTAAGCTGTCGGGAGGCATAGGCTATAACTTTTCCATGTTGCATCAATACACATCCTAGCCCAACACCGGAAGCATCACAAAAAATAACATAGCCGTCTGGTCCCTCCGGAAGAGTTAGAACTGGAGCTGTAGTCAATTTGTCTTTCAACAGCTGGAAGCTTTGCTCACAAGCATCAGTCCACTGGAACTTGGCTGCCTTTTGAGTTAGCCTTGTCAAAGGCGCTGAAATTGAGGCAAACTTTTCTACGAACCTCCTGTAATATCCTGCTAACCCCAGAAAGCTGCGTACCTCAGTAGGTGTCGTAGGTCTGGGCCAAGTCTTTACCGCCTCAATCTTCTGCGTGTCTACCCGAATACCATCAGCTCCAATAATATGCCCCAAGAATGCCACTGAAGTCAACCAGAACTCGCACTTAGAAAACTTAGCATACAACTTCTGGTGTTGAAGCACCCTAAGTACCGTCCTTAAATGGTCTGCATGCTCCTCTTCAGAACGTGAATAGACTAAAATATCGTCTATAAATACAACAACAAACATATCAAGGAATGGTTTAA
>CM064963.1:56234233-56248233 GCA_032847665.1 Solanum chilense | reverse complement strand
CCGATCATGACGAACTTGGGGAAGGAATTTGTGGCCTTTTCAAAGAGATTGATGTTATTATTGTGGACGATGTCAAGCTTACGGGAATCCGTGATGCTGAGCCTGGAGAGATGTTACAGAATTGGACCTTCACACCAATTCTTATTCCCTGAACTCCTTGCAATTTTAATTTAAAATATGCCAATTTCATGTCATGTCACAAGATGAATGAACAAAAAGAGGCAGATGATAACGAGGATGAAGGGTATGACAAGGAAGATGAGGTAAAAGAGTATCTTGCTGAAGATTTCCGACATTTTGAAAACTAGCATAAGCAAAATTTAGAGGAAACTGAAACTGTAAATCTGGGAGACCAAGAGTGTGTCAAAGAAGTAAACATCAGCGCTCACTTGAATGAAACTCAAATAAAGGGCCTGATTTAGTTACTCACCGATTACATTGATGTGTTCATCTGGGAAGTCAGCGACATGCTAGGGATGAGTACCAATGTTGTGTCTAAGAAATTACCAATTAATCAAGGGTTCAGTCTAGTGACACAGAAGGTTCAATAGTTGAAGCCTGAATTGAGTTTAAAGGCCAAAGAAAAGATCACCAAGAAAATCGAATCTCGACTGTTGGAAATGACGCAATACCCAACTTGGTTGACTAATGTTGTTTTGGTCGCCAAACAAGATGGGAAGATCAAAATTTGTGTCGACTACACGGATCTATACAAATCCAACCCTAAGCATTTTCCATTTCCGAACATTCACATTTTGAACGATAACTATTCTAAACATGAAATGCAGGCATTTGTGGAGTCTTATACATTTTATCACTAGATCTTGATGGACTATGAACATGCATAAAACACAACTTCTATTACACCTTCGGATGTATATCATTACTGAGTGATTCCATTTGGCCTCAAGAATGCTACTTCACCTATATTAGGGCGATGACAACCATATTTCATTACATGATTTATAAGGAGATCGAGGTGTATGTGTATGATGTCATAATCATGTTCCACGAGAGTTCGGACCACTTTACACATTTAAATAAATTCTTTGATCGTCTGCATCGGTATAACTTGAAGTTAAATCCCGCCAAATGTGCTTTTGGGGTGCCAGCCGGCAAATTGTTGGGATTCATAGTCAGTAGAAGGGGTATCGATCTCGATCCTTCCAAGAAATAAGAGTTACCTCCTCCAAGAAATAAGAAGGAAGTGAAAAGTTTCTTAGGGAGGTCGAACTACATCAGTTTATTCATAGCTCAATCAACTGTGGTGTGTGAGCCTATCTTCAAGCCGTTGAAGAAAGACGCTTCGACAAAGTTGACTGAAGAGTGTTCGACTGCTTTTGATGCTATCAAAAACTATTTGTCCAATCCACCGGCTTTGGTTCCTTCATGAGAAGAGAGTCTATTGTTGTTGTATTTGTCCATCTCAAATAGTGAATTCGAATGCATACTTGGTCAACATGACGAGATAGTAAAGAAAGAAAGGGCTATCTATTACATAAGCAAGAAGTTTACTCCATACGAGTCTCGTTACACTTTGTTGGAGAGAACGGGTTCTGATTTTACTTGGCTTGTCCAGAAGTTGAGACATTATTTGTCTTCTTATACTAAATACATCATTTCCATAATGGACCCGTTGAAGTATATTTTCTAGAAGGCGATGACGATCAAAAATTTATCTAAGTGGCAAATGCTGTTGAGTGAATTTTATATTGTGTATGTGACTCAAAAGGAGATAAAGGCACAAGCCTTGGCTGATCATCTTGCAAAGAATCATGTTGATGAAGAGTATGAACTGCTCAAGACTTATTTTCATGATGAAGAAGTATCATTTGTGGGTGAAGATATTTCTAAAATATATCCTGGTTGGAGACTATTTTTTGATGGAGCAGCGAATCACGAAGGAAAATGAATTGAGCGGTCTTAGTGTTAGAATCTGGTCAACAATATCCCATGAAAACTAAGCTCCGATTTAATTGCACAAACAGCATGGCGTAATCTGAAGCTTGTATCCTTGGTTTGAGAATGGTCATTGACATGAACGTCCACGAGCTGCTAGTTATTGGAAAATAATACTTGTTGATTCATCAAGTTCAAGGAGAATGGGCTGTGAAGAACTCGACGATTACACCGTACGCGCAGTATGTACAGAAGTTGTGAAAGAGATTCCATAAGATCGAGTTCAGACATACTCCTAGAATACAAAATGAGTTGGCCGATGCTTTTGCCACCATCAGATCAATGATTAAACATCCAGATACTGATTATATTGATCCTCTTGATATAGATATTAAGGAACATCCAGTCAATTGTTCGCACATTGAAGTAGAACTAGACTATTTCCATGGTTTTTTTATATAAAGAAGTATTTGGAGTCTAGGATTTATCTTGAAGATGCCACATCCAACCAGAAGAAGTCTATACGCCATATGGCACTCAACTTCTTTCTAAGTGGAAAAGTCCTTTGTAGGAGGACTCCAGATTTGGTTCTTCTCAGATGTGTCGATGCTGCTGAAGCTGAAAAGCTTATTGAACATATAGATGCTATAGTTTGTGGAACGCATATGACTTGGCTCACTTTTGCAAGAAAAATCCTTCAAGGCGGTTATTTCTGGATGACTATGGAGAATGATTGTTGCAAATTTGTGCAAAAATGTTATAAATGTCAAGTGCACAGTGATTTGATCCGTGTGCCACCTCACTAACACAATGCTATGAGTTCACCTTGGCCATTTGTATCTTGGGGCATGGAAGTCATCGGTCCGATTAAGCTAGCCGCTTCTTATGGACACAAATTTATTTTTATTGCCAATGACTACTTGACCAAGTGGGTGGAAGCAGTTTCTTATATGTCGGTGACCAAGAAAGTTGTAGCTGATTTTGTTCGCAACAATCTGATATGTAGGTTCGGTTACCAGAATCCATCATCAGTGATAATGGTGGAAATCTTAATAGTCACTTGATGAAAGATATATGTGAGAAGTTTAAAATTACTCACCGAAACTCAATTACTTATCATCCTCAAATGAATGGAGCTGTAGAATTCGGCAATAAGAATATCAAGAAGATCATGAGGAAAATGATTGATAATCACCAATGTTGGCATGATATATTAGATATGCTTTGTTGGGTTATCGAACGATTGTTAGAACGTCGATTTGATCTACTCCATACATGCTAGTATATGGAACAGAAGCAGTCATACCTGCTAAAGTTGACATACCATCCTTGAGAATCATCCAAGAAGCTAAGTTGAGTAATGCTGAATGGGTCAGCAAACGGTTTGATCAATTGACATTGATTGATGAGAAGAGAATGGTTGTTGTTTGTCATGGTCAACTATTCTGACTGAGAATGATTCACGCTTTCCACAAGAAAGTAAGAGCGAGAATTTTTGAAATCGGTCAATTAGTCCTTAAGCGCATTTTTCCTCATTAAGATGAGTATAAAGGAAAATTTGCACAAAAATAGCAAGGACCGTACATGGTTCGCAAGGTATTATATGGAGATGTTTTGGTCCTATCGGAGATGGATGACACCGCATGGACGAAATTGATCAACTCAGATGCTATCAAGAGATACTAGGTGTGAAAATTAGTTTTTATTTATGTCATTTCCTTGTATGCATTCTGTTTTTAATTGTAATTTCTTTGTTTAAAATTTTATCCCTCTTCTACGTGTGACATGAATTCTCGAAAATGAGATACCTAGGTAGCCTATGTGGGCGTCAATCACCCCATTTATCTCTTGTAATATTTCTCTGTATTTGAACTACGTTTGGCCTGAATTTTCATGAATAAGATACGTAGGCGGCCTATGTTGTCCTTGATCGGTTTCTTTGTAATTTTTTTTATTATTGTAAACCTTTGAGGGGGAACTACGTTTGACCTGATTCGTGCCTCAACGGGATACGTAGACGCCACAAGGGTTAGGACATATCTCCTGTAAGATTTCTATTTTTCTTTACAATGGATACTAGGACAAAATATTTGAGAGGGACTCAATAATTCTAAAGAAGAATATTTTTTCCTCAAAAAGACAAGACTGAACATATTTCGAGATTTGCAACCAGGACATAATTTTTGAGAGGATCTCAAAAATTCCATGATTGGATCACCAACAGTCAAGGATAAGCCAAGACAATTAACTAGGACAGAAATTTTGAGGATGACCTCAAAATATTAACACGGGTTTATCGAGATCATGGAGTGACTTTAAATATTCCCGAGTGAATAATCAGGTAGAACTCACAGCATCAAACTCAAAGAAGTACACTTAGCCTGACATGACATGAGACTTGGCAAAAAAATTTTCTCATAATACTATTTTTAAAAAAAATTATTTTTCTTAAAGTTTTCCCTTTGGTTTTTCATTTGTCTTGGCATAAAATATTGTCTTATCTATCAAAAGTTGAGGTATCGGGAAAATCAACCGGAGATAGAAGGCCAGGAAGCAGACAATTGAAGAATCGACAAAGGTCAGTTCATTTTAAAAACAATGATTTTTCTATGGACGCAAGTTTTAGTTTTTCTCAGAAATCGCCAAATTTTCTCCGATCGACGATATGGAGAAGTCAAGGGAGGCAAAAGCTCTCCCCAAATTTACAATTTTTCTTTGGATCCAGGAATTATTTTATTTTTTCAATCGAATGTGAATTAAGAGAATATCTCAAGAAAGAATTTACAGTTTTCGCAGAGGACGTTATCTGTATCATATATAATATATGATATTATTACTACCTAGTGGGTGATTTTACTGTATTTTCAGTCGAGACAATAACATTACCTAGAAGGCACCCAGATGAATACTATGTTGCTCAATTGAAACATTATCTTCATTTGGAACCAAGGATTTCATCGCGAGTTAATATTCAAGTATCACGGGAAGATATTCATGCCCCGAAGAAAATTAGGCATCGCGGAAAGATATTCATGCACTGCAAAAAATAATGCATCGCAAGTTACTATTCAAGCAACGCGGGAATATATTCATGCCCCGAAAGAAATCATGCATTGCAGAAAGTCATGAATCGCAAGTTAATATTCATGCATCGCGGAAGATCATGCATCGCGAGTTAATATTATGCATCACAAGTCAATATTAAGCATGGCGAAAATATATTAATACCCCGCAAGAAATTAAGCATCACGGGAAGATATTCATGCCCCACAGAAAATCATGCATCGCGGAAAGTCATACATCGTGGAAGATCATGCATCGCGAGTCAATATTCATGCATCGAGGGTCAATATTCAGGCATCGCGGCAAGATATTCATGCCCCACGGAAATTCATTAATTCCAAAAAGTCATGCATCGGAAATTAATATTCATGCACTACAGAAGATCCTTCATCCCTGAATATCATGCATTGCAAGTTAGTATTCATGCATCGTGGAAGATCATGCATCGCGAGTTAATGTTCATGTATCGCGAGAAGATATTCATGCCCCATAAGACATTACACATCGCGGGAAGATATTCATACCTCATAGAAAGGCATGCATTGCGGGAAGATATTAGTTCTCGGCAAGAAATCACGCATCTCGAGAAGATATTCATGCCCCACAAAAAATCATGCATCGCAAAAAGTCATACATCACGAGTTAATATTCATGCATCCCAAGTTAATATTCATGCATCACTGGAAGATATTCATGCACCGTAAGAAATCACGCATTGCAGAAAGATATTCATACACTACTAAAAATGATGCATCGCGAGTTAATATTCATGCATCGCGGAGAAGTCATGCATCGCAAAAGAAAATTCATGTATCACGGAAAAGTCATGCATTGTGTGGAAGAAGTCATATATTGCAAGACAAAATTCATGCATCGCGAACAAATTATGCACGACGAGAGAAGGAAATCATGCATCTCTAGAGAAATATTTACTCATCAACATCAACTGCATCTTTTATATTGCAAGAGTGAATGCCAATAGATTCATTAAAAATGACAAAGACAAATATCAACATTGAATCAACTTTTATTCATTTTTAAATCAAATAAAGAATACATTGGAGATTACATTGCAAAAAAAAGATATAAGATTTATTTGCTTTACGTCAAGCCCGATCGAGTTGACGTCAAATGTCGAGGAGATCAATTAAGTGTCAACACGGTAAATGACACTACCTCTCACTTCAATTGCATTTTTATGCTAGCTATTTTTATCTCAGTCTTTGCCGAGAACATCTGGAGGATGAATTCTCCAAAAAAATTATAGGTGCGGACGACATCAAAATGAATGCAGCATAACGTGGAACTTTTCTTAGTAGTGAACTGGGACAGAGTCCAAAGAGGAGTGTCAAACTCTTAGGATGCGGTCAGAGGAGAGACTTCCATCACAATTAAACCACACCACTATCAGAAGGAATGTGGTTTTTTCTTCATTTTTTATTTGTGCATCCAGTTTTATGGTACCATCCGGAAGCAAGTATCCACCCCGAGTGACAATATGCCCAAAGATTTGGAAATTATGTTAGACTAAGGTATTAATTATGTGTGTGAAGTGCTCCACATTCATGGACAAGAGGTTACAAGCCTTCTTTTCATACTCAACTTAATTTTTCACTTGTCCAACAACAAAGGTTATCTAACATAATAGATGTCCTTTCCAACCGATCGAGACAAACTACAAACAACCTGATTCCCTATTCAAAGGGATATCTAGGCGAGATCAATGATGAAAACATGGTTGTATTCCAACATTCGCTCCTAAATCTTATTCTCAAGCATCACGGTACCTTCATAATTTGGTGTTGGAGATGACTCAGTATTGTTTCAAAATCGTATGTTAAATCAAGTGTATAAAACTACAATTGTCCTAAATTATTATATTATTTGAGATATGTATGAAACCCATTCCGAGGGTTCGACCATAACTCCTAAAGTCCGTACATAATCGCTTTCCTTAGATGGATGCGTGGTTGGTCAAAATTGGGTTGGTCAATTTCATTTTGCTAAAATTTCTTGCATCAATCCAAGTAAAATGGGAGACATTTGTTCACACCCAATTTTATCCCTCCCTAAAATAATAGATTTTCGAGCTTCTCTGCTCTCAAACGATCTGAAATAATTAGTTTTACAAAATTGTAAGTAATGTAAAATTTGCAAATTATTTCAAATAAGTTTTGGACCTTTTAATTTGTTTGAAAAAATATGCGTGTTAGGTATTTCTATATACAACTAGTGCTTTGTAAGTATTTCGAAAATCGTCTGAATTTATTTTATTTTTAGTGAATATTTTTGATTTAGTTTTACATAATTTTATAGTTTTAATTTTGAGTGGTTAAAAACGTTTAACTTACATTCGAATCAACTATTTATTTCTTTAGGTTAAAGGAGCGCCCTAATTAATTCTTATAAATTCATCCTACTTTATTACGACTAAATTAGCCTAATTCATTTCGTTGAAGCTAGAAATTTATTTGGGTGATGATTCCTAATTAGTATTTCAGCTATTGCAGGAAATCATTTTTTGTCCTTGTTAAAACATCCCAGTTGTCTAAATTTTTTACCCCTTTTACCAATTTAATACAGCCCACTGCTTAACCCTTCGGCCCATTCATTCCAAAATAGCCGACCCGCCCTTGCTTTTCTTTTCTTTCCCCAAAAGAAGAATCAAATGCAATTCAAAAGCATACTACGTATATCAGCGGGTACAATAGCCAGACGACCCAACCCCATCTGTGTCGGCTTCCCTCCTCTTTTGCGCATGAAACAACGACATGCAATTAAAAGAGAAATGGTAAGAGGCATGAGGCAGTGACGCCAATAGCGCGTGAGGCGTCTTCCTCAATGTCTCTCTCCCTTTTTCGTACAGGTTAAAACAGAAGCAAAAGCAGCTGCTAATATGTCCTCCCTAATGTGAGATTGAGCCACGTCTCACCAAGGACGGTGTAGGTGAATCTGAGCCATCCATTCTCTGCATTCTTCCTACTTTGAGGGATTTGGGGTTAATTTATCGCACATGAAAAACTTTTTTGATCTTGGAGAGAAAAATTTGGTTTTTTGAATCAAGCGGGAATTCCAATTTTACCCCGAACATTTTAAGAAATCAGCCCGCCTTTTTCCCTTAAACACTAGAATTCCCTGTGCTATATAGGCATCATCTCTTTTCTTCATTAAGGGGATTTTTTTTCTGGAAGTAAAATTTTCATTTCCCAAATTGTTAGAGCGAGTTTTTTTTAACAACAACATAGGAAAATTGTAGTAAAATATATAAAGATACTATAGGATTTGAAAAAAATATATTTGGCTTTCTGTTAAATCTTAAATCGAAAATACACTATAGTTAAAGAAAAAAATAGTTAAGGTACATACTTAGTACTAAGAAGAAACACAGGAAATAGTTCATCCGGTTTCAGAGATTGTTATCTCTGTCCAAAATGTCTGATTGTTATTCGTGTTTGTGTTTTGTGTGGTAGAGGTTGTTTTCTGCCTACTCACTGTCCAAATCGCTGCATTTGGTAAATTCGTTCTTCGCATATAATAATCTGCCCGAGTCCTCCTGGAATTTGATTTATTCCCGCATTCTCCAGAGCCGTAAAGGCTCACTTCTTCTTCTAGTCTCCCAACATTAAAATTGACGGACAGGTCCACAAATTAAAGGAATACGGAGCCATTGAAAAGTTAAAGTTCTGTGGACAAAAGCCTATTTTTTTTAGTTATTTTATGTCGTATTTTGTAAGTTCTAGGAATAAGGCCTTGTAAGTGTACTTATTTTTATTTCGCTAGTTTAGGACAGTTACAAGACAAATGGGCATAAGACCCACATACAAAAGGGTCCAAACACCGGTCCAGGTAGACAGAACTCGGGATTGGGCCCAATCTCTCCTCTCTCTCTCTCTCTCTCTCTCTCTCTCTCTCTTTGCATAATTACTTGTTATTTAATTGTCTCTAGTCTTAGAGTTAATGAACCCAAACCCCCGCAAACGTCCTACTATTTTAAATCGCCTAGTTAAATCGAGCATATAAATGAATAAAAAATAAAATTTGCAAATCCAGATTGGGTTGTAAAATTAATGCTTCACTTTTTAAACAAATATTTCCTTATCATAAAAATAAAGTTGAGTTTTAGCCAAGCAAATTTTGTTGTGGGTAACCGCGAGTAAGCGGACGTCGTAGGTGCTTTCAAAACCTTCCTAAGACGTTAATTAGAATCCCCGGACCCATTTTAAACTCTTTCGACTTGATTTCATGTTTTAAGTGAAATTGGAAGAATAAGTTTTCTTTATTTTCTTCAAAAATTAATTGGCGACTCAAAAAGTCCAAAAACCTGTATAAAATAATATTTTCTGAAAATATTCTTAACAATTATGGTTACTCTTAATGATATAATATGTGAAGTTGGCATTGTTTATTGTTCTTATTGGGTTTACATGATTGACGGAGGTTATGGGGTCTTACATAGTCATTGCAGTAGTGGACATAATGAGGGTTGATGAATAATGGTCTTGATTTGGTTCTGATTTTATCAAATCTTATACATTCTTGTTGATATTATAACTTTATGATAGAGTACTCTTGATTATGTGCTCAATTATGTTAATATGTATGATGAGTTGAGTAGACTAGGTATTGTTGCTCTTGTGATGTAAATGGTCTTGACTTAAGAGATATGGGCCTATTGACTGACATTGGTTCTTTAATGTGCGTAAGACTTTTCAATGAAAATTAGCATGCTTTAATGAAATGTCCCTTTTTAGCATGATTCATATGTTGTAGGTGCATATTATTCCATACTTAGTACAAGTGATATACTAACCCCATTTCTTCCTTTTTCCCAACATTTTAGGTTCCATTCATTGAAGGGTTCGTGACGAGTTTCAAAGAAACACTTGGAATCATTCTCCAACTATGGATATGTAACGATCTGTTTAGTCGTTTTGAGCAGCAGTTTTGGAAAAACTGTCGGAGTCGACGGAACCCACGATGGACCGTCATGGGCACGACGGATCGTCGAGGGTGTCTCATTCCAAAACACTTAAAATTCTGAAATTTGAGTGCTGAAATCGACTCTCTGAACTCTGTGACGGACCTGCAGGACGGACCGTCACAGATACGACGAACTGTCGTGAGCCCCCTTTTCAAAATACTTCAACTCTTAAGAATTTGATACTGGGAGCGATTCTCTGAACGTCGTGACGGAAGTGCAGGACGGACCGTCGTAGGTACGACGGACCGTCACAGACTCTTCAAGGAAATTGAGTCTCTGAAGTTTGTGACGAACTTGCAGGACGGACCGTCGCAGGCACGATGGGCCATCACAGGTTGCGTAATCCCAGGCGGGGTCTGATTTCTGTTTAAGTTTTAAAGGGGCGTTTTGGACTATTCCTGCTATAATTATAAAATTCGTGGGTTTATATTAATAACTCAATTTCTTGGGGGATAAAAGAGGTAACCTTGAGTTAATTAGTGGGTTATTATTGTCACCTTTTACACTTAATTATATGTTAATTAGGGTAAAAGAAAGAGGGTTTGAATAACAAAAATAGAAAGAACAAAGAGAGGGAAAGAGAATGATCGAGAGGGAGGAAAAACGCAGCTCTGGGAATTTTCTTGCTTGATCACGAATCTTCAGTGGAGGCAGGTTATGATTGTTTTTACGTTATTCGTAGTAAACTCTTAATTGCGAATGATATGTATTGGTAGTATTGTAAACCCTTCTATATGCTTAATTGTATGCTTGCATGAATATGATTATGTGATTGTGATAAAATAAGCATGATGAAGCTATCGAATCCTAAATCTTGAAAGAAACCCTAATCTACCTTGTTAAAGGGATTGATGATGCCTTAATATAAAAGAAGGCTTGATGAACTAAAGTAATGAGATTGATGATGCCTTGGTATAAGAGAAGGCTTGATGAATTGATAGAATGATGTTACTGGATCGGAGTGTCACGTACCGACACATAGTATTAAGGGATCAGGTGTCACAAACCGACACGTAGAATTAGGGGATCGGAGTGTCACGTACTGACGCATAGTAATAGGGGATCGGGTGTCACGAACTGACACGTAGACTTAGGGGATCGGAGTGTCACGTACCGACACATAGTAATAGGGGATCGGGTGTCACGAACCGACAAATAGAATTAGGGGATCGGAGTGTCACGTATCGACACATAGTAGTAGGGGATCAGAGTGTCACGTACCGACACAAGAGAAAGAAAGATAATGAATCTTGAAAGATGTTAATATACTCAATATAATGAACCCAAATCCCAAATGAGTATGGTATTGAGGCTTGAGTCCTCATGGATGAAATTGGTGGTACTTATTGATGATTATAGTACTTGTTGTTGCTACATGTTGAGTATTGTAGTTGATTTATGATATTAACTGATATATGCTATTTTCTATTTTGAGTTGGCCGATGATACCTACTAAGTACTTGTGTTTTGTACTGACCCCTACTTGTATGTTTCTTTCTTTGTTATATGTGGAGTGCAGCAAACGCGCTGTCGTCTTCAACTCAACCGCAATTCTAGCAAGTCTTCAATTCACCGGATTTCAGGGTGAGCTAATGCTTCTAGCTTGGACTAGATCTTCTTCTTCAAGTCTTGATGCCTTGAATTTCCGGCATGGACTAGCTTTTTATGTATTTTAGTTTCTTAGATACTCCTAGTTTAGTAATTTTATCATAGATGTTCTTGTGATGATGACTTCCAGATTTTGGGGAATAATAATAATAGTTGTTGAGTTTTAAGTCTTCCGCATTGTATTTTGTTCATTATGTTTAAATGTTGGGTTTTGTATTGGTTGGTTCGCTCACATAGGAGGGTAAGTGTGGGTGCCAGTCGCGGCTCGGTTTTGGGTCGTGACAAACTTGGTATCAGAGCATTAGGTTCGTTGGTCTCATCACACAAGAACGAGTCTAGTAGAGTCTTAAGGAACGGTAGGGGGACGCCTTTACTTTTATTTGAGAGGCCATAAGACTTTAGGAACATTCCATTCTTTCTTTCTTTCTTTCGTGCTATTACTTGGATCCAATTGGTATCTAGGTGATACAAATTGGTATCTGACCATCTTCACTCTATTTCGTAGATGGTTAGAACTCGAGCAACGACTGCACCAACACCAACACCGGCAAGACAAGAAACGTCTGAGCCAGCCCCTGGGGCTGTAGCTCGAAAAGGAGTAGCGGCAAGAGGCCG
This sequence comes from Solanum chilense, assembly GCA_032847665.1. Lineage (NCBI taxonomy): Eukaryota > Viridiplantae > Streptophyta > Magnoliopsida > Solanales > Solanaceae > Solanum > Solanum chilense. The sequence continues at coordinate 56,236,067 of CM064963.1, read as the reverse complement.
TGGAAGAGGCCGTGGGAGGAAGTACTCTAGAGGAAGAGGACAAGCACCTAGCCCATCTGGTACTAGGGCGGTGACTCCTCCACCGACTGAGGAAGTGATAAGAGAGGGTGAGGAAGGGGAGACTGAACAAGTGCAGAATGAGGAATTACCACCCCAACCTACCCCAGAGATGATCAACCAGGTTCTTGCTTATTTTAGCGGGTTATCTGATCAAGGCCAGACACCTCCAGTGTTTTCTGCACCAGCACCACAGGTTCCGGAGGTACAACATGCGGCTACTGTGGCTCCCCGCAAGGATGCCTCATTTGAAATAGGCACATTTCCACGTCTGACTACAGGGCCTATAATGACAAATGATCAGCATGAACTTTTCAGTAACTTCTTGAAATTGAAACCCCCAGTCTTCAAGGGTGCTGAATCTGAGGATGCTTACGATTTTCGGGTTGAATGTCATGAGCTACTACACAAGATGGGTATAGTAGAACGGTTTGGTGTTGAGTTCGTGAGTTATCAGTTTCAAGGGAACGCCAAAATGTGGTGGCGGTCACATGTTAAGTGTCAACCAACAGAGGCACCACCTATGACTTGGGCATCATTCTCTAGCTTGTTTATGGAGAAGTATATCCCCCGGACTTTGAGGGATAGGAAAAGAGATGAGTTCTTGAGCCTAGAGCAAGGTAGGATGTCGGTTACTGCATATGAGGCTAAGTTTCGTGCATTATCCAGGTATGCCACCCAACTTTGTTTAAGTCCACAAGAACGGATTCGCCGTTTTGTGAAGGGGTTGAGGTCAGAATTGCGGATTTCAGCCTTACAGGTAGCGGCTACGGCAAAATCCTTCCAAGAAGTGGTAGACTTTGTGATAGAGGTGGAAGGAGTGAAGCCAGATGACTTAACCAAGACATCGACATCAAAAAGGTTTTGAAAGGGAGGTGAGTTTAATGGTTCTTACTCTACAGGACAGGGTTCAGGAGGTTACTCAGTCCGACCAATTCAGTCTTCACTACAGACTGTAGTTGGGGGTCCACCTTAGACCGGTCAACACTTCTCTGAGAGACCTATGCTTGACTCCAGAGAGTGTTATGGATGTGGGGAGACTGGACATATTAGGAGGAATTGTCCAAAACAGAGTCACAGACCCCCAATAGCTAGAGGTAGGGGTGGTCATGGTAGAGACCGTTATTCTGGAGGACGTGGTGGCCGAGGTAATGGTGGTCACCAGAACGGCCGAGGTGACGGAAAAACTGGAGCTACGACAACACCACATGGTAGGGGCAACGGGCAGACTGGTGATAGGGCCCATTGTTACGCTTTCCCTGGGAGATCTGAAGCGGAGGCGTCTAATGCTGTTATCACAGGTAATCTTTTGGTTTGTGATTGCATGGCTTCTGTATTATTTGACCCTGGCTCCACGTTTTCATATGTATCTTCCTCATTTGCTACTGGTCTTAATTTACATTGTGAATTTCTTGACATACCTATTCGTGTGTCTACTCCGGTGGGTGAGTCTGTGATAGTTGAAAAAGTACATAGGTCTTGTTTGGTGACTTTTGTGGGGAGCAATACTTATGTAGACTTGGTTATCTTAGAAATGGTTGATTTTGATGTAATTCTGGGTATGACTTGGCTTTCTCCGAATTTTGCGATCTTGGATTGTAATTCTAAAACTGTGACATTAGCCAAGCCTGGGACAGATCCGTTAGTGTGGGAGGGCGACTACACTTCCACTCCGGTTCATATCATCTCCTTTCTTCGTGCTAAGAGAATGATTATTAAGGGGTGTTTAGCATTCTTGGCACATCTCAAGGATGACACTACTCAGGTACCTTCAATT
>CM064963.1:56146133-56234133 GCA_032847665.1 Solanum chilense | reverse complement strand
GAAGCATTGTATGGAAGGAGATGTAGGTCTCCCATTGGTTGGTTTGATGCATTTGAGGTTAGACCTTGGGGTACGGATCTGTTGAGGGATTCATTGGAAAAGGTGAAAGATATTCAAGAAAAGCTTTTAGCGGCTCAAAGTAGGCAAAAGGAATATGCGGATCGAAAGGTTAGAGACTTGGAGTTCATGGAAGGTGAACAAGTCTTGTTGAAGGTTTCACCCATGAAAGGGGTGATGCGGTTTGGAAAAAGGGGTAAGCTAAGTCCAAGGTATATTGGACCATTTGAAGTGCTTAAGCGAGTAGGGGAGGTGGCTTATGAATTAGCCTTGCCTCCAGGGCTGTCAGGAGTGCATCCGGTATTTCACGTGTTTATGTTGAAAAGGTACCATGGGGATGGAAACTACATCATTCGTTGGGATTCGGTTATGCTTGATGAGAATTTGTCCTACGAGGAGGAACCTGTTGCTATTTTAGATTGAGAAGTTTGCAAGTTGAGGTCGTGGGAGATTGCATCCATCAAAGTTCAATGGAAGAATCGACCAATTGAAGAGACCACTTGGGAGAAGGAGGCTGATATGCAAGAAAAATACCCACATCTGTTTACAGATTCAGGTACTTCTTCTCGTCCTTGTTTTTCTTCTTTTGATCATTCAAGGACGAACGATAGGTAAATTGGTATCTATTGTAACGACCTGTTTAGTCGTTTTGAGCAGCAGTTTTGGAAAAACTGTCGGAGTCGACGGAACCCACGACGGACCGTCATGGGCACGACGTACCGTCGAGGGTGTCTCGTTCCAAAACACTTAAAATTCTGAAATTTGAGTGCTGAAATCGACTCTCTGAAATCTGTGACAGATACGACGAACCGTCGTGAGCCCCCGTTTCAAAACACTTCAACTCTTGAGAATTGGGTACTGGGAGCAATTCTCTGAACGTCGTGACAGAAGATCAAGATGGACCGTCGTAGGTACGACGGACCGTCACAGACTCTTCAAGGAAATTGAGTCTCTGAAGTTTGTGACGAACCTGCAGGACGGACCGTCGCAGGCACGACGGGCCGTCACAGGTTGCGTAATCCTAGGCGGGGTCGGATTTCTGTTTAAGTTTTAAAGGGGCGTTTTGGACTATTCCTGCTATAATTATAAAATTCGTGGGTTTATATTAATAACTCAATTTCTTGGGGGATAAAAGAGGTAACCTTGAGTTAATTAGTGGGTTATTATTGTCACCTTTTACACTTAATTATATGTTAATTAGGGTAAAAGAAAGAGGGTTGAATAAGAAAAATAGAAAGAACAAAGAGAGGGAAAGAGAACGATCGAGAGGGAGGAAAAATGCAGCTTTGGGAATTTTCTTGCTTGATCACGAATCTTCGGTGGAGGTAGGTTATGGTTGTTTTTACGTTATTCGTAGTAAACTCTTAATAGCGAATGATATGTATTGGTAGTATTGTAAACCCTTCTATATGCTTAATTGTATGCTTGCATGAATATGATTATGTGATTGTGATAAAATAAGCATGATAAAGCTATCGAATCCTAAATCTTGAAAGAAACCCTAATCTACCTTGTTAAAGGGATTGATGATGCCTTAATATAAAAGAAGGCTTGATCAACTAAAGTAATGAGATTGATGATGCCTTGGTATAAGAGAAGGCTTGATGAATTGATAGAATGATGTTAGTGGATCGGAGTGTCACGTACCGACACATAGTATTAAGGGATCGGGTGTCACGAACCGACACGTAGAAGTAGGGGATCGGAGTGTCACGTACCGACACATAGTTATAGGGGATCGGGTGTCACGAACCGACACATAGACTTAGGGGATCGGAGTGTCACGTACCGACACATAGTAATAGGGGATCCGGTGTCACGAACTGACATGTAGAATTAGGGGATCGGAGTGTCACGTACCGACACATAGTAGTATGGGATCGGAGTGTTACGTACCGACACAAGAGAAAGAAAGATAATGAATCTTGAAAGATGTTAATATACTAAATATAATGAACCCAAATCCCAAATGGGTATGGTATTGAGGCTTGAGTCCTCATGGATGAACTTGGTGGTACTTATTGATGATTATAGTACTTTTTGTTGCTACATGTTGAGTATTGTAGTTGATTTATGATATTAACTGATATATGTTGTTTTCTATTTTGAGTTGGCCGATGATACCTACTCAGTACTTGTGTTTTGTACTGACCCCTACTTGTATGTTTCTTTCTTTGTTATATGTGGAGTGCAGCAAACGGCCGTCGTCTTCAACTCAACCGCAATTCTAGCCAGTCTTCAATTCACCGGATTTCAGGGTAAGCTAATGCTTCTAGCTTGGACTGGATCTTCTTCTTCAAGTCTTGATGCCTTGAATTTTCCGGCATGGACTAGCTTTTTATGTATTTTAGTTTCTTAGATACTCCTAGTTTAGTAATTTGATCATAGATGTTCTTGTGATGATGACTTCCAGATTTTGGGGAATAATAATAATAGTTGTTGAGTTTTAAGTCTTCCGATTATATTTTGTTCATTATGTTTAAATGTTGGGTTTTGTATTGGTTGGTTCGCTCACATAGGAGGGTAAGTGTGGGTGCCAATCGCGGTTCGATTTTGGGTCGTGACAGGATATGCCCTCAAGTTCCGAGGATGATGCTTTTCTACCACTCTATCTATATTACATTGTTATATTCTAAAGACAATGTCTTCATTCATGTTGTTTCAAGATATTGTTGTAAGCCCTAAGTGACATTTCTACATTGTGTTAGGGATTATGCCAATGTTGATTTGACTCAATTTAGATGGTTTGGTATGAGACATCCCTTTTTAGACTATGTTATATATCTTAAAAGTAGAATACTATGCAATCTTCTTATACAAAGGGTCTATGTATACTCGATATGAATATATTATGTGTAAGAGAGAGGTTCAAGGAAACCTCATGAAGTAGTGTAGATGAAAAGTTTCAAATTTTCAGTATTTTTAATCTATGAATGTAATTATGAATGCTAAGAGGCTAGTCCTAGTCCTCTCCGAGGACGGCGACACCGGTTACGTCTAGGGGGTGCACCCTGGATGTGATCAAATTAGTATCAAAGCATAAGGTTGAATATCCCTAGAAATGATGTCACATTATACCACGTCTATGTAGATTGTTAATCATATTTGTGAAGAGCGCCACACTTAAGTAGAGACTATGTGATGCTTAGAAAATCTGATCTTATTGTATTCCTCTGTCATTCCTCTATAGTATTATTATGTGGTGTCACCTAAACCTTGTGTCGTCATTATTGGTATGAATACTCGAAGAGCAGCTGCTATAAGGGTCAAAGAAGAAATGCATAATATGGGAGCTAATGAAAACCAAGTGCCTCCATAAGACAACCAAGTGCCTCAACTTGAAGAAGATTCTATGGGTGATTAAGTTCTTGTTATTCCTCCACCGATGACCGATTGAGAGATAAGGGCAGATTTTCTCAATTTTTCCCAACTGATGACCTCTCAAGATAATGCTATCACTTCTCAAGTTCAATCTATAACGACTTAACGAAATAGGGAGGTTGGACCTCGGGTGCCTCAACATGCTAATACTATTGCCTCTCGATTGAGGGACTTTACTAGAATTAATCGACCTATGTTCTATAGGTTGAGGTCGGATGAGGACCCTTAAGATTCCTCGATTATGTCTAAACGATTCTCTATGCTATGGGTGTGACCTCAATTGAGAAGGCTGAGTTGGTGGCATATCAATTAATAGATGTGTCCCAAACTTTGTATGTGCAATGGAGGGATAATAGGGCACTAAGGGGTGGTCCAGTGACTTGGGAGATCTTCAAGAGGAATTTCCTTGATCGGTTTTTTATTAGAGAGTTTAGGGAAGCTAAGGCTGACGAATTTATCAACCTTTGTCAAGGAGGTATGGGTATACTTGATTATTCCTTGAAATTCACTAAATTGTCCAAGTAAGCTCCGTTGTTGATATCAAACTCAAGCGATGAGATGAATCATTTTCTTATGGGGTTGTCCGAAAAGTTGGTTGAAGAATGTCGTTCAGTAATTCTTTATCATAATATGAATATCTCTTGACTCATATTTTATGCTCAAAAAGTAGTAAAGTGTAGGCTTAGTAGAAAGTGCATGGAGGCCAAAAATGCCAAGTCTTATGAAGTATGTTTTTCAAAGGGTAGGTATGACATTCAAGCCAAGCCTAGTTTCAAGAAGAGGTTATATAATCAAGTCCTACCATATTTACCAAGGCCTGTGATGATACAGTATCTTACCCTAAGTCTCAAAAGGAAAGATGTAATAGTTCACCAAACAAAAACCCAACTATTGGAAAGTGTGGCAAGAAGAATTATGGTGATTCCTTGTTGGGACGGACAATTTCATTGGGTGTGGAAAGAGCGGACAAAAGGTTAGGGATTTACCTAATATGAAGGGTAAAGACAAAAGTAGAGGGCATGCTTAAGCTAGTAATTCTAATATGGGTCCTCCAAAGAACAATCGTTTTTATGCACTTCGCTCTAGGAGTGAACAAACGAGTTCTCCCGATATGTCCACCTATATGTTACAAGTATTAACTATTGATGTATATGCTTTACTTGATCCGAGTGCTATATTATATTTTGTTACTCCCTTTATACATAGGAAGTTTGATACATTTACCGATATCCTAAATGAACCTCTCATGGTAACTACCCCGATAGGTGAGTCTGTGCTTACAAAGAAGGTATATAGAAATTGTTTTATAAAATTGCCCAATAAAGTGACTCCTATTGAATTAGTACAGCTTCATATGGTCTACTTTGATGTCATTTTGGAATGAATTGGTTACATGATTGTTTTGCTTCCATAGATTGTAGGATAAAAATTGTCCAGTTCAATTTTCCAAATAAACCCGTCTTAGAGTGGAAGAGGGGAAATTCTGTTCCTAGAGGTTGTATTATCTCTTTTCCTAAGGTTTGTAAAATGATCTCAAAAGGGTATTCATACCATATTGTAAGAGTCAAAGATTTAGAGTCTAAAAATCCTCCCTTTGAGTTAGTCCCCTTAATAAACGAATTTTTGGAGGTCTTTCTTAATGATCTTCAAAAAATCCGTACCGAACGAGAAATTTATTTTGGTATAGACTTGCTAACAAATACCAATCCCATTTAAATTCCTCCTTATGAGATGGCTCTGACCGAATTTAAAGAGTTGAAGTCTCAACTCAAGGACTTACTAGACAAAGGCTTCATCAGACCTAGTATTTCTCCATGTGGTGCTTCAGTTTTGTTTGTGAGAAGATGTAACGGTCTCTTAGAATGTGCATTAATTATCGCCAACTCAATAAAGTCACTATTAAGAACAAGTATCCTCTCTATTGGATTGACGACTTGTTTGATCAAATCCAAGGGGAAAGCTGCTTTTCTATAATTTACTTGAGATAGGGGTATCACCAACTTAGGGTGAGAGGTGAGGATATACCAAAAATGCATACTTACTATATATGGTCACTATGAGTTCTTAGTAATGTCATTTGGTCTCACTAATTCATCGGCGACATTTAAGGATCTCATGAATTGGGTGTTTCCAAGTTATCTAGATTCATTTTTCATTGTCTTCATTGATGGCATCTTGGTATATTCAAAATATAAAGGTTAATACATGGACCATTTATGAGTGGTGTTGCATGTTCATAAAGAAAACCAACTATTTGCGAGTATAGCAAATGTGAGTTTTAGTTGAGTCGGTGGCATTTGTTGGTCATATCATTTCTAGAGATGGGGTTGAGGTAGATCCAAGGAAAATCGAGGCGGTCAAGAATAAACCTAGACCATTGACCCAAACAAACATTAGAAACTTTTGGGTTCTAGCGATATAGTATAGGAGGTTTGTTGATGGATTTGCATCCATTTCATTTCCTTTGACTAATTTGACCCAAAAGAGTGTGAAATTTGAGTTGTCCGAGGCATGTGAAGTAAGAGTCCAAATTTCAAAATAGACGCTTACCTCAACTTTGATGTTGAGTTTAGCAGAGGCTACCAAGGACTTCGTTGTATATTGTGATGCATCCGAGTGGGATTGTGGTATGTGCTTATGCAACATTGGAAAGTAGAAGCTTATGCTTCTACACATCTTATGGTGCATGAGAAGAATTATCTAACTCAAGATCTTGAGTTAGCGGTCGTGGTATTCCCTTCAAAATATTCAGGCATTATTTGTATGGTTTCCATGTTGATGTGTATACCTACCACAAGAGTCATTACTATGTGTCTATTAAAAAAGAGTTGCATCTACGACAAACAAGGTGGTTGGAATTGTTGAAAGATTACGACACGAGTGTTCTCTATCACCCCCATAAGGCCAATGTGGTTGCGGATGATTTAAGTCATATGACCATGAGTAGTGTGTCTCATGTAGAAAAAGCCAAGAATGACCTAGTTAAATATGTTCATAGTTTGGCTCGTTTGGGTGTTAGATAGGAAGATTCTCCGAATGGTGGTTTCAAGGTCCATCATACTCCGAATAATCTTTGGTGGTTGAGGTGAAGTTTATGCAACACATTCATAAATCATTGATGGAATGGAATGAATGTGTTTTTGGTAAGCTTAATGAGTCCTCCTAATTAGGGGTGATGGTGTTTAAGGTATCAAGGAAGGTTGTGTGTGCCTAATGTCGATGACTTGAGAAACCAGATTCTTAAGAAAGCTCATGGTTCCCTTTATTCCATTAATCTCTGTTCTACAAAGATGTATCATTACATTAGAGATGTGTTTTAGTGGGAAGGATTAAAAGTGGACATACCAAAATTTATTGAAAAATGTCCAAATCGCCAATAAGTCAAAGTCGAGCACGGAAAACGAAGTGGTTTACATCAAAAAGTCTATTTTCTCTTTTGGAAGTGGGATAACATTAATATGTATTTCATGTTAGGTTTGCCGCAGACACAAAAGAAACATGACTCCATTTGGGTGGTTGTAGATAGGTTGACCAAATCCGCTCATTTTATTCTCGTCAAGTCCACTTACTCGATGGAGGATTATGAATGGATCTTATTAGATGATATTGTGTGTCGAAAAATTATTCCATTATCCATCATATTGCATAGGGGGCACAATTCACATCTAAGTTTTGGAGGTCATTACAAAAAGGGTTGGGTACAAAGGTGAAGCTAACACCTCTTTTCATCCCCAAATGGATGGTAAAGTGGAGCATACTATTCAAACCCTTATGGATATGCTGACATCTTGTATAATTGACTTCAAGGGAAATTGGGATAAACACTTTCCTTTGGATGAGTTTTCATATAACAATAGTTACCATTCATCTATATCTACGACTCTTTTAGAGGCCTTGTATGATAAGAGATGTAGATCTCCAATTGGATTATTTTAAGCATGTGAGTCTTCACTTATGAGCCTCGAATTGAATTATAAGACTTTACAAAAAGTTCATATTATAATGAATCTCTTGAAAATAGCCTATAGCCGGCAAAATTATTTTGCCATTTATAGGAAAAGAGACTTATAGTTTGAAGAAGGTGATAAGGTTCAACTATGAAAGGGGTGGTGAGATTTATCAAGAAAGGGAAGTTGAGTCCTCTTATGTGGGTCCTTTTGAAATTTTTCAAAGATTAGCAAGGTGGCATATGAGTTTATACTTATTAGTTAATTGGCTTTGGTTCTGGTGTTCGATGTCTCCATGATTAAGTAGTGTATCGTGATCTCGAGTCTATTCTTCTTATTGAGGGTTTAGGTGTGCACGAGAGCCTCTCATATGAGGAGGTTCTGATTGAAATCCTTGATAGAGAAGTACATAAGGTAAGGAATAAGAAGGTGGCTTCCGTAAAGGTGTTATGGAATAACCACTTAGTTGAGGGTGCAACATGGGAAGCTGAGGCGTACATGAAGTCTCGTTACCCTCATCTGTTTAATAACTATGTTTTGTTATTCTTATTTGTAGTTAAAATAATGAGTTTAGTTTAAGTTGCCTTAATTTTTGGTAAAACGCTGAAATATATGTTTTGTTACAGTGAATTATAGTGAAGTATGCTTATTAAAGTGAAATTTTCAAAAATAGCTCGTTTCCTTAATTTGAACTTATGCGGTGTATTTTGGTATGTTGTTCCTTCATAGATTGTCTTGAGCATGATGATATGTGTTGAAGAAAGTTTTGGCATAAGTGAATACACATATAGTGAATGTGAACTCCTATGAGTTTAAAATGATGCTTTGAGTTGCATTCTGTAAAAGGTCATGGGATTATGATTATTTGAGTTGTAAATCATGTTTTGACATGTTGTTGTTGGTTGGGCTGCTAGTTTTGAGTCTATTCCTTCATATTAAAGAATTTTAGTGTCATTCGTGGACGAATGTTTCTAAGGAGGAGAGAATGTGATACTCCGAAAGTCGAAAGCCTAATCTGGAGACTAACATGAGAGTCTAGGAGTTGTAACAATTTTTTAAGCTCAAATATAATGTCTTTAAGTCATTAAGGAAGTGTTAGAATCACAACGTCAAGGAACGTCTATGACGTTCAGAAACTAGTCCAAGAGTTGCTAGTGTGCCTAAGTCTATTTGACAATGTTTTTAAGAGTTGGAAAATGATGAAATTTGTTGAAAAGGTGTATAACACATATTAGAGTTTGTTTATAGTTGAAGAGTCCGGGTATGACTCCCCAAGGACCAATTAAAGTGTCCTTAAGGAGGACCCTTGCATTTTGTCAAAACGCTGTCAAATGGACATTGTCTACCAACGATGCACAACGAGGGGCGTCGATGGCCACCGTCGTTGGAAACTTAGAATTTTTTGAAAAATGTACATTTGGAAATGTCTATAACCAAAAAGACGAACCTGCAAGACGGTTGGTCCCAAGGTCCGTCGACTGGCCTACGGCCCGTAGGTTGGGTTCTCGTATGTCAGGGTCCCTATTTGTTGCCACGTCTTAGGAAGTACAATTTATTAATTAGGTTGTTTTTTAATTATCTAGTGGGTTACGGGAGGTCTAATTAAGTTGTTAATGACTTATATAAAGAATCAATCCTAATTAAACTAACCCAACACTCATAATTCTATTGCTCTTCCTTCACTGTTCTTTGTCTCTCCCAAATAGAGGAACTCCATTGAAGGCTAGGTTAAGCTCTAAGGGAAGAAATAAGGGGGATTTTTCTTCATCATTCTTCACCAATTAACAAGTTATGGGATTCCTTTCACCTTTGGGATTCGTTTCCCCAAAGGGTTAATTCAAATTGATTTCAAAAAGATGAGTTTCAAGTGGGTTTTCTTCTATTACAAATATGATCTTCTAAATTTTATTGTCTATGGTTTATTTAGATAATTATGATAAGAATATGATTTATTATGATTCAATTATTCTAGTTCTTGATGAATTAACCTAGGTTGTAAAGTAGATCATGAATTTGACCCGAGTCTCTAAACCTAGGCTATGAACTAGTGATGAGTTTTTGTGTAGTAAATTGACATCATCATTGTGTTGATTACTATTATATGACGACATTTCACTCATTGTTGGGTGGAATTGGATTGTTGATGGTAAAACCTTAATGATAGCTTGTGAAGGAGATTGGGGTAAATCTTGTATGATCTCAATCCTTCAACTCAATTATGATTACTTGTGTTCAGTGATGAAGTTATATTGAAGTATACATTGTGACTAGATTGATTAGGGTTAGTATTATGTTTAATTAGAATGTCATGATTTATAACTTGTGAGTTGTTGACTAAGATGTAATGATATAAGGATGGTGATGACTTAACTGTGTGCCTTATCATAAACTGATTATGCAAATGTGCTAACCCTCACATGTGTGAATAATTAAAGGAAAATACTAACGTAATTCCTATTGAGCTATGATTATGACTATATAAGGGGTAGACCCTATGAAATAAACTATGTTATGATTTATATGATACAAATTTCAAAAGGGACTCTAGCTTAGCACCGAGTGAAGCACAAGTCAGAAGTGTCCTTTCAACAGAATGAATGTAGGATCACTAATGTACTCCTAATATTGGAAACTCCAATGTATGTAGCAGAAAGAAGATCCCAATTACATCTCATAGTTCTTAAACTATTTTCATTTATAGAAATACTAGATTGTGGATCCAACATAGATTTTATGTTCATGTTTTTGTACTACCTTTGCAAATAGTCCGCCATCTTTCGGTGTAGGGTTTCATGACACCGGATTTCATATTAGATCATGTGGTATTTGTCTGTTAAGGCAAGATGTTCCCACTAGGTAAAATATAGTAACGATGTGAACTCTAAGTAGGATGACCCAAGGGGTTTAACTTAGTCTACGTAGGGGTATGGGACTCTACCTATATATTACACTAGTTAGCCTTGAGGGAAGTCTTAGAAGGATGTTCTTATGAACTTATATGCTTATAAATGTAAATTATATATATATGTTGATTTTACATGTTAATGACACTATTTGATATTGCTTTTACTTATGAATATATGGTTGGTATCTATAGCTAGAGTATGATGATGGTTACTCTTAATGATATAGTATGTGAAGTTGGGTTTTGCTTATAGTTCTTATTGGGTTTACTAGATTGAATGAGGTTATGGGGACTTACTAGTAATTGCACTAGTTGACTTAATGAGGGTTCATGAGTTATGGTCTTATACATGCTTGTTGATATTATAACTTGCTGAGAGAGTTGTCTTGATTATGTGCTCAATTATGCTGATATATATGGCTACTTTACTAGGCATTGTATTATTGGTATTGTGATATAAATTGTATTGGCATAATGGTTATGTTCCTATTAATTCCATTGGTTCTTGAATGTGCATAAGGCCTTTCAACTTAAATTAGCATGCTTTAATGAAACGTCCCTTTATAACATGATTTCTATATTGTAGGTTCACATGATTCCATACTTAGTACGAGTTATGTGCTACCGCATTTCTCGCGTTTTCCAACATTTTAGATTCCGGTAGTTGAAGGGTTCGTGAAGACTTTTGAAGGAATTCTTGGAATCATTCTCCATGTGCAGGTATGTTCTCATGTTAAGAGGATGATGCCTTTCTTCCACTCTACCTATATTACATTATTACAGTCTAAAGATAATCTTTTCATTCATGTTGTTTCAAGATATTTTTGTAAGCCCTATGTGACTTTTCTACATTGTGCAAGGGTTCATGCCTATGTTGATTTTACTCACTTAAGATGGTTTAATATGAGACATCCCTTTTAATACTATGTTATGTATCTTATATATATATGTGCCATAAAAGTAAAAGACTTTGTAATATTCTTATATGAAGGATCTATGTATACTGGATATAAATATATTATATGTAAGCAAGAGGTTTAAGTAAACTTCAGGAAGTAGTGTAGACTAAAAGTTTTAAATTTTCAGCATTTTAACCTATGAATGTTATGATGAATGCTAAGAGGCTAGTCTTAGTCGTCTTTAAAGACTACGACATCGGTTACGTCCAGGGGGTGCTCCCCGGATATGACAAGCCCAAAATTGGTATGTGCAATTAAGGTATAATAGGGCACTAAGAGGTGGTATGGTAACTTGGGAAATCTTCCAGAGGGATTTCGTTGATAGGTTCTTTCCTAGAGAGCAGGGAGAAGCTAAGGTGGAAGAATTCATCAACCTTCGTCAAAGAGGTATAAGGGTACATGTCTATTCATTGAAATTCCGTAAATTGTCCATGTATGCTCCATCCTTGGTTTCAAACCCAAGGGATGAGATAAGTCACTTTCGTACAGGGGTGTCTGAAGACTTGGTTGAAGAACATAGTTTGTCTATGCTTGATGATAATATAAATACTTTTCATCTCATTGTTCATTCTCAACAAGTGAAAGAAACTAGGGTTAGGACAAAGAATAGGGAGGCAAAGAAAGCAAAATCTGATATAGGTGGTTCTTCTAGGAGTAGGCATGACATTAAGGCCAACCTAGTTTCAAGAAGAGCTTTTCTAATCATGTTCCTTCATAATTTCCCAAAACTCGTAATGAGAGGGTTTCTAATCCTAATTCACAAAAGGGAAAAGGTATTAGATGACCAAGCAAGAAGAAAACTTGTGGAAAGTGTGGCAAGAAGCATTATGGTAGTTGTCTTGTTGGGACAAATAATTAGTTTTGGTATGGCATGAGTGGCCACAAGGTTAGGGATTTCCCAGATTTGAAGGCGAAAGAGAAAGGAAGTGGGTAGGGTCAATCTAGTGGTTATAATGTGGATGCTCCAAGGAAGAACCATTTTTATTCATTTCTCTCTAGGGGTGACGAAGAGAGTTCTCTCGAAGTGTTGGTATGTTACAAGTCTTCTCTAGTGATTTCTATGCTTTACTTCACACGCGTGCTACATTATATTTAGTTACACACTTGATAGCTATAAAGTTTGATATTTTGCCCGATATTCTAAATGAACCTTTCATGGTTACTACCCCGGTAGGTGAAACTGTGGTTGCAAAGATGGTATATAGAAATTTCCCTATAATGTTGCCCAATATTGTAACTCATGTTGAATTATTACAACATGATATGGTCAATTTTGATGTCATTTTGGGGATGAATATGTTGCATTATTGTTTTTCTTCCATATATTGTAGAACAAGAATTGTCAAGTCAAATTTCCTAATGAACCCGTTTTAGAGTGGAAAGGGGGAAATTCTATTCCTAGAGGTTGTATTATCTCTTGCCTTAAGACTTGTAAAATGATCTCAAAAGGGTGTTTATACCATATTGTAAGATTCAAAGATTTAGACTCCAAAAATCCTCCCATTGACTTAGTCCTCGTAGTTAGGGAATTTCTAGAGGTCTTTCCTAATGATCTCCATGGAATCCCTACAAAACGCGAAATTGATTTAGGTATTGACTTGGTACCAAATACCAACCCGATTTGACTTCCTCCTTGTCGGATGGCTCCGGCCGAATTGAAAGAGTTGAACGCTCAACTCAAGGACATACTAGACAAAAGCTTCATTAGACCTAGTATATCTCCATGGGGTGGAACAATATTGTTTGTAAAGAAAAACGATGGCTCCCTTAGAATTTACATTGATTGTCACCAACTCTATAAAATCATTATTAAGAATAAGTATCGTCTCCTTCTGATTGACGACTTGTTTGATCAACTCCAAGGAAAAATTACTTTTCTAAGATTAACTTGATATCGGGATATCACCAACTTAGGGAGAGACGTGAGGATATACAAAAATACTATTCTAAACAAGATATGGTAACTATGAGTTCTTAGTATTGTCATTTGGCCTCACTAATGCCCTGACGACATTTATGGATCTCATGAATAGGGTGTCTTGAAGTTACCTAGATTCATTTATTATTATCTTCATTGACGAATCTTGGTATATTTGAAAAATGAGGATGAACACATGGAGAATTTGACAGTGGTGTTACAAGTGCTTAAGGAACACCAACTATTTTCAAAGTATAGTAAATGTGAATTTTCGTTGGTTAGTGCAGGTTTTTGGTCAAGTCATCTCTAGTTAAGGAGTTGGGGTTTATCCAAGGAAAATAGAGGAGGTGAAAAATTGGCCTAGACCATTGACTCCAACCGACATTAGGAGTTTCTTGGTTTTAGTGGGTTATTATAGGAGGTTTGCGTCCATTGCTTCTCCCTTGTCTACCTTTACCCAAAATAGTTGAAATATGAGTTGTTAGAGGCATGTGAAAGAATCTTCAAAATCTTGAAAGAGATGTTTACCTCCGCTCCGGTGTTGACTTTACCGGAGGGTATTTAGGGCTTCATTGTATATTGTGATGCATCCTTAGTGGGCTTAGGGTCTGTTCTTATGCAACATGGGAAAATAGTATCTTGTGATTCTACACAACTTAAGGTGCATGAGAAAAATTATCCAACTCACGATCTTGAGTTAGCGGCTGTAGTATTTGACTTGAAATTATGGAGACATTATTTGTATGGTGTCCATGTTGATGTGTATACCGACCACAAGAATCTTCAATATGTGTTTTCTAAAAAAGAGTTGAATCTTTGGCAAAGAAGGTGGTTGGAATTGTTGAAAATTACAACATGAGTGTTCTCTACAACCCCGACAAGGCAAATATGGTTGCGGATTCTCTAAATCGTATAATCATGGGTAGTGTGTCTCATGTAGAATAAGCCATGAAAGACCTAGTGAAAGATGTTCATAGGTTGGCTCGATCTGGTGTTAGATTGGAAGATTCTCCAAATGGTGGTTTTAAGGTCTATCATAACTTCGAATTCTCTTTCGTGGTTGAGGTGAAGTAAACAACACCTTGCTCAACCATTGATGGAATTCAAGAAGTAAATTATTGGTAAGCTTAATGAGACATTCTTATTAGGGTAACCTCGGACTCAAAAGCAACATGAATCTATATGGTTGGTAGTGGATAATTTGACCAAGTCAGCTCATTTTTTCCCTTCAAGTCCACTTAATACGCAGAGGATTATACAAGGATCTTCATAGATGATATTGTGTTTCACTATGATATTCCATTATCCATCATATAATATTGGGGTTCACAATTCACATCTTGGTTTTGGAGGTCATTCCAGAAAGGGTTAGATACAAAGGTGAAACTAAGCACCGATTTTAATCCCCAAACAGATGGTCAAGCGGAGCATAATATCTAAATCTTTGAGGATATTCTTAAAGCTTGTATAGTTGACTTCAAGAGAAATTGGGATAAACACTTGCCATTTGTTGAGTTTTCATACAACAATAGTGATCATTCATTTATATCTATGGCTCCTTTTGAGGACTTATGTGGTAGGAGATGTAGGTCACCAATTGGATTGTTTGAAGTGGGTGAGTATTTATTTTTAGGTACTGAATGGATTTATAAGACTTTGGAGAAAGTTTACATAATAAGGAACGCTTGAAAACAACCAATAGTTGGAACAAGTCTCATGCCGACCATAGGAGAAAAGACATAGAGTTTGAAGAAGGTGATAAGGTGTATCTAAATATTTGACCTATGAAATGGGTGGTGATATTAGGTAACTTACCCTTCACCCAAGCCATGATTATCATAATTCAAATATCCATCAATTCATCACCATTAAATATAGATACCAACAGGAATCAATAACATAATCCAATTCAAATACAATTCAATTACTTTGTAAGCACAATCACAAAACTCACTTCATAAGTCAATTTAAAAATCAAGACAAGACATGGGTTCTTCAAGGAATTCCATTGAATTAACCTTTAAAACCTTGATTCAACATTTATACGTCATTATCAGGATTTAGAAAACATTTTGACAATGTACCCATGCTTAGAATAGAAATTGTGAAATTTGGTCACTGAAACACCTTTGAAAATATTTTATTGGACTCCTTGAAAGAGAGTATGATCAATGATCAAGAGTGACCATAATTATCTTAGTAGAAGTCCCACGAAATTTGAAAAATAAAGAACTTGAAATCCCTTAACTTAGGTTTAATTTACCTTGGACTTTAATGGTGTTCTTTGAGAGATTTTTCTGGGAGTGAAGGGTTTGATTTTGATGTTCAAGTCTCAATAAGGCTTTTCTTGTTTAAAATAACTCAAAATACCTAATAATACATAAAATAACCGACCCACCATTTAATTAGCAAACAGTAGAATTTACAATACCATCCTTGTCTTGTCCGTGTCTTAAGACAGAATTGCTGGTGAGACTTACGACCCACCACCTACTGACCATGAGATAGATGTCGGCTCCCTCCTAATGGTATTTAGTCCTAGGATAATGCTCCTAAAATGGTGAATATCCTCCATGACTATGTTTGGAGCTTCTCCCTTGACCTACGGGACATCACCCCAGTTACCGGGTATCACACATGATCATTGGTCAAGCTATTATTTTGAAAGTTTTTTTCCATCTTTTGTGTCCTTTTAAAGAACCCTTACGATTGTCTTTGGGGAGTCTTACCTAAAAGTTTTACCCTTAACCATTATCATCTAGAAGATAGGGTAACTTAAACTCATTTTAGACACAAAACGACACCCCAACCATATGATAATACACTAGATGTAACAACCCACAAGTATACACTAGAAGAAGGGAGAACTGTTGAGTCGTCATGAGGTGTACTTGAACCTTCGAAGGTCTTGTACAAGCCTCTTAGCGATAATTCATCTCATATGATGTGAAAAGTTGTGCGAAATTAAAACTTTCCACAACAATAATATCAAGAAATATCTTTTTTCTAAAAACTTAAGTAAGTCTCATCGTCACAAGTCAACTTAAAGATACATCATAAAAATCTTAGGGAAAGGACCCTTTACATTGAAAGAAAATACATAATAAGTCTTTTACAAGTCTTGAATAAGAACAAAGAAACATAGACTATGTCCTTGAATATATGAGGACATATTGAGTTTTGAGAGAGTCAATTTCCCAAGCTTTGCCTTCTAGACTTCGACTTACCTCCAAGATATACTTATGGAGTATTAAAAAGTATGGGGTTAGTACAAACATTGTACTAAGTTTGACATTAGACAAAAACATGCAAAATAGGTTATTTTAATTGAAATAAAGCTTTCAAGATATATAAGTAAAACCTTCAAGAATATAGAAGTAAAACAACATATAAATCATCATTTAGCACATAAGGTAAGACATGAACTCATATGATTTTATCTTACATTGAACTCATTTTCCTTGAATTTTCCATATCCAAAGTTACCCTAAGACTCATTAAGGTAAGAATCTCCCATACAATCTCTTCAGTACACACCTAAGTGATTCCTAAGACCACCAAAGATGGCATACTTTACAACTCTTAACAACCAACATTCAATATCAAATACACTAGAGAAACATACTTGCATTAAGGACTTCACATAAGTACCCTTCTCCAAGAATTTAGATATAGTGAAATTTAAATTTGAATCACATACTACTACTCCCACCAAGTTCTCCTTCAGGATTCCCTTAGATTAGGCACACCACATTCATCATTCATAAACTTCATCATACAAGACATAACCTTAACATGCTTTCTTAACATTAGGCATTAAGTCATATAACTTCATTTACATTACATAATGACCCATTCATACATTACAAATAAAGACACAAAAACACTCCCTTCAAATGCATATTTATGCAATGGATATATAATGTACCATATTACCACCTAACCTATGTAGTAAACCATTTAGAAGACTTAGTTCATTACATTCATTTGTGGGTTCTAGCCTTCACCGACATAGATAATGAGAGCTAGACATGGAATACCGGTACTAACCCCTACAAGATGAGGGATCCTACTTTCCTTGGGTAGGGTGATTCTCGTAGCCTTTACATGGATTCTGCAATAGCTACACCTATGCGGGAACATAGTTAAGGAATAAGAAGATTTGTTCTAAGTAACTCATTTTATACTAGCGATGACTACACATATCATGATGTACATTAGATACGACATCTAAACTCACGAAGTGTAACCATTGCTTCTTCAAATCATCTCGGTTCTAGTCATAACTCCCCCAAGGAGTGTTAAATATACATTACTATAGGTTAAAGTATAAAAGGGTATCCATTCTCCAACCTGTATTAGGAAGATCTTGTGGAATAGTGAGGTTGATACTAAACACATCCTCTCAACTAACGAAGAGAGTTCAACCCAAAACTCCCCTCTTTATTATTACAATCTTTTAGGAAGAGTAGGGAATGGTCTAGACACTTAATCTCTCTCACGAAGAGTGTCAACCCTACAATGCCTCATTAAATTTCATTAACTTCATTCATTTAGTCAATGTGTGTGTGTGAGTACATGCGAGCACATCTTTCACATAATCACTACTTTCATAACATTGATTTCTAAACATACTTACACCTTCATCATATTTCAAACACTAGCATGCTTCACATATACACATAATTCATTTAGACACAATCTATACAAGATATACAATAAAGGCTGCATAAAGCATATAAACATGAGCATCTTTATTATTAATTTACTTCACATATTAATTCTTCAAGGGCATAGTCACAATACAAATATAAATACATATTCATATACGTCAACTTAAAACCGCAACAAGAGGTTAATCATACAACTGAAGATCATTTCAATGGAAACTAAACAAGATAGAACAACCTACAATTCATCAAAAATTTCACCACTTTTCATTAGTGTTTCACAGAAATAATATAATTAGGCATATATAGGCAGTAGCTAACCCAAAAAAACACAAAAGAAACTCAACTGTAACATTATCTCGATAAAATAAACAAAACCATTTCATAATCCAAAAGTTAATAATAAGCATAACCATGATTTCATTGGGGTTTTGACATTAAAATAATCAAATAACACAAAAAAAACAACATTTTCCAATCCTTAAAACATCTTCATGCAAAGACCCATGCTCAGAGTCAAAGATAAAACAAGTTGTAGTTTAAAACCCTTTTTTGAAATCTCTTTGGAATGACTCATGGAATGAAAGAAGGTTCAAGGATGAACTACCATGCCTCAATGTGAAGAAAACCATGGATTTTGAGAGAGTCATATCTTGAGGGAGGGGTTTTGATTTTTGAAAAATGAAGTCTTGTCTAGGTCTAGGACTATAACAAACATAAAATTCACTAAAACCCCTAAAAAATGTCCATGGTTCATAAAATACTTCGGGTGAATTTACTATAACACCCAAAGCCTAGCCGTGTTTTTCACATCTTTTCACAGTGGCCATCGGTGGACCTTAGCGACGGGGCATCGCTTGATCGACAGTGCATTCTGCTGGGGCATTGATTGGTTCAGTTGATGGAATCATGGGGAATTCTCCTTCCACTAAGGGTGGATCTATGCTTCTAAATGACCGGGCATCAATAAGACTATGGTCCGTTGATGAAGGGCGTTGTTTGGGCAGCTTTGGAAAAATTTTCCTTAACATTGTGGTCCTCTTTTAGGTCCCCTTGTGCGTCCTAGGCGGAGTCTCACTCAGATGTTAAACACCTATACATGGTCATTTTAGTCTTAGGAACCTTCACCATCGATTTGGACTCGTAAAAGCACTCCAAACATGCCAAGGCACACAACAACTCACCTGAGCACATAGACGTCTAATCGTCGAATCTTGGACATCCTGTGACGTTTTAATTCCAAAATCAATAAAAATCTACAAATTGAATACTAACACCATAAATAAACACTTAAGGACATTAACCTGATCACACACATGCTTGTCTCTAGTTTCACCTAGTTCATTATTCGGGTCTAATTCTTCCTAATTAGAAAAACGTTCTTCCATTAATGACACTATACACATTTAAGGACATCAAGGACTCAACTATATCCATATAAAACATCACATCATGGTCAAATAAATCATAGTAAAAGCACAAAATTAACAAGAAACACAAACTACACATTAATAAGCACTTTTAAAACCACTAGCAACTTTTTGGAACAATTTCCACCATTCAAAGCACACACTTATTTCTTCATTTATGGAGGAAATACCTTATCCATAGTTATAATTTCTACACACATTGAACCATTCATCATGGGAAATACAATTTAGTCAAATTTTCAATTTCTTTAAAGTGAGCACCAACTTTTCACAATGAAGTATGCTTAATAATTCAATAATTAATATTTTAAGCAATTCATTAAGAAGGCAGGAAAATATGAGAGACTTGACCATATAAATTCATCTTACAACATAAATCAGGGAATGCACAATGCAAGGAGAAAAAAGAAAATCAGCTTTAACTAAACTCCTAAACACCATGCAACATACAACTATGACATTTTCACTCTCAAGGTTAAAGAAGAATAGAATGAAAAGATAAAGGATACCAATTACTCATTTACTCAACTCATACTCCTCAACTTGGGGTAAACCAATATAAATCAAAATTCGGCAACCATATAGAATTCAGACTTACCAAGGCTTTCAGTCCGGATTAGTCTTATCTTCTAGATCTGAGTGCATGGGAACGATTCCTCTTTAAAGCATTAGGATCAGGACAACCATGAGGAGCTTGGTCTGACCTCTTTCCCTTTTTCCTTGAGGTTAGAGTTATTTCTCATCTTATGATCCTTAATACCACACCCAAATCAACCATCTATTCCGTCAAGACACTTACCTAAGTGTTTCTTCCCACAAGTACCACACCTAGACCTCTAAAAAAGCATGGACACCTCCTTGAGAATTTTGATTTTAAACATCATTATTGTCCCTATTGAAGAATCATGATGATAGAACCTCTTATTAGCATTAGGTTGACTTCCTCTCTACTTATATCCCAAAGCTTGGACTCCTAAATTTGTTGAGCATACACCATGAGCCTTGTCACGATTGGGGAGAACCCACTAACTGTAACGGGCGTCATCGTCATCACAGAGGACTAATACTAACCTCTTATATTTTATAATTACATTTAATAGGTTAAAAGGTGAGGAAAATTGAAAAATTTACGTATTGAGGTTTACATAGAACTCTTGCATACTACAAGTACATAGACTTCTACTTTTACATAACATAATCGATACATAAGAATTAGTCTAATACTTTGTCTCGTATTAACCATCTAATATAGTAGAACATCGGGTATATCCCTTAATACAAATTCATAATTGCCACAAATGTCTTACAACAATATCTTCAGCAATAGGAGAGAAATGATTGTATTTAGTCTATAGCAACACTACTAAGGTAAAGTAACTGGAACCAACCTCAAAACTAGAGGACCTACAAAAACTTGGGAAAAAGTCCAAGTCTTCTTGTAAGCCACCTTGTTACATCAACGTATTGAACCTACATATTGTTGAAACATTGAATTATGGGTTAGTACAACAACTTGTACGACTTATGGTTATATACACAAAAAACATTTAAAGACATGCATGAAAAGTGACAATTTCTTTAGAAAACATGCTATGTCATTTGGAAAGCCATTTATGGACATACAATGTAGCACTTACAAGATAAGCATTAAAATAATATAAGACATATTCATGATGAAAGACAACATCAAAGCCATATCAACAAATCATGTTCATGAAATCTCATCTTGACATTAACTTTACCATAACATGCAAATATTTAGCAAACAAGCCGAATTCATGTTATTTATTATTTTGTTTTAAGAGGAATTACTATATGAGGATAGAGGGATTTCATGTCGGCCTCGGCCTCCCATGTTGCTCCATCAACTAGATGTTTTTCCATAGAACTTTTAGGGAGGCCACCTCTTTGTTCCTCGATTTCTTAACTTAACGATCTAGAATTTTCACGTAAACCTCTTCATATGAAAGAATCTTAACAACACCTAACCCTTCAATAGGAAGAATGTAAATGGAATTACCAATACACTTTTAAAGCATGGAGACATGGAATGTCGCATGAACCAAAGCTAGTTCCCTAGGTAGTCCAAACTCATGTGAGACCTTTCCAACCCGTTACAAAACCTCATAGGGACCCATATACCGAGGACTTAACTTCCCCTTCTTGCGAAATCTCATCACCCCTTTTATAGGTGAAATCTTCAAATACACCATATCACCTACTTCGAATTCAAGATCTTCTCTTCTATTGTTGTAATCGGATTTTTGCCGGCTATAGGTTGTTTTAAGCCTACCCCTTATCACCCGAACCATCTCCAAAGGTTCATATATTATTTAGGGACCAAAGAGTTAAGACTCTCCAATTTCAAACCATCCAACCGGAGACCTACATCTCATATCATAGAGTGCTTCAAATAGAGCCATTAAAATACTAGAATGGTATATTATAAGATAACTCAATCAAAGGTAAGTGTTCATCCCAACTTCCCTTAAAATCAATCACACAAGCCCTTAACATGTCTTCTAGGGTTTGAATAGTACGCTCCGCTTGACCGTCCGTTTGGGGATTAAAAGTGATGCTAAAATTCACTTGTGTACCCAACCCTTTTTGGAAATACCTCCTGAAACGAGAAGTGAATTGAGAACCTCTATCCGATATGATGGACAATGAAATCCCATGTAGGATCACAATCTCATCAATCTTGATCCTTGCGTTATCCTCCGCCATATATGTAGACTTACCTGAAATAAAGTGAGTGGATTTTGTAAATGTATCCACTATAACCTAAAATTGAGTCATTTTGTCTCCGGATTTGAGGTAACCTAACAAGAAAGTCCATATTAATTTTTTCCCACATTCAAGTAGGAAAACCATTTCTTTGATTAAACTAATAGATTATAGATGCTCGTCTTTAACTTGTTGGATATTTTGTCACTTTGATACAAACACCGCTATGTCCCTTTTCAACCATCCCACCAATATGCATCTCTAAGGTCACATTATATTTTGGTGGAACCTTGATAAATAAAATATCGAGAACCATGAGCTTCTACAAAAACCCATCTCCTTAAAATATCAACATTTGGTACACATAATCTATTTTGGTAGCTAGTATACAATCCCCCCATAGGAGAATAACTCATTTAACGTGCTATGTACCAATTTATTAAACTCCGTCAATAGCGGATCAAGGTGTTCCTTAGACTTCACCTCTACCACTTATGATGACTCGGAGTTATTATGACCCATAAAAACACAATTAGGGGAATCTTCCAACCGAATACCCAATCTACCCAACCTATGAACATCTTTCACTAGGTCTTTCTTCCCTTCTTCTATATGAGACACACTACCCATATGACTCAAAGCATAGGCAACAACAATGGACTTTTCGGTGTAGTAGATAACACTCATGTCGTAATATTTTAATAATTCTAACCATCTTCTTTGACGGAGATTTAACTGCTTTTGAGTAAACATATATTGAAGACTCTTATGGTCGGTATACACATCGACATAAACACCAAACAAGTAAAGCCTCCATATTTTGAAGGCAAATACTATGGCCACTAATTCAATATCATGAATTGTATAATTCTTATCATGAAACTTGAGTTTTCTAAAGACATAGGCTACTACCTTCCCATGTTACATGAGAACACACCGTCAACACCGGAGCGGAGTTAAGCTATCTTTTAAAATTTGGAAGCTTGTTTCACATGCCTCCACTCAAATTTCACACACTTTTGGTTCAAGGTAGTTAAAGGAGAATCAATGGATTCAAAACCATCCACAAAACTCTTATAGTACTCAACTAAAACCAAGAATCTTCTTATGTCTGTTGGAGTTAATAGTATAGGACAATTCTTAATCTCCTTTGTTTTGTTCTGATCAACCTCTACACCCTCACTTGAAAACTCACATCTGTTATACTTGGAAAATAGTTCATGTTCCTTAAGGATTTGTAAAACAACTCTCAACTTACCCATGCGTTAATCCTTATTCTTTGAAAATACCAATATATCATCAATGAAAAAAATGACAAATGAATATTAATAACTTCCAAACACCCTATTCATGAGGTCCATAAAAGACTCCAGGGTATTAGTAATACAAAAGGACATTATTAGGAACACATAGTGACTATATCTAGTTCAAAATGCCATTTTAGGTACATCCTTACCTCTCACACTAAGTTGGTGATACCCTGATGTCAAGTTAATCGTAGAAAAGTAGCTAGCCCCTTCGAGTTAATCAAACAAGTCGTTGATCCGAGGGAGACGATACTTGTTTTTAGTGGTTACTTTATTGAGTTGACGATAGTCAATAGATATCCTAAGGGACCCATATTTCTTCTTAATAAACAACACCAGAGCTCCCCATGAGGAAAACTACGTTAAATGAAACCTTTATCTAGTAATTCTTTGAGTTGAGCCTTCAAATCTTTCAATTCGTCCGGAGCTATCCTATAAGGATGAATTGAAATGGGATTTTAATCCGGTAATAAGTCAATACGAAAGTCAGTTTCTTGTTTGGGAGGGATTCTCGGTAAGTCATGCAGAAAGACTTCCAAAAATTTCCTCACTATAGGGACCGACTTAATAGGAGGAATGCTGGTTTCAAGATCATTGATTCTTATGATATGGTAAAGACACCCCTTAGAGATCATTTTACATGCTTTCTAACAAGAGATGGTACGACTTTCTAGGAATTGAATGACCCCCCTTTCAATCTAAGACGGGTTCATTTGGAAAATCAAACTTAAACATTTTTTTCTACAATTAATGGAAGCAAAACAAGCATGAAACCAATCCATTTCAAAAATAACATCAAAATCAACCATATTGAGTTCTACAAAATACATCCATGTAACTTTATTTGGCAAGGATATAGGACTACTCCTAAAGACTCTTCTAGCCATAGAAGAGTCACCCACCAGGGTTGTAATGGAAAATGGTTCAATCATAACATTGGGTAGAACATCAAAACTTTGTAGATATTATAGGAGTTACAAATAATAATGTAGCACCAGGATCAAGTAAAGCATAAACATCAATAGAGAAGAATTGTAACATACCGGTGACCACATCGGGAGATTATTCTTGATCACTCCTATAGTATAGAGCATAAAAGTGGTCCCTCTTCTGAGATTCAGAACTAGTAGAACTAGGTGAAGATGGACCACTTCTTTTCTCTTGACTCTTTATATTTGGGAAATTGCTAAACTCGTGGCCACTCTTTCCATAGCAATAAAAATCTTCTGTCCCAACTAGACACTCACCCGAATGCTTATTACCACACTTGGAACAAGTACGGTTCTTGCTAAGTGAATTTCCACTTCTTTTCTTTTCGGACATAAGGTTAGACACTATATCGTTTTTTCCCTTAGGTAAATTGGAAGAAACATGGTTTCAAACACTCTTAGTCAACCTAAGCTTGTCTTGAATCTAAATCCTACCCTTGGAAGTACCTCCCTCCTAAGACTTGGCCCTTTTAAAATCCTTATTCTTCCTCTTGAGTCTTGTATCTTGAACTTCTTATGCATGACGAATTAACCTAGTGGTATCAATGTTATCATGGAGCATCACCGAATAACATGACTTAACCTAATTTCGAACACTCCTGTGATGAAGCGACTCTTCTCATCCCTTGGGTTAGACCCCAAGAATGGAGCATATTTGGACAACTAAGTAAACTTTAAGGATTATTATTGCACACGCATACCTCCTTGACTAAGGTTGACGAATTCTTACACTTCCTCCATCTCTTTCACCTTGAAAAACAAACGATCAACGAATGCCCATGTAAACACCTCCCAAATGATCCCGCTCTCAAGGCCTTATTGTATCTCCATTGGATGTACAATGTTTGAGGTACAAACATGACTTAGTAGAAAGCTAGCTCGACCTTTTTATTTGAAGACAACCCCATAGCATAGGATATCTTTTAAACTTCATCATTGAAGTATTGGGGATCTTCTTTCACTTTTGATCCATAAAACATGATAGGATTCATCCTAATGAAATCCATCAATGGGGAAGCTGTGGTGGTAATATTAGGTTGAATACGAGTTCAAATCTCCCTATTCTCTTGAGCCGCCATGGATTGATCTTGGGTTGCCATGACTTCGGCCGAAGTCACAAATTTCAACCTCATCTCTCAATCCTTCATAGGTGCATGATTAAGTGGAGCTTGGACTTGTGGAGGAACTAGGTTGTCTTGTGGAGTGACTATAATTTCTTTAACATTATACTCTGATATAAAGTTTGACACGACCAACGAACACCCTGTAGCCGTAATATGCGTCGTCATCCTTGTTGAGGACTATGACTAGCCTCTTAGCATTCCTAATTACATTTCATAGGTTAAAAGGTGAGGAAAATTAAAATTTTACATATTGAGGCTTACATAGACGTCTTGCATTCTACGCGTACATATATATGGAGTTTACTTAGAATTCTCACACAAAAAGCTTACATAGGTTTCTAATTTTACTTAATATAATCAATACATAAAAATTAATATAATAATACATCTCATATTAAACCATCTAAAATGATTAGAATATTCAGACAATGCCCTCAATACAAATTCATAATTGCCACAGAGGGCTTATAACATTATCTTCAACAATAAGAGAGAAATGAATGTCTTTAGACTACATGTATTTATACTATAATAATACTACTAAGGTAAAGTATGTGGCACCATACTCGAAACCAGAAGACCTACATAAACTTGGGGAAAAGTCCAAGTCTTCTTCCAATAAACCTTTATACTAAAACCGCCTGAACCTATATATTGTAGAAACATAGAAATATGGGATTGTACAACCACTTGTGCTAAGTATGGGTATATGCACATAATACACTTAAATACATAAATTAAAAAGGACCATTTCTATAGAAAACATGCTAAGTCATTTTGAAAGCCTTTTATGCACATACAAGGTAGCATATACAAGATAAGGATCACAATAACATAACACATATTAAAAACCAAAGACAACCTCAACATAAGGCCCTATAAGAACATCATTTTCAAGAGTTTATATCACCAAAGTAAAAAAAACCCTTACCAATAATCCAATCTCAAGCCTACAAGTGCAATGCTCATTGGAAGTCCCATAACCCTGCATATTCAAGTAAAAGAGTTAGGAGATAATAAGTAATGCTTTGCTTCATTTAACATATAACCATAAATGGTCATCACAATATATAAAAATATAGACCAACAACATATTCATCAACATAGCCAACATCATATAAGAGTGTCATCATATAAAGCCAAAATTTCATAATACATGATATCACAATAGATAAGACCATCTCCTTGGACTCCTTTAAGAGTTAACTTGTGCAATTTATAGGTACATTCCCATTCCCCTTCCTATCCTAAGTACACCCCTCAAGGCATCCTAACCAATATACATCTTAATTTAGTCATTGATTTTACTTTTGGGAACACTTGTCTTAATCGACAACGACCATGAGCTAATGTGGAATCTGTTGTTATGAAACCCTACACCGAAAGAAGGTGGACTACTAGCCAATTTAGTACCAAATTATGAACACAGAATCTAGGTTGATCCACTAGCTAGTATTTCTATAGGGGCAACATAGTTCAAGAATTAGGAGACATGCTTGAGACCCTATTTATGCCATTGACATTGTAATCTCTATGTGATGAGTATAATTGTGAACCTACCTTCCCTACTTGGGAAGGGAAACTCATCAGTACTAATACACTCACTGCTAAGTTAAAGTTCCTTTTTGAAAAGCCTTTAAGACTTTATTAATCACCATAACTTAATATAGGTCATAGAGGAATAGCCCTTGTATATCATCATCATTATATCATTATAAATTTCATGGTAATGTACCTTCATGGAAACCCTTCATTGGGAGATTAACAGCACCATCATCATATCATAATAAGGCACATTAGTTATTCACAATAAACCTTATATTATCATACCTTAATCATAACCTAACAATTCACATATTCAAGAAAATTACATTCATAATTTCTTTACCTAGATAATCTAATCACGTGTAATACTTCACTTAACAATCATCATCAAGTACAAGACATCACAATTTAAGTAAGAGTTCAAGTGTAACACCCTATAACGAACTAAGGTGAACTAGAACTTCATAAATGTTTATTGAGTTAATTTTGTGTTAAAATGAGTTTTAATTATGTCCTTAGTCAGTGTGTAATGTTTGGAGGTTAAACGTCCAAGAACGGCCATGACGTTCGGATGATATGCCTTAGATTGTGCTTGTGTGTATTCATGTGTTTTAGTGAGTTTTACGTGTTCGTTTTAATCAAAATTTATGTGGGATGTTACTAAGACCTTTATGAATATAATTAGGGATTTAATGTATAGGTAATAACTAACCTAGGAACCACGAGGGGCCCTAGAGAAGGGCCCAAGACTAGGACCCAAAACTGCTTAGGCAGTGTCTACTAATGGAACCAGTCGATGAGAAATTGACCAATTGAAGGTTCATATACTTGGTCCGTAGACTGGACCTGCATATATGCAGGATTTGGAGGTTGCAAAAACAACCAAATAACCCCCTCCAATAGGGCAAAGTTTGGCAAACGGTTCGTTGGTTGGAGTCGTTGGTGCTGCTGCCAAAAATGGTCAAGAAATCTTTTTTTGGTTGGGGTGTTTGGTAAATTCACCCTAAATATTTTATGAACCTTGAGTGATATTTTTAAGGTCTTTGAGTTATATTAAGGATATTAAAACCCTAACACCTAATTTTAGAATTCATTTCCTAAAACCTAAAACCATCTCTCAAGAAAGATTTTCTCTGAAATTCCACAAAAGCTAAAACATCAGAAAGAGATAGGAAGTCTGTTCATGGTCGTTTCTTCCTAAAAAATCAGTGGTTTTTCTTATATTTGAGTTATTTTAGTTATCCTTGAACTCTTTTCCATTCAAGGAGTCATTTCTCAAAGATTTCGAAAAAGGGTTTCAAGCTCTATCTGTTCTATCTTTAACTCTAAATGTGGGTCTTGCATTAAAACATTTTATTATTATTCAAATATTTTGTTTCTAATGTTTGTTGGTGATATTAATACTAAATTTTCAATGAAAATATGTTAAAGCTTTTTATCAATTTTTTGTTTAAGGAATGGGTACAATGAACATGATTTTGTTGTCTTTAAGCTTTGGTTTCCTTGTAATGATATTGTTGTATAGCTACTTCCCTAAGGGATATTTTATTATAAAATATTGAATAAAATATTATAGGTTATGTAAGCTTGTATAATTGCTAAGTTGTTTATGTTGTTTAGCTTTATTTATGAAATACTTTTGAGTGGTATGGTCCATTTTTGGTTGTGGTTTTTACTTGAATTGTATGAATGTGAATATACTTGTGTATTGTGAAAGAGGCCATGAAGGAATATTTTTTGAAGTAAGATGATTATGATGATATTCTTGTTAATGTGTTTTATGAAGCTTGTTATGTGAAGAATTCTAAGAATTATGTCTAAATGACTTATATAATTATGTGAAGGATGTTAATGTTCTTAATGTGATATATGAAGGTATAACCATGTATAAAATAAAATTTAAATGAAATGATTCTTATGTGCAAGGTGTATTCACATGAACACACACATACTCACACTTGAATGAAGCTATGTTGAGTAAAATGGGAGTTTTGGGGTGAACACTCTTCGTGAGTTGAGATGAAGTGTTTAGTAGCAAACTCACTACATCCTAAGATCTTTCTAAGATAGGTCGGATGATGAATGCCCTTCGTGAGTTGATATGTGGTGTTCACTAGCCATCCTCAACCTATAGCATAAAATGTTGAGAATCCGCGGGAATTATACTTAGCACCGAGAGGATATGAAGGAGGGGTGGTTACACTTTGTGAGTTGAGAAGTGTATTCAAATGTACCTATTGAGATAAGTACTCCTCGTTAGTAGAGAATGAGTTACATAGTATCAATCTCCTTATACCTTTAATATGCACTTGCGTTATTGTATCTATTGAGAAAGCCATGTAAAAGTAAAAAGAATGAACCTACCCAAGGCAAGTGGGAACCCTTCCCCGATAAGGGTAGAATTTGGGATTACAAGTCTAGCTCTCAAGGTCTATGTTGGGTAAAGCAATTCCCCACAAAATAATGAATGAACTAAGTCTCCTATAAGAGTTTACTACTTAGGGTATGTGGTGGAATGAGACGCTATCTATCCATTGCACTAGGTTGGCATTCCGAAAGTGGAGTCTTTGTGTGTCCTCTATGAATTGAATGAGCTAACTCTTCTAAAAGATTGTATGATTTAGGGTAGGTGGTTTAATGTGATGCCATCTAATCATTGGAGTAAGTAGGCATTCCGAAAGGGAAGTCTTGGTGTGTTTTATTTGATGTGATTGGGTGTTATTCTAAAATCTTGTTATTGAGTGGGGACTTGTTCTCTCGGGTAAAGTAATCCCATAGTAGGTAGTTTTGAGAATCTTAGGAGCGTATTGAAGGGGGTGTATGGACGTTTCCTTCATGTATTATCTTGGAAAATCTTAGGATAATCTTGTTTAGGGAAACTCCTATGGAAATAAGTTCAGTTTCTATTGGCTTGACCTTGAGAGTTCACAGTGTCTTGATAGGAAGGTGGTGTTATTGATCCAAAGGGAACCCTTAAGGGGCACTTGGTGGGAGTGTTAGTATGGTATACTACTCTCACATTTCACTTAGTGTAACTTATCAGTCCCATTGGAGAAGAGCACCTAGGTGAAGTTCTTAGTGTATGAATGCTCCTCTATTGTTTAATTATTAATGAGTGGACTTGTCTCTTCAGCGAGGTAAGCCTATGGTTGGTGGTCTTGAGGATAACATTGTTAGGGAAACCTCTAAGAATATTGGTTAACTGTTTTGGGATTAAAATAGTTCACTGTTATGCTAAAAATGAAATCACTGTAATGCTAAAATGAATTCACTGTAACTTTTCGAGAGTTTACTGTAAAATGGTACTTTTTGTTAGAATTATGGAAATCCATCTCTATGTTTTAAATGATGATTGTTATTTTTTTTACTCCTATTTTCATCAAGGTTTTACTTATTTTGCATGAAAGTGTATATATACTAAAATGTTCCCTTTTGCATGTTTTCGCATATGTCGTACTTAGTAGATTGTTTTGTACTAATCAATACTTTTATATACTTAATAAGTATAGGTTTGGAAGAAGGAGAAGTCTAGACGTCGAAGCTTGGGAATCTACTCTCTCAATACTTGGTATGTCCTCATATATTCGAGGACATAATCTATGTTTCTTAGTTTCTTTATGTAAGACTTATTATGTATTTTCTTCAAATGTAAAGGGTTGTGTCCCTAAGATGTTATGTCGTGTCTTTAATTTTTGCTTGTGAAGATGAGATTTTCTTAGTATATATGAAAGAATTCCTTTTTATATTAAATGTCATTAAAAGTTTTAAATTCCGTACTATTTTTCATGTCTTATGCAACGAATGATAGTTAGAGGGCTTGTACAAGACCCCAAGGGTCAAGTACGCCTTATAACGATTTAAGGGTTGCCCTAAATTGTACGGGGTACTTGGGGGTTGTTACCAACTTGATATCTGCGCATAACATGATAGGAAATAGTTTAGGGTCTAAAGTCTCACAAGCCACAACTAGTAGAGTCTTGGTCAATGGTGTGAGTCGCAACATATCCATGGAAAAGAGGCTATAAGATGATAGAAGTTTCGCTTTCTTCATTATTCTAATGTCGTTCCTTAGATTTGAGTTCTATATGATGTCTCTCCCAAACTCTTTTCTTCTCATTTATTCATTCATTCGAAAGCTCTTAGATATATTGAGATTGCTACTAGATATCCGCCTCTACTAATTTGAGAGCTTTCATCTCAAAATCCCCTATTCATTCATTAGAGTACAATGGAGGAAATCTTTAAATAGACTCAAATTCATTACATTATCATTAGCTCCATTCATTTGTTCATATGTGTGCGCGCGCAAATATAAGAATAGCCTTTCACGTAAACACTATCATTCATAACATTACTTCCTTAATATGATCTCAAAAACTTCACTATTGTCCACAATAAACATTCTTCACATTATCATTATGCACATACATCATGAGAATATCTCACTTAAACACCCAATTCCTTCAAAGGAAGTTCTCATAAACACACACACACACACACACACACATACACACACACACACACACACACACACACACACACACACACACACACATATATATATATATATATATATATATATATATATATATATATATATATATATATATATATATATATATATATATATATATATATATATATATATATAGAATAATTAAACACCGGCACCATAAGTCGACAATACCAGTAAAGAACAATTCAAATATAATAAGAGAAAATTAGGTAAACTTACTCTTCACCCAAGCCATGATTATCATAATTCAATTGTCCATCAATTCATCACCATTAAGTATAGATAGAATATAGGAATCAATAAAACAATCCAATTCAAATTCAATTCTGTCAATGTATAATCACAATCAGAAAACCTACTTTATAAATCAATTAATGAGATTCGAAAAAGACATGGTTCCTTAAAGGAATTCAATTAAAATCATATTAAAGTCCTTGATTAAGAATTTATACATCAATATCATAACTTAGAAAACATTTTGACAATGTACCCATGCTTACAATAGAAATTTTTAAATTTGATCTTTGAAACACCTTTGAAAATATTTGATTGCAATCCTTGAAAGGAAGTATGATCAATTATGAAGAGTCACCATGACTCACATGGTATAAATCCACGAAATTTGAAGAATAAATTACTTGAAACCCTTTCTGCTAGCTTGAATTTGACCTGGACCTTTAATTGTGTTCTTGAGAGAATCTATTAGGGAGGGAACAATTTGATTTTGATGTTCAAGTCCAATGATGGTTTTATATAACTAAATTAAAATACCTAAAAATACTCAAAATAAGAGACCCTACATTTAATTAGAAAAGGATGGAATTTATTAAACAACCATTGGCTTTATCGTGTCTCAAGATTAAATTGAGGATGGGACTTACGACCCACCACCCATGGACGGTAGGTGGGGTGACGGCTCCATCCCGCTGGTCCATAGATGTGCTTTGAGGCCCCTCAAATGGATCCTAGAATCCGCGACCATGTTTTGAGCTATACCCATAACATACACGATGTCAAACTATTAACAGGGCATCACTTGTGGTCGTTGGTCAATATTTTTTTATGACAACTTTTTAAGTTACGTTTGGATCCTTTTTGAAGAATCTTAAGGTGGTACATCGAGAGTCGTACCCAAAAATTTTACCAATAAATATGATCATCAAGACACTAGGGTCACTTCATCTAATTTTATACACCAAATAACACCCCCAAACCAACAATAACACAATAGAACACACTAGCACTCAAACCGCTAGTTTTCAAACGTCTTCATCGTCCTTTTATGTTCAATCTCAGAAAACATTACACCTTCGTTCAAAAGGTATTTATAATACTTTTAAAAAATTATTAACTCAAGAAAGTTGTGTGAAGTTCTATTTCCTCCTATTTAATTTTTATGGTTCTAACAGTTCTGCAAGGGTTTCTTGTACCATTTAGTAAGGTTGAGGTATGTTTATTAAGGCGTAACATAAGAAGTTTAAGGAACAGTTGGAATATCTATTAGAAAAAGGTTTCATCTAACCAAGAATCTCACCATGGGGTGCTCCGGTGTTGTTTTTTAAGAAAAAGATGTGTCCCTCTGAACGTGCATTGATTATCGACAATTAAATAAGGTGACCATTAAAAACAATTATCCTCTTCCAAGGATTGATGATTTCTTGACTGAATTCAAGGAGCGATTTATTTCTCTAAAATTTATGTCCGATCCGGTTATACCCCATTAAGCATAAAATAAGAAGATTTTCTAAAAAAGGCCTTTAGAAACTTGTATGGTCATTCAGAGTTTCTAGTAATGTCTTCTGGATTTACTAACACTCTGGCAGCATTGATTGACGTAATGAATAGGTTTTCTAGGTAATAATTGAACATGTTTGTGATCGTGTGTATCGATTGTATTCTGGTCAACGCAAGAAGTGAGAATGGGCGTATTTATCATTTGAGGATTATATTGCATATCCTCAAGGAATAACAATTTTTTACAAAGTTTAGCAAATGTAAATTATTTCTATGATCGGTATCTTTCCTTGGTCATTTATTTTCAATCAAAGGTATAGAGGTTGATTCTAAAAAGAAGGATGCGGCCAAGATTTTGTTTAGATATCTATCACCATCACACATTAGAAGTTTCTTTGGGTTCACTAGTTATTATCGACTAACACTTTAGGGGTTTTGTCGTATTGCCTCTCCATTAACGTCTTTTACTCAAAATAAGGATTATTTTGTATGGTCCAAATCATGTGAAAAGATCATTTAATAATTTTAAGATAGATTTAACTCCTCTTCAACATTGACCTTCACAGAAGGTACAAATGGTTTTGTGGTATGTTTTGAGGCCTCGAGAATTTTGTTTAATGTGTGCTTATGCAAAATGAAAAGGTTAGTGCCTATGTTTCACGACAACTTAGGGTCTTTGAGAAGAATTATCCGACCTATATTCTTGAATTGGTCGCGTTGGTTTTTGCCTTAAATATATGGAGGCACTGCTTTCATGGGGTACATGTATATGTATTCACCGACCACAAGAGCCTACAATATGTGTTTAGTAAAAAGGATGTAAATCTTTGCCAATTAAGGTGTGTCACGACGCAGAGCCATTCCCCTAAAGTTACAGAAATACTTGACCTCGAAGAGGTATCATACAAGACCCTAGCATATCGTCATTACATAAGACATAAAATAATAGAGAAAAATTGAAAACATTAACAATTGAAGTAAAACTTCGTTCACATAAGGAACTACAAAACTAGATTTGTCTCGTTACACCATATAAACATAACAATATGATATTTGGGACTTATTCTTACCTCAATACAAAAGTCTCAACCTATGAAAGTACAATATATTGTTAAACATGGAGAACTAGAATCAATAGTCACATGTCTCCGAATTTGAGGAGTCACCAAAACTTAGGGATAGGTACCCAACTTTTCTTCAAGAAGGACATAACCGCACCTTAACGGTCGGTACCTACTCTCGTAGGATATGTAGAATAGAAGGGATTTATACAAAAGTACTACGTATGGAAACATGCATAATAATCCTTCAATATGCTTAAAATAACATTTTAGTGAAAATAATGCATTTTTAAGTTTGAAAGCCATTTAGGCACATAAAGGAATAATACAACTCATAACATCAGATTTCACATAAACCTTCATAACCTAGGTTATATATAACCTAACTAACCAACAATGCATACTTGTACATTTTATGGTTGACATCCCATAATGCCAACTACAGTCAGTATCCATTTAGAATTACCATGGTAACACATAAACTTTAGACCTCATCATAATCCATATTTATACATAAAGGAATAATCATGTTCATTACATAAATATACTTGAATAAAGTCATATCTTCTCAACAATCAACTAATCATACATATGTACCTTTATGTCTTACCATAGTATAAGAACCAACCCATTATCTCATTCATTGACTACTTGTTCAATGTAAAAGAGAAGTCCCATGCACACTCCTACTAATTAAAATCATATAAAAATCATAAGTATTGTTCTAGTCATATTAATTATATTATTACATAGGGAAAATAGCAATAACGGACCTAGACCATGTGAGGTACATGAAATTTGGTGTAAGATAACCCGCAAACTGAAAGAATAAATCCTACTTGCCAATGATAGAACTAAACCTATACAACTGTAGTGTGGATCCTCTAGCTAGGACCAATGTGGGCACATAGTTATTTGATAGGGAGATTGCTTGTAGAAACCCTCCCTATTGCAATAAATGACGGGCTTCCATCTCATGAGTATCACTTGGACGACCCTTCCTATTAAATTAGGGGAAGGGCCTTTTCCTGTGAGAATAGGCAATAACCGACATAGACCATGATCGCAAGACATGGATTTCGAAGTTCTATCCTACTCTGATGAGTTTGTTCTACTTGACAATGGTAGAAGTAGTACACATCCATGTAGGCACATAGTTAAGAAATATAAAGGTTATGCTTTGTAATCTAATCTCATGATTTAACTAGAACTACTTCCCTTTAATACTTACTCGGGGATAGCCTTCGTTGTCATTGAGTAATTCACATTAAGGTTCATACAAAGGGGTTCCATATCTAGTTCATAACCCAATTACATTTACCCTACCAGAGAGGTCGTTTAGGGTTACCTTACATTGGCGACAAGAAGCTCATGATGAGATTCCCAAGGCTTGATATGATGTCGTTCTAGCCAATCAACCTTTTGTCCATCATTCCTTTACTTTGAAGTATACCATTATAACTTTCTACTTCAATATTCATAACATTACCACTAGTTTAAAGGATTCATATAAAGAATTGTCTTAACATCATTTAAGATCTTATGTCATTTATACATACAATAATAAGAGCTTTAGCATCCTAAGTGATGACATCACATATGAACATTGATATATGCATCAAGTAAGGGACACAAGTCAACCAAAACAAGACATCACAGACATTACCTTAACACATATTATATGCCCTTCTAGAAAAACATAGACATATCCACATTCTCTCTAAGTCATCCCATACACTATCATATCATCATTAATGTGACCAACATAGACTCATATAGTCAATAAAGAATAACCAAGCATAATCCCGAAGACTATACACACAAGGTAAAAGTCCTAGTCTAACATGATCACCTAAGATAACATGAATAGAAGAACACATATACTTTCACAATTCTTAACTAGAAAAATATCTACATTAATTCAAGTAGTTGCCGACAAGGCCATGATCATAATAATATTTAAAGTAACGCCGATAAGGCCACATCAATTGCAAGTAAAGTACATGACACCGCCACCATAGGTGGACCATACCAATCACAAAATAAATGAAGTCTAATTTACATCAAAATAAAGGAAATAGGGAAGCGTACCACCACTCCATCTCCAATACCTCTATTCAATTTCAAATTACCCAATTCAATATCATAAGGCCACCCATGACCATAACCAACAATTCGATGCAATTATATAAAGAATCGATGAAACTAGGTAAATTCACTACATATTCATCAATCTAATACAACCTAGATATCAATTTACTACAATTATTACATCATTAGACATCCCACATAAAACTACCATAATTCATAGATACTATATTAATATCAAGTAACCCATGACTTAGTAAAAAACTAGGGTTCATCAAATTCTTGGGTTCATAGGTTTTTAGGTTAAAATTATCAATAAAATAACAATTTAATCCATAATTAATTTTTAAAAACTATAAATGCAAGAACCCATGGTAGATTCAGGAAATTGGACAATTAAAATTTGAAAACTTTAGAAAACTTCTTTAGAGTTAGGTTCCTTGATGAAGAGAGTTTCAAGGATCAAAAACCACACCTAAATGATGCTAATTATTCAATTTGATGAATAATATCCACTCAATTCAACAATTCAAACTCTTCCTTGAGTTTTGGCTTCAATGGATTCTTTAGGAATTTCTAAGGGATTTTGAGGTTTTGATTTAGAAGAATGAAATCTTCTAAGTGTTAAATACTTATATAAATTTTTAAAATACCCAAAAGAACCCTTAGGAACATAAAATACACTTATTAGTAAGTGGGGAGAATTTACAAGTTCACCCCTCACTTGGCAGTGAACTGCACGCAGAGATAGACTCACAGACAGAAGGGCCATCGACGACCCATCCCTTTACCAATGGACCATGCTGTTGGTCTATGGACTGGGACTGAGGCTCGTCTTTGGAATATACTCTCCCACGAATAACTCCTAATATATGATACACCACTAAAGGGGATTGACTGACCCACTGGGTTTTCGATTGCAAACTTTTGGTAAGGCTGTCTTGGGAAATCTTGGGCATCTTGAAGAGTCCTTCATGAAGGACCCTTGGATGGTTCTTGGCGATGTTTTCCCCGACGTTTCCAACCCAAATAAGATTGTATACGATTTTAGAACCTGTCACATGAATTTCATCTATAATGAACATGTAAAACTCGACGAAACATGCTTAGACACACAAGGTCGTTTCGAGGCAAACCTTTCGAACGTCATGGACGTTCTTGGACGTTCGACCTCCAAACTTCACGAAACTTGACACACTGACTATATACATCATAATAACTCATTTGAAGACCATATAACCTCATTAATCACATATAAACACATAACACCACACACGAGGCATATAGGTAACTTAGTCGTATAATAATTAGGTCGTACCTTGACGTTTGACTTCCAATGAACCTAAACTCTCAGACAGTACCTCAATACCATATTATATAACTATTTAGTACCTTATACCATCATTAGTAACATGATAGTCTCTATTTCACCTAAGTCATTTTGAGGGTCTTACAATCTCCTTCACTTGGACAACATTTGTCGTTGAATGACACTTGCCTCTCTCCAAACACTTCCAAGAATGGAGATTAAACTAGAATTTCATAACCATAAAATACAAAATATAATAAAGAAGAGAACATCAATTTCACATAGTCAAGAGATTCACAACACAACAAAAAACTAGAAGACAATTTTATAACTCATTATGCTACAAAACTCACATTCTTCATTCCAAATAGTGAAAAATCATTTTATATTCAATATAATGATTATATAAATCAGTTCTAACCACATTGAAAATATTTTAGACAAAATAATCAATTAATCAAATTTTCAAAAATTTAACCGTGAACTGCCAGTTTTTTTATAATGATTTGAACAAATCTATTCAAAAATGCTATTTTTAGGCAATTCCGGATAGGAAAATGCTAGTATGCAAGGTAACATCATATAAAGACCTTTAACAACATAATCATGGCTTCATAAACACAAAATGGAACAAGTTAATGAAATTCAATTTTGACAAAACTCCTAAACGCCATGCACATACAACAACTTCTAAGACTTCCTATCTCATCTACTAACAATACCCCCCCCCCCACATAGAAAGAACTCATATCACTAAAAAGAAAACATGGACTTACCCGCATCATTATCACCATACGGCTTCTCTCCTCTAGTTTGGAGTGCATAGAAATGGCTCTTTGTTGGATAATCATCCTTTGGAACACTAGGAATATCTTTCTTACCCTCTCTTCCTCTAGAAGCAATGGTAGGACAATCTCCACCTTGTATCCTTCCTGACCACAACCATAGAAACTCTCGGTACCCAATTGATACTCACCATAATGCCTCTTTACACAAGTGACACATGTAGGCTTGAAATTTTGAGAACCACCTCCATTCTCCAATTTCACCTAAGCAATTGGCCCTTCTTGAGTTTGAGATCTCTTTTTGAATCTAGGTTGCCCTTGATCACTAAAACCACCCCTTTTCAAGATTTTATCCATCCTCCTAAGTTAAGACTCTTCAATTTATAGTACATACACCATGAGTCTAGCAAAGGTCATATCATCATGTAGCATCGCCTTGTGACATTCTACCTCACTAAGTTGACGACACACGTCACCAAGAGACTAATTTCATCCCTTTTATTGTATACAATTTATGGGGAAAATCTAAATAACATTTAGAATTTCAAAGCATATTTCTCAACACTCATATTGCCTTGCATGAGATTGATAAACTTCTCTTAACTTCCCTCCTCTCACGGGAAAAGTACTTGCCTAGAAAAGCTTCCTTTAATTCTTCCCGCTCAATACGACCCTACTCCTCCAGCCTATTATCCTTCCATTGAGTATACCATATTTTAGAAACATCCTTAAACTGATACAAAGCTAAGTCCGCCATCTCCATAGATGTACTCCCCATAGCACTCAACAAC
Organism: Solanum chilense; assembly: GCA_032847665.1. NCBI lineage: Eukaryota > Viridiplantae > Streptophyta > Magnoliopsida > Solanales > Solanaceae > Solanum > Solanum chilense. The sequence goes on along the minus strand of CM064963.1, from coordinate 56,194,890 downwards.
TTTAAACCCCATCAAGAAACTGTTGGGGATCCTCTCCCACCTTAGAGCCAAGAAAGATAGGAGGATTTATCCTCACAAAGTCTTTCAACCTAGATGTAATAGTTATCTACACAACATTCACCCTCGGCACCATAACCAAATTCACTTGAGTAGTCATGCCTCAGGCTAAAACAATCAAAGTCTCTCTAATATCTCTATTACTCCACTATGGAGGAATACCCGAAGATCATTACCTCCTGCCACAATAGGGACTTAATCACCTTTGGTAGGCACTTGAGCATCGTGAGCACCTTGAAGAACTTGCTCAAATTTCTCAACTTAAGAAGGAATCTCATGTTGCACTTCATTCTCCTCAACTTAACTAGCCATTATCCTCCTCGAATTCATCTTCCTAGAAACACAAGAAAAACCATAAGAAAATAGTACTCATACACTTTTAATCATTTACATGCTTCATAACATAAGACATTAGTTCATTCTTTGATTACGAGACATTCATCACATAATCGACATTTAAATAATGGTCTTGGAAAGGAACTAGGGACTCTTACTCACATCTTGAAAGCCTATTATGCAATGTCTAGATAGCATCCCATACCATTACCTAAACTTCATAGAACTTCTGTAATGCTAGTAGGTATCCCTGATGATGAGAATATGCAATAATCAACATAAACCATGACAACAAGACATGAAATCCAGAGTTCTATCCTACTCCGATAAGGTTGTTCTACTTGCAAATGGTAGAACTAGGACACATCCCATGTAGTCACATGGTTAAGAAATATGAAGGGCATGCTTTGTAATCTAGTCTCATGGATTAACTGGAACTACTTCCCTTACCATACATACTCAGTTCTTGCCTTTGTTCTAATAAAGTAATTTATAGTTAAGCTTCATATAAAAAGGGTTCCATATAAAGTTTATAACCCAATCACATTTACACTACAAAAGCAGTCCTCTAGCGCTACCTTACAATGGAAACAAGAAGCTCACCATGACTTTCCAAGGGTTTGGTATGATGCCTTTCCATCAAACCAACCTTATGTCCATCATTCCTTTACTTTGAAGGATACCAATACGGCTTTCTAGTTCAACATTTATAACCTTACCACTAGGTTCAAGGTTTCAAATAAAAGACTCTCTTAACATCATTTAAGATATCATGTAATTCATATATACAATACTAAGAGATTTAGCATCCTAAGTCAAGACATCACATATTTACATTCATATATGCATCAAGTAAGGGACACAAGTCAACCAAAATAAGACACCACATACTTCACCTTAACACATATTACATGCCCTTCTAGAAACACATAGACATTACCACATTCTCTTTAAGTACTATCATATCCTCATCAATGTGACCAACATAGACTCATATAGTCAATTATGAATAACCAAGAATCAACCCTAATACTATACACACAAGGTCAAATTCATAGTCTAACATGATCACCTAAGATGACATGAATAGAAGAACAGATATACTTTAACATATCTTAACTACACAAATAGCCACATTACTTTAAGTAGTTGCCGACAAGGCCATGATCATCATAATACTTAAATAAACGCTAACAAGGCTACATCAATTCCAAGTAATGCACATAACGCCGTCACCATAAGTGGACCATACCAATAGTATCATAATTAATGTCTAATTAGCATCAAAATTAAGGAAATAGCGCAGCGTACCGCCATTCCACCTTCAATACCTCAATTCAATGTCAAATCACCCAATTCAATATCAAAAGGCCCTTAACCATGACCATGAAAAACAAATCAATGTATTTATATAAATAATCAATTAGACTAGGTCAATTCAGTACATATTGATCAATATAATACAACCTAGACATCAATTTACTATAATTATTACATCATTAGAGAGCCCATAGAAAACTATACAATAATTCATAGATATTAAATCAATATCAAGTAACCCATAACTTAGTAAAAACTAGGGTTCATCAAATTCATGGGTTCATAGGTTATTTAGGTCAAAATCTTCAATAAAATATCAATATGATACATAATCAATGTTTAAAAACCATTAATGTAAGAAACCATTCTAGATATATGAAATTGGACAATTCAAGTTTGAAAACTTCAGAAAAATTCTTGAGAGTTGGTCTCCTTGATGAATATAGTATCAAGAAAAAAAAGATATACCTAAATGATGCTAATTCTAAAATTTTATGAAGAATATCCACTCAATTCAACAATGAAAGATCTTCCTTGACTTTTGGCTTCATTTGAGTCTTTAGGAATTTCTATGGGATTTTGGGGTTTTGATTTAGAAGAATGAAATCTTTTAAGTGTTAAAGACTTGTATACATGCTTAAAATACCCAAATAGGACCCTTAGGAAACTTCAATACTCTTATTTGGAAGTGGGGTGAATTTACAAGTTCACCCCTCACTTAGCAGTGAACTGCACGCAGAGATAGACTCACTGACTGAAGGGCTATCGACGACCCTTCCCTTGACTACAGACCGTCCTGTTGGTCTGTTGTCTGGGACTGCATCTTGTCTTTGGCCTCTCCTCTCCCACGACTAACTCCCAATCGAATATCAACCACAAACGGGGCATCTTCTGAGCAATTGGGCGTCGATTGCCAACCGTTTGTTGGGCTGTCTTGAGCACTCTTCGGCATCTTGAAGGGTCCTTCCTTAAGGACACTTGGATGTTCCTTGGTGATGTTTGTCCGGATGATTCAAACCCAAAAATCATCGTAAACTATTTAATCATATCTAACATTAATTTCATCCAAAATAAACACTTAAAACATGATGAAACACACAAGGTCATTTCAAGGCAAACCTTTCAAACGTCATGGACGTTTGACCTCGAAACTTCACGAAACATGACGTACTGCCTATATACATCATAATAACTCATTAAAAGACATAATAGACTCATTAATAACACATAAACACATAACACCACATATGAGGCACATACGTGACTTAGTCGTCGAACGTCTTGGTCTTTCCTTGGCGTTTGACATCCAATGCACCTAAACTCTTAGACTCTACCGCAATAACATATTATTGACATTTTTTGAACTTATACCATCATTACTAACATTTTAGATCTAGTTCACATAAGTCATTTTTTGGGGTCTTATAGTTCTAGTTAAAGAATGAGACTAGATTACAAAGAATGTCCTTCATAACCCTTAATCATGTGCCTACATGGTATGTGTCTAATTTCTACCATAGGAAAGTATAACACCCTCATCAAAGTTTGTTATAAGTCCATATTCCATGTCTTGGTATCATGGTGTATGTTGGTTATTTCCTATTTTCATCATATGGGATACCTACTAGCTTTAGAGAAGTTCTATGAAATTTAGGTGGTTGTATGGTACGATATGTAGACAATGTACAATAGGCTTTGAAGGTGTTAGTTAGAGTACCTAGGTCTTGTCAAATACAATTATTTGAATGTAGTTTATGTGATGTATGAGTCTTAAATGAACTAATGAATATAATAAGTTACGTTAAGAAAGTATGTTAAATGAATAAGTACTTACCTAGAGTAGTTAAGGGATGTCTTGGTTAGGTGTGAAGGGGGCATAGGAATGGTCACTTTGTATCTTACCAAGATAAGTCCTAAGGATGACTCTAGTTATAAAAATGGTTGAATTTGTAGACATGAACTTAACTTAGGTAGTCTTAAGGATTTATTAGGTTATCTTGAAGATGTCAATTATGGACGTTATATTCTTGATTTAGTTAAGTAAGTCTTTTGATAGACTTTGGAAAGAGAATGTCATATGATATATGTGTTGTTGTGTTAAGTGAGAATTACTTTGTCCTAGGTATTCTATAGGATCTCTTAAGTCTATGTGTAAGGGATTGTATGGGCGGTCGATTGAAAACTCACTTAACTGATACTTAGAATCACCTTTGGTAGAAGAATCTCATGTTCATATGTTTTATGTCTTGTAAGGGTGTATGTGTCTTATTATAAATAGTCGTGAGGGTCATTTAGGCATGCTTAGGGAGGTTGTATGGGCGGTATCTCTTTTTGTTGCTTAAGTGAGTCTTCGGATAACTTTTAGTGAGAAAACTGCATGTTAGAAAGTTTCTAAATGAAAGAGGAAGCATTCACTGTTACAGTGAAGCAATTGACTGTACAGTGAATATAGGCTATAGTAATGTACCCTCAAAACTTTGAATAATTGCTTTAAAATTATCTTATGTGTTTCTAACTTGACAAATGTTTTTCTTACAATTATATTATGATATTTGAATGAAAAGATGCATATTTACAATAAATTTCCATTTTCATGATTTTTATGCATTATGACATACTTAGTACATGTGGTTGTACTAATTCCATGCTTTTATCTATCTCTATAGTTGTTGGAAGGTGAGCAGCATTTGGGAAGCAATAATTGGATCGTAGCATCATTCAATTGAAGTGGAAGTATGTCCTCATTTGATTCGAGGGCATAGATGTCTTTTATTTCTTATTGAAGTATTGTAATAGACTAAGTATTTCTAAGTTCATATTGTGAATAGGCAGGTCCCAAGTATTCTCGTGTCTATGTTTTATGAGATTGATAATTAGTATGACCTATCATTTTATATAAAAGAGTTTTTATTAAAATCTATGATGTTTTTGCGAAATTTTTAATTCCCCACAATTTTACACTATGTATATGCGATTAACGATATGTAAGGGCTTGTACAAGACCTTCGAAGGTGAAGCACACCAGTTGAAATCCGAGATTGACCCTAACTTCTATGGTGTGGTTTCGGGATGTTACACTAACTGTCCGCATTGACGAGTAGCAGAAACTCAAAGGATTATCTAAAGATATAAGTATTCCTACTTTTAGGTGGGAAGATGTGACTACCGCCTTTATAGTAGGGATGTCACAAACTCAACACCAATATTTTTGATTTGGGTTATAGTTCAAAGGATTATAAAATCAACCCATATTATTCCTGTCAACGTTTCTTATGTGACATAAGACTGATTATCGTTTCAAACATACCCCTTCCAATTCAAGTTGCAAACGATTGTTAAAAAAATATAAAACCCAACAAACGAGTTGGGGTCAAGTCCCACAAGAAGTGATATGTGTTTAAATTTAATTAAGAGTAAAAATATGATCTAACTATCTATAGGAATAGAAATTACAGGGAATGAAACAAATCAAATATGGTGCTATGAATGTAAGATGGGGGGGGGGGGTTAGCTTTAAATTATCAACTACAATGCAGTCATACACCATTGATTTAACAATAAGTAGAGGAATTCTCAAGATATGATCAATTATAGGCAAATTTCAATATATGGGTCATTGAAACTAATATTAAAGAATTAATTATGAATGCGGAGTCTAGACTGTAAGAGAGATAGCTTTCTCTCGAATCACTACCCCAAATCAAGAGATCTCTTTCGAATATCAGCAAACATTGAAATTAAGAACAGTCCACACCTTAATTCGTCCACTCTATTGAGAAAGATAGGTAGGACTAGGTTTAGGATTCACTATCTTGTGTTGAACCCAGATAAACCCAATACACATAAACCACTAATTAATAGTATTGGTTCTAAAACCTCTCTCCTGAACAAGCTAAGAACGCAAAATTAGAACTGCTTTTGCAACTACAATTCCTAAATTAAACCACAACTAATTATTCAACCCACAAAAATATAAATTTTAAACTAGTATTTAACAACACCCATAAATTAATTGAACTAATAATCACATGACCACACTTCAAGAATTGGCGTTTTAGCCAAACACTATAAAATACAAAAACCATTTACCCAATCGATTAGACATCAACTGGATAAGAGTACTTTAGACATTACAATGCACCAAATTGAAGAAAAATATTAACCCCCATGAAAAAGTCCAAATGGAGTCCCAAGAAAACCTTCAAGTATACCAAGAAAAACTCAAAATTTAAAAAAACACTATTTTAAATGGTCCCAAAACTAAAATTTGGACAATGGATTAAAAGATCAAAATATTATTTATTGTCGCAAAAAAATTATCATGAAGGACCATCAGGCAAGTTAAGTCGGGGTCGCTGAGTGGTTCAGCGAACCGCCCTTTCCTCTCTTCTATCGCCTTTTGTGCATTGAATCTCAACATCCTCAAGTATTGCAACGTTGGGCAACAAATCTTGTCATCACAGATGTAATATGTCACTTTACAACTTCCGTTTGCTTGTTGCTAACATGGTTTCTTCCCTCAGGGCTGGCAAACATGAATATTAGGTGTACTGAATAGTCACTCGATGATGTGCCAAGTCCTTTAGGTGATCATCAGGGTTGCCTTTCTCCACATTAGTTTGTTTTGTTCCCTTTTTTCTATTATTTTCCATTCTATGCTTTTCAATCCATATATCTGAAAAATATTGAATTTAAAATAAAATTAAATAAAAAATTTGGCATTTGAGGATACTAACACAATTTAAACAAAGCCCCATATGAGTCCAAATCTCGGACTAATCAACACCCAAAAATTAAGCTTGTGCTTGTCCTCAAGTAAATCTCAAGATTAGTAGTTTAGAAAGGATTTCTCAAATAGATCTTCAGAAGGCTCAACTATAATGTATAGAATAAGGTTAAACTTTATCATGCAATGGTCAGTTGAGAATTTAAAGATTCAAATTGTGACTCACCTATATCAAAGAGACTCAAGTTGGCAATACATGCTTCAAATGCAAGTTCCATCACAACAATGGTACTCTAATGCCCTCAGAACAAAGATGGTACCATATTCACACAATGTTCTTCAACAATTTAGAGTTGCGGAATAACATATAAATATCACACTCACAAAGATGAATACATGCATGATTTCATCCATTGGATTACCCTTATTTTATAATTAACATTCCTTTCAGGTCACTAAAGATCACAAATGACTTTTCAAGGCTTGTAAGGGCTCCTAGTGCAAAGGTATCATCATTTGGCTTAGTCAATTCTATGTTCATGATGTATGGTAAGAACTTCACTTTCCTCCTTTTATTTAATATTTAAAGATGCTAAAAATGCACCCCATTTTTTTAGCTTCATGTGAACTTGTAGATAAACCATTGTTTTTTCCATTTCCACTACTTTATTTCATAACTTTCTCAATAACTTTGTTTCTTTTATGTTGAGGGATTGAATATTTTTCAAGACTATCAATCAAAGGGGGATTCCTCACACTTCTTAACTTTCTTCTCTTTTCACCACACCACCAACTTAGGTTTTAGGCCTGTGTTGGGTATTCAGAAAAATTATCTTCGTGAATGTTACGTGTAAATTGATGAATAGATGTCATGATTCTCAAGTTTCATCGAAGAAAAGGATAAGTCTAGAGAAAGGTTCACACATCTCACAAGGTTTGACACAATAGAGGTATAATTTAAAAATATTTCACTCTTCAAAATTGTTGCCTAGGATCATTTCAAGTGCTTGAATCACTTAATAAACATAACCAATGGGGAAAATTTTCACGTGTTATCACACACACTTTTCTAAGTAAATTTATCATAAAAGGCATTGGTACCAATATAATAAAATATACTTTTTATCTAGTGTTCAATGTTCATCAGGAGACTCATTCGACAAACAACTAGTAATAACGAGGTGCTAAAAGTTCACGCACTGTTTATGCAACTTCATTTGCGTCATCGTAGATGCATATTTATTTTGTTCAATTAAGAGCATTATTCAAGTAATCAATATTTATTACAACAGACAATCAAATAAACACAAGAACAACCACAATACTACAAGAGGAGGCAAATTATAAAATTCTATTTAAGACCATTTTCATTCAAAACAATGAACACAAGGTAAATCATCCACAATACATCAATATCAAAAAATATATATCTATCAAGAAAAAGCCCAATATTCACAAACATAAAAAGATCACAACATGTAGTTATGGAAATACATCACCCCACCTAACTAAATGAAAAAACTTTCCTCGAAAGAAACTAAAACAACAACGAAGTATGACAAAAGAATAGAGTGGGAGGGGAAATCATCATGTCTACTTAGTAATTTCGTCTTCATAACATTAAGCCCCATGTTCACAATCTAAAGTTGCTCAACTCCACAATCGCAGTATTAAAGGGCATCAGTTCATGAGGAGCTGCCTGACCTCTCCCACATTTCTTTATCCTCGTCCTAAGGGTATCCGTAGTATATTTGATAGGTATATATGCAACGGTGAGATATCTCTCAATCATCACCCAAAACCGCGACCTCTAGCTTAGAGCACACACATAAACAGAATGGGCTAGGTTCCCCATTATTGCTAACATGGCTTGGGAGAGCGGGGGTCTTAATGCTATAGTACAAACAAAAAATCTTGGAGATGGGGTAGTAGTGGAAGAACTTGGAGTCTTAGAGGGAGCAACATTATTAGTACCTAATGGCACATTAGATGGAGTAAGCAATACTGTCTTTGTAGGTAATGTTACAATATCAACACACAGGTAATGTGTCAATATCAATAGACAAGGATGTGTCTATCGTTTCATCTCTCCTCCTTTCAGCCTCATCCTTTTGGTACTTAGACTAAATACGCCAGATGTTAGTATATGAAGTGGGAGTCACCTCCACATCCACCTTCTCATATCGTGGAACACTGGCCCGTGTTTAATACTCATTGATCAATACTGTCACAAGCGAAATCTAGACCCCAGATGAGACCGGCGTCGTTGACCACTCAGAGGTCACAGACGAGCCTACATATGTCATTCTTACTTCATCTACGTTAATTTTAGCATAAAATTTGAACTTTTTTTTCTTACTTCATGATAAACATTTCAAACTTAACATCATAGGCGTTCACAAATCAACCATCTAATATATAGATAATCAAATGAAAGAAACAATGCATTATTTCATTAAACGTATTCTTGCCAAAATGACACCAATACAAAGTCTGAACAAAAGTTGAAAGAAACACTGGTGGAACATGCTCCACTATCTATAGCCTACATCTAAGATAGATAATAATCGTAGACATCCTCTAAAACATGAGGGCCTAGCAAGTCCGGATAAAAGTTCCACGTCCGTATAACTAAAACATAAACCTGTAAGCTCTAGCATCCACCTGTGCTTGCACCTAAAAATATAGAGTTTAATGGTATTAGTACAAACTTGTACTAAGTATGGGTATATGCGAGCAAACACCAAGGACATGCATGTGTAAAAATAGATCTTTCCTAACAACATGATTATGGAAGGTCAAGTCTGTGGACTTGCCAAACTGGGATTCAAAGAAGTAGTTATCTTTCCAAATTTTGATTAGGAAAGTGAGTGAGATTTCTGAATTTGGATTAGGAAAGTGGGTGAGCTTTCCAAATTTGGATTAGGAAAGTGAGTGAGCTTTCTTAATTTGGATTAGGAATGTCATGCCATGAGAGTAACATGTATCATCATACTTATCATATTGCAGAGAACACATAACATCTTACACATAGTACATACAATATTGCATATATCACATAACATTTTTCATATCAGTCGTTCATATTCCTGGAGACCTAGGAATCATAGACTTGACATCAAGACTTCCCAAAATGAGGGATCAACATATGGGACATCAACTAGGGAACATTTTTTCGAAAACAAATAGTCTGCTTCATTCATTCATACATACTTCATTTCATTTCATTCATAGGCTAGTGTGAATACCAGCTATACCTAGGATGTAGCTTAAGAATTTCATAGGGTTCGGTGTGCAATGATCAAGAATGACCAAGTCTTGTTACCTGAGTCTAGCTCATGTCTGGATTATCCTATCCTAACACCTTTGGTATCATTCATTTCATTATCTGCATCATTTGAGGCTGGCCTCATTCATTCAATGGGAAGTTTAACTTTTACTTACATAGATCATGTGAGCATCATGAAATCGAGTGTCTCCACCACACCGAAAAGTGGTGGAATCACCGTCCAAAGTAATCCAAAACATGCTAGCGTATATGGGAATCACACCTCGCCAGATCCCCATATTGGCAGTATAGGTTCAAAGACTCAAAGATATAAGGAGACCTACACCCAGCATGCCAGACTGTATTATCTAATGAGAGTTACGTGAACCTCTGCCATTCCTGAAACAAGGCATCACCGCTCATAGCTAGTCTATCGATGCTCAATATAAAGTTCCATTACATTAAACTCATACGTCATGGAAGCTAGCTTCTAGTATGAGGACATCATAGCTCAATAGATAATTTCTCATCTCATCATTATATTAAGTGTGTTAACCTAAATACTGTTCATAGACACTGATCTCTTCATTAACTTTACACTCTCAAAGGTGAGTACCTTTTGGTAACATTTACTTAGGCTTATTTGGGATTGATCTCGTCTTTTACATTAGCCTCATATTACGTTGTCACAACATTCATTAACATTAGCACATTAGTTCTTCATAATTAATCACCCCATTTTACGTGAGTGTTCATTCATCATATGTTAATGCACTTGGCCATTTAGTGTGTTTCACACTCTTACTTAACCCTTCTAGGGTTTCATCATTTCATTGTTAATTTCATAATTTATTGTTTATTTCATCATTTCATTGTTTATTTCATCATGTGTCAATGCAGTTGGCCATTTAGTGTGTTTTACACTCTTACTTAACCCTTATTGCGTTACATTATTTCATTACATACATCTTAGGTTCACTTATTTTTAAACGTATGTTAAACTTATGGGTCTATACATACAAGAAATGAGGCTTCATTCATATTTTGTTTAAGTGATTTATATCTTCCTATGATTATGTGGTACAAGACTTATGCATATTGTATGTATACCAAGATCTCAATTTTGACCTAAATAGGCATCATTTATCTTGAAAATTTAATGCACGTATGATTTATGTAAAAATACAAAATTTGGGCAAGGGATCCGGGCTTCGAATCCCTGGACAACACTTACATTTTTCATTTATTTTATTTTGGTCCACAAGGCTTGGGGAACCAAGATCAAGCCCCAACGCCTTCATTTTCTTTAAATTTCTTTTATTTACATTTTCTCTTTCTTAGAAGAGGGGTTTGGGATCGAACCTTCACAGCCCCTTTTTATTTTAATTTTTTTCATGTCTTCTTCGAGTTTATAATGAGGTTGTGGAATCGAACCCCTACAATCTCACTTTATTTTTCATTTAACTCTACTTTTCCCCCTAGAGGTCGTGGGTTCGATTCCGACACCTCAGACTTATTTTCTTTTCATTTTTCCATAAGATTGACCTATAGGTTGTGGGTTCGAATCCTACTCCTCTCATTTCTTATTTCATACTTTATTTTCCAGCGAAGACCATGGTTGAAATCCCTATCACCACATCCTTTTTCACTTTTTATTTTCATGATTTTTACATGGTGAGGTCATGCGTTCAACCCTACATGACCTCATTTGTTTTAAATCATTTTTCACAATATTTTTAACCCTCTTAACTTGATCGAAACTCATCCTTTGAAACTGGAAATTTTTGCAGCCTATTTTCTCACTTCTTTAACATTAAATGTTTAGATGTTTTAAGTAGTTTTTGGAGTGTTCTTAGGTGCATTTTCAAGATTTAATTCGATAAAGAACTGCACTAAAATCACCAGCTTTACAACACTTATGAACATCACGATTTACATAAACATGTTTACATGAAATACAAAGAGCTATCATCACATGTTAGAGCCTTACACCCGAGGTATATAGTCATGGGTCACATTGCACTTATGTATACGTAGTTTCATATCACATACTTGATTCTTCATGCGATTTCAAACACACATACATGAACATATTCATCATTAAAACACAACACACGCGTAATATCTACAACAAAGATATCCAACCTATGAATCATTGGAAGCTAGCGACAGGGACATGCAACGGGGAACAACCCTAGTTTTTTGATTGAATATATTGAACCTTAGGGGTCTCTTGGGAAAGGGACCAAGAGAGAAGACAATCCATACCTTTTTTATTTTAAAACCTTTAACTTGCTGCCCAAACCTTCTCAAAAATTTCATCTAAGTCCAAAGATTCAACAATAACTCGACAAAAAAATTCCTCTCTTTGCCTAACATTTTTTATTATATTTTGAATAAGTTTTTAATGTGAAAGTTCTTCAAGTGTGAAGAACTTTTAGTTTCTGATCAGTTCTTGTGTTTTTGGCAGATAGAATGTGAAAGAGAAGACAGATACTGACGTGAGAGAGAGATAGAGTTAAACGTGAAAGAGAGTTAAAAGAGGTGAAGTAGTTTAGACTTAGTGAACTAGGACTATTTAAAATAATATTAAAAAAAATCTGATTTCCCTTTTATTATAAATCAGCCAATAAATATTAATTAATTACCAATTTAAATAAAAACAATTTAAATCATTGCTTCCACCTAGATTTGAACCCAGGTGGAGCAAGACTTCACTCCAAGGGCAAATTTTTGGCCCTCTCTCCCAAAAATACCCCTCCACCTTATTTATTAAATAAGTAATAAAATATTAAGGGTAAGTGCAATACTACCTTAGCTTGGAAAAGACCATTTTATCCCTAGACCCTCTAAACATATGATTTCCCCTTTTTAAATCCAGTAAAGACTCATTCGGGCAAAGATTCATATTCGGGAGACCTACATGGCTGGACCCAAACTTTCCTAGATCAACTAACTCGCCAAGTTAGTTGACTTGGCTGTTACAAGGGTTCAGAGGTCTGGTTCTACGCCCATCAATTCGTGTGAACCCATTCAAATCTAGGCATTCTAGACTAATTAAGCATTATTTAGCATAGCCATTTTTAGGATTTTTATAAACAATAGAATTGGGAGAGATGTATGGCTCTTCGTGGACCTCATGGGATTCTCTTTCCCAATGGTCGCACCTAAATTTAGTCTCTTCCCAGCAATAACAGGTACATGATAGCCTACCTTTGTGTAGCAGAGGATAGAGTCTTTCTTGGATGGCATGATTTTGCAAATAATGAAAACCTACCAATACCTTGTTGCCACATTGACATCTTTCTTCTCTATTAGCACTCAAGCCTTAATATAATTAAGAAGCACAGTTAGAAAATAAATTTTCTATTCAAATTTTCATATCCTTCAATATCATTGTATTGATCATACTCTTGTAATCATCTATAAAATCAAAAGTGCATTCAAAGAAAAAGTTTATATCAACAGTATCACATTTCACCTTCTTTTCTCGGACAATAACAGATTCTTTTGGTGTGAAGGTACTAACCTTCTTCTTATGCTTTAGCACTGAATCTCCATAGTCCTAGTAGAACTCTCACACCTAATAATATATGTAGGGACCCCAGAGTTTAGTAAACATCAGGAACTTTTTGGGAGATGGAAGAACTCCATATATACAAATACCTATCCACCACAGCGTCCATGGACAATCTCTTCTCCTCAAGAATAGTCCTTAGTCTGTTGGCCTTTAGTATATTTAGTGACCGGGGAGGAGGACCACGTACAGGTGGTGCTAGGACCACAGTCTGACTTTGAGTTGGGTAGGAAGAGATGTTTGAGGCACACAAATCCTTGACTGATCATGCATCCCGTTGAAGCGAATTTCTACTCGCTGCGTATGTGGAATGTGGTGTTACTCAAGCTCAGAATTGGAAGCCCAGGAAATGTGGGGATCTTTCTCAATGTCTGATGCGGTGAGGTAATTATCGTAGACTCCCTCACTGTAGTAGCAGACCTCTAGTGACTCTACCATGGGAATCTTTCCCTTTCCTTTCCCTTCTCCTCCGTTTGTACGGAGCTTAGATTCATTGACATTAGATGCATCTGCATCCTTATTTATCGGGACTCATCATGCCCATTTGCGGGGTAACATGTTGATCATAAAATTTTGGGTCTACATATTTCTTCAAAACACATATAAAATGGTTAGAAATAAATCTACAATACTCCAAAAATATAAGTTAAAAAAGACTCATAAAAAACATTAGCGATCGCAGATTCAGTTAAGAGAGATAGATAAGCCTCGCCTAAAGTACTGGCACCCAAAAATTTCCGAATAAAGACAAGCCGACAATGTTCAGGGCCATTCAACATATTGTCGACATCAATAAGCAAGCTATGGGTAGCCCCCGAAAATTATAGTGTGTTTTAAGGTTTATGGGTACAAAAAGGGCACTCAACAAGACCTTTCGGTGAGTCGGCGAGTGAACTAAGAGAGCTCATGCGTATCTCTTAATATTATTGAATAAAATCGACAAAACAATGAAATTAAGGGTGATTTTCGGGGGAGTTTGACAAATTGTTGAACAACTCAGATAGGTTGATATATCTCTCTAAACGTCCCAACGTGCAAGGTTTGATAGAAAACATCAAAACCAAGTCCACAAATCCCAAATTCCAAATTAAGCACCAAATTTCTCAAATAAAGGTAGACCCATACGACCAATGCCCTCAGGGCACTCAGTCTTCCCTTGATATTAGTGAAATTAGTTGTTTGACTATTTTTCCCTTAAGAATAATGTAAAACACTCCATCATTTGGTCAATTACGTCATTTGGCACAATTCAGGGTTACATAGACTTCACCCCACAAGGCCCAACACAAGTAAACTTCTTCCAACAATTTAGAAGCAAATTTAACAAACAAAACAGTAGAATCGATCATTTAAAATCATTTAGGCACACATTAACATAAATTACGAGAAATCTAACCCATTATACAAAATACCCAACATAAGAATACACAAATTTACCTTTTACACTTTAGTTTAACCACAAACTTAAAGTATGGTATTCGGAAAACCAACATGTATGCTGAATTTATAATTTTAAAATATAGGAGGGAGAGATCCCCAATTCCGAGCACAAAATAACACAAAATGCTAGTAAAAGTAGTAAAATATGGAGGATTAAAAGTTGGGGGAGAGGGTATGAGGGTTAAGAATGAGAAGAGATTAAGGATTTTTAAATTTTAAACTATTTGGATATTCAAATAATTTAGTTCGTGGCACAATAAGCAGAGTAAGTCATGCAAGTAGACACACATAGCGATGCACCAAGTGGTACTTTTACTCGCCGAGTTTTATAGTACTCCCAGAAATCTTAGGTGTTCAAATGGTAGACAAAATCAGCATCGAGTTTTATAGAGATCCACTACAACCTTGGCTCGCCAACTTGTTCATTTTGTCGCCTACTGGACATTAGTTCGCAAAACTACTCATTTTCCAAAACATTTTACTTTAAGTATACACGATAAACACTCGTTAATAAAACTTAAAAACTCTAGCATTAAGAACGTTGTTTGCCTCCTATGAAAAACCTTAGTTAATGTCGTAGCACGACGAAAGTGTCACGATTTGCAAGTACCCCCTAGATGTTAGGGAGAACCCTTGGATCCTCACAAGGTACTTGACCATTTGGGGTCTTGTACAAGACCTTTAACTATCATTCATTTCATAAGACATGAAAAGTAGTGCGAAACTAAAAATTTTCACGACATTTAATATAAGAAGAAATCCATTCATAAATACTTATTAAATCTCATCGTCAAACGACAAACTTAAATACATGATATAATATCTTAGGGACACAACCCTTTTACATTTGAAAGGAATACATAATAAGTCTTAGTAACAAAACTATAAAACAAATACTATGACCTCAAGTTTATAGGACATACCAATTCTTGAGAGAGTAGAATTTCCAAGCATCGCCTTTCGTGACTTCTTCTTGCTTCTAAACTTTACTTATAGAGTATATAAAAGTATGGGGTTAGTACAAATAATGTACTAAGTATGGCATATGAAAAATATGCAAAAATGGCCATTTTAGTAAAAAACACATTTTCATGTCAAATAAGTAAAACATTCATGAATATAAAAGTAAAACAACATAATAATATTCATTTAACACTTAGAGAAGAATTTAAAAATTTTTAACAAAAAGAAGAAGTTTATAGTAAGTTCTTCAAACATTATGGTAAACTCTTTCGACTTAACAGTAAACTATCCTTATTCAAAAAAGGTGAACTGCTAAGGTCACGCAAAGACGAAGTGAAATCATTTCCATACAAGTTTCCCTATAAAAGGTTATGCTAAGACTCACCAAGGCAAGACATGAAGACTTTCATAAGTCTCCTTTAATACACACCTAGGTAATCCTCAAGACTACCCCATTTAGGCTTGCTCACCTCGGGAGATCAAGTCCCCACTCAATCGAAAAACATTAGAAGAACACTCAAACAACCCACCAAGTATTCCATTTCAGAATGCCTACATGTTGAAATGAACAAATGGTTTCCCATTCCACCACCTACCCTATGTAGTACACTCTTTTAGAAGACTTAGTTGATTCTATTCATACAAGACACACAAAGACTTTGCTTTCAGAATGCCTACTTAATGCAATGGATAGATAACATGCCATTCCACCACCTACTATAAGTACTATACTCTTAAGAAGATTTAGTACTTTCAATTCATATAAGACACACCAAGATTCCCCTTTAAGAATATCTACCTAGTGCAATGAATAGATAGCTCCCCATTCCACTACCAACCCTGAATAGTACACTCCTTAGAAGACTTAGTAGTTTCATTACTTTTTTGGGGGATAGCTTAACTGACATAGTTCATGAGAGCTAAACATGGAATCTCGATACTTCTCTTATCGGGGAATGGTCCCCCCACTTGCCTTGAGTGAGGTCTTTCTTTTAGATTTTATGTGGCTTTCCCAATAGCTACAACTATGCGGGCGCATAGTTAAGGGATAAGGAAATTGCAACTAAGTAACTCATTCTTTACAAATGAGTGGTTTTCATGTCAAGAGGTACATTTGAATACAACATCTCAACTCACGAAGTGTAACCACTCCTTCTTCATATATTCTCGGTGCCAAGCATAAATCCCCACATATTCTAAAACATACATACTTTAGGTTAAGGATAACTAGTGAAAACGACATCTCAACTCAGGAAGGGCATTAATCTTCCGACCTATCTTAGAAAGCTCTAGGATGTAGTGAGGTTGCTACTAAACACTTCATTTCAACTCACAAAGAGTGTTCATACCAAATTTCCCTTTTTTAATTAACTTAGCTTCATTCATTCATTCAAGTTTGTGTGTACAAATGTGAACACACCTTGCATATAAGCATCATTTCATTTACATTAACTGATTTTCATGCTTAGAGCTTCATTTATCACATTACACACTTTAACATGCTCAACATATACACATACTTCATTTAGGCATAATCTAAACTAAACATGCAATTCAAGCTTCATAATACACATTATAAGAACCATATTCATTATCACTTCATTTCATACATTAGGCCTTCAAATACACACATACAATACATACTAAGTATAATGAAATTTATCAAGTTAACACAATAACCAAGAAGGTAGACCATACTTCTCAAGAGCAATTCATAAAGAGTTAAAAATGATACAAACTTACCATTTTCCCCAAGCCTTCACAACTATTTACAATATACTCAACAATTTTACTCATAAATAGACCTTAGGGAAGTAACTAAACAACAGCATGAACACAAGGAAACCCAAAATCAAAGACTATAAAGTCATGCTCATTTAACCCATTCCTTAAGCAAAAATTTGATAAAAAGCATTAACATGGCTTTATTGAAGTTTTAGCATTAAAATAACCAAATAACACTAGAAACATCATATTTAAACCATTCAAAATGTTTTCATGCAAGGCCCATAGTTAGAGTTGAAGATAGATGAAAATCAGGGTTGAAAACCCTTTTTGAAAATCCATTAGAAGTTGGTCCTTGACTGGAAGAGAGTTCGAGGATGGCTACCATACATGAAGAAGAACAAAACCCACTAATGTTGATAAATAAACACGTACAAACCATCCCTCCTAGTTCGCCTTGAGTTTTAGATCAAATGATGACTTTAGAGCGTTTTTCATTAGAGAGAGAGAGTTTGAACATTTTCAAGTGAGGGGTATTGTCTAGGTCTAGCACTTAAAAAAAATATAATATAACTTCATATTATAAAAATATCATCCTAGAGTCATAAAATACATGGGGTGAATTTACACAAAACAGGGCATCGACTGAACGACGGCATGTGAGGCAGAGCGTCGTTTGGGTCTGCAGCTGTTTAATAGAGGGCTGAGTACCCTAAAATAAGTCCCAACCTACTCCCCTACACAAGTGGGCGTCGATTGACCAAAGGGGCATTGCTTGCATCCGTCATTTGGGGCTACTTCTTGGGCAGATTTGGCAGATTCTGCTTAGACATTGGGGTCCTCTTCTAGGGCCCCTCCATGGGTCCTACGTGGGGTCGTAACCTTAAGTTAAACCCCTAAAAATAATCTTCTATATATAGGAACATCTCACACAAATTTCAAACAAAACAGACACGTAAAACATGCTCAAACACATGAAGATACCTGAACACTTTCTAAGGTACAACTTCCGAATATCATGGACGTTTCACCACAAAACCTAACCAAACATCACCCAATGATTACAAACATCAATAAAACTAATTTTAACACAAAATTAACTCAATAAACATTTAAGAATCTCTAGTTCACCTTAGTTCGATTTAGGCTGTTACAGAAAGTACCAATTTATGGATTATTCTTTGAATTTTTCACGGCATCACTTGGTAAGCCCCCTTTTGGTCTTGGATTCAAATCAGAAGTATTTTGACACATTTTAGTCTCCAACTTCATTATTGAAATGGAATGAGGGGTAACCGTATGATTAATTAAAGAGACATATTCCTTCATCTGTTTCAAAACATTGTCCCATCCTTTAACTTTGTAGAAAATGTGTGAAATCAAGTCTTCCATAAAATTTTCAGATTTCTTAGGATTTTGACGCTCATGAGTTAGGAAGTAACTGTCTTTATCACCCTCTCTTTCTTTCCAAGTGGCATTCCAATCACACCATTCTCTATCACGGTCTCTACATCCCTCATGTTTATTTCAACCCGGGTTTCCCCTAGCCTTTGATAGTTTATTCTATATCCATCTCCTTGATTATCTATGAAGTTTACTTCTTCCTGTTGAAGCTCTTCAGATTGAAAATCCTTGGTATTCACTCCACAAAAACGAACAACATTAAGACTTTTCATACCATAACTTATCACATTTTTCCCCAATAGATCCACTTGGGTCATCTTCATGGCAATGATTTTTTCTCTCTCTTGATCCTTTTTGATCTGCAATTTTTTTATTCTAAATGTATGAGGAGATACTTTATCTTTACCGATGTACCATGCCGTATTGATGTTTGTCATACCATCAAGAAGCAAAGATTGTATTTTATTTGATTTTTGCTTTATCCCATAAAGATCAAGTTGATCAGGAACTCCTTTATTCATTGAATCAAGGCTCCTACTGAAGAGTTTTTGCAACAGGTGATTCTGCATCCCGTGGGTTTGACATTAAAGTACAAATTTCTTAAACCTTAAGCATGTCTCATGGAAAGGTTCGCCTTCCAAGCATTTTAACCCTAAGATACTATCCTAAAGGTCATCATCCTTGATTGGGGAAGTATCTCACTTGAAATACGTTCGAAAGCTCATACAAAGAAATGATGGAATCCCTTGGCAACTCAGTCAATGATATACTAGCCTCGCGCATCAAAGAGAATGGGAACAACCTTAGACAAAATAATTTGTGTGATACGTTATTGAATTAGAATGGACCAAAATGCTAATGATGTTCCGTGTATATTCATGTGGCTCTTCGTAAACCAAACCCTCATATGACCTCTTCATTTTGAGGAGCTACAGAGTTGTGCTATTGACAAGAAAGACAACATTTTCTTCAATTGGGTCAACATATTGCTCCCACACCACCCAATGTATTTGGGTCATTTACGTAATTGAGGTTCCCAACATCTCTTGGTAGCCCACTTAGCTAGCATTACTCCCGTTTATGTTTATCTCTTCCTCTATTCAACAAAGAAACCCAAAAACAAAATATAAATTAATTAGATTCAACTATAACTAAAAAGATAACCATTTGACTTCACTAAAAGAATTTTAAAAAAGACCACTCTATCAAAACAGCACAATTTTTAATGAATGTTACAACTAATCCCCATCTAATTTTAGATTCAACCGATCATTAAACAATATAAAACCCAAGAAATGAGTATGATAAAATCCCACGTGGAGCGGTATGTGTTCAAATTCTATTATGGAGTGTAAATGTCATATAACTAGCTATTGGAATGAAAATTATCGAAAGAGATATGAACAAATCAAAATAGGTGACAAAAATGTCAGAAGAGGGGTTTTTGTTTGCAATTATCAACTAAAATACATTCACATTATGTGATCAATAGTAGGAAAATTTAGATATACGGGTCATTGAAAGTACTAGTAAACAACTAAATATGAATGGGTAGGCTAAACTAACAGGGAGATAGTTTTCTCTCAAAAAACTACCCCTAAATAAGGTGATTTGTTTAGGACATCAACAAGCATAGAAATTTATAACACCCACACCTTATTTCATCTTACTCTCTCAAGATGAACCCTTATTAACCTAATACATACAAACCCTTAATAAATAGCCTTTTTCTAAAACCTCTCTCTCTAGCAAGGTAACAACACAAATTTAGAACTGCAATTGAAACTACAATTAATAAATAAAACTAAAATTAATGATTAAACCCTCTATAATATACCATTTGAACTAGTAAATTACAATACCCATAAACTAATTTAACCTATAATTACATGATCAAACCCCAATTATTGGATTTCTATCCAAGGATCATAAAGGATAAAAATAGTTACACACTTAATTATTCATAAACTTTCTAAGGGTATTTCATACTTTACAATACACCCAATTGAAGAGAACGAGTAACCTACTTAAAAAATCTCCAAATTGAATCCCAAAGGAACCTTCAAGTCTACCAAGAGAAATTCAAAACTAAAATATGGACACTTAATTAACATATAAAAATCTAACATATAGTCGCCAAAAATTATCCACAAAGTTATATTAGGGGACGTAAGTCTGTTTGCCGTCTTTTTTCATAGACTCTCAACATCCCAAAATCTTGTAACTTTTAGGGATCAAATTTATCATCACGAAGATGATTAGCAACTTAGGAATTACCATTTTCCTATAGTCGAATTAGTTTCTTTCCTTAGAGATGGAACATTGGAACTTTAGGCAGACTAAGTAGCCACTCGGCGATTCCCCAAGTGCTATTGGAAATCATGAGGCTAACCATTCTCTACTTCTTCTGTTACTTTTTAAATAGTAGTGTCCTTTATTATATCCTCAATCCATATACCTAAGAATCAATGTTTTAACATTAACTTATTGAACAAATAGGAATTTGAGGACACTAAAACTACATATAGAAATCGCAAAATAAGTCTGTATTTCTTACTCATCAAATATAACGGCAAGTCATATTTATAAATGGTAAGGTTGCATGTTGTTTTATTGTCCGTTAGGTTTTATATAGTTACTAAATTTTCTTTATAGTTTTGGAAGTCATTCCAAAAGGGTCTTGGCACAAGAGAAAATCTTATACTTGTCCATGCACCCACAAACCAATTGGTAAAAGAGGAAATGATCCAAACTTTATAGGATATGTTGAGAGCATGTGTCATCTATATCAAAGGAAGTTGGGATGATCACTTTCCTTTTATATAGTTTCTTATAATAATAGTAACCATTCTAGTGTTTACGTGTCCCCCTTTGTGCTGAGCATTGTTTAATATGGAGAAGGTAGTTCCTCCTTGAATATAATAAAATAAGAGAAAATACATGCATATCTGGGTTTTTAGTTCTAATTCCTACCTCATAATATGTATCGAGTAGAATTGACTCGAATTTGATATTTCCTTCTTAGTTGTGTGCATTTTAATATGGTGGTAGAATGATGGGTTCCTATTCTTGACTCGTGTATCGCAAAACATGCAGAGAATATCATTTGAGTACATATGTACCAAAGGTCAGATAATGTAACACCTTGGAATCTAGTAAACTAAGCGTGGACTAAGTGAGATGGCTAGTACAACAACCCCTTTATGAAACGGGGGATAGATAGGTAAAACTTCAGTATCATAGGGCCCCCCCAGGTTAATAAGTGGGACCACAAGCCATGGTTCAGTGAACCAAGGTATTCTGAGAACCCTCTGACCATGAACCACGCCTTACCAGGATGGGCACTGGGCCCATCAGTGGTCTATGGGAAAGTCTATCGTTGTTTATATCTAGTGGAAATTTTTCAGTGTCTTAAAAGTATTATCAAGTTTTAATTAAATCAAGGATGTCTCTTTTTTCCTAAATATCAGACTATATATGAATTTTAACCCCTAATATACCCTTTATTAAAGTCATCCACTCCAATCCTTAAAGAAAATCCTCTCAAATATTTTATCTCTAAATATTCGAAGATGAACGATGAAGGGGAAGCTAGGTCAAGATTAAGTC
Organism: Solanum chilense; assembly: GCA_032847665.1. Lineage (NCBI taxonomy): Eukaryota > Viridiplantae > Streptophyta > Magnoliopsida > Solanales > Solanaceae > Solanum > Solanum chilense. Next base: position 56,172,465 of record CM064963.1, on the reverse strand, counting down.
TCAGAATTTCAAGATTGTGAGGGATTTATTTATCAATATATAATAGCTCTTAGTCCATGGATATATTTTATCCAAGGAGTCCTTTAGAGTTCCCACAATTTGTTGATGAATTCTCCAATTCTAGCTAGTGTTTCTTCAATTTCTTGTGGGTTATGAAATTTAAGGATACAAATGAGTGGATTGTTATATTTTATGAAAGAATTAGTATATATAAATGTTTTTTTTAATGAAATTACATGTATCCATGACTATTCCATGATTATGACCTACACTTGATATACTATTTGTTTTTTGTTTTTTTTTTAAGTTGAACGACCCTTGAGGTGGGTCAGGGGCTTAGCAACACCCCCAGGCCTTAACATTCATAAGAAAAATTGTTACAAGAAGGGGGACATAAACCTTACCTTCTAATTTTGGAGGTAATAATTGACTTATCTTCTAAGATAATTCAATTTACCTATACAATAAGATGCACTTCTATAGAAATATAATACCTAGAGAGGACTCCTCTCTTAATACAATTCTTCTAAGAAAGCATGAATTAGGGAGACTCTCCCTTTACAATGTATAAAAATGAAAAAGATCAAACCTATACTAATAACTAATTTCTAGTTATAAAATATGTATGATTGCCAATTGTTTCCAATTCAGAAAATCTTCCTTGAAACTTTCTATTTATTAAGGTGGATGTTTGATTCTCTTTGTTTTCCTTCTTCTGAAATTGTGAATTCCCATCTTTTCAAGAATATAACTCCCTCGAATTGTTCCTTTAAGTTGTTGAGATACATAATAGTGCTGAGGAATATCCAAAGTATGGCTGAATTTAGCTAACAGGTCTGCAGTAGTATTAGCCTCTCGATATATGTGTTGACATTGAAAATGCTCCATTTTGCTTCCTATGTGCAATATTTCTTGAACCATTTGATGACATCTCCAAGGGATGCTGCTAATATTGTTGATCCATTTATATACTAGTTCAGAATCCACTTCCAATTCAATATTATTATAACCATGTTGTGCACACCAATCCAACCCATATTGAACAGCTTTTAACTCTGCAATATTGTTAGTACCTAATCCAAAAGGTACTGAAAATGCATAAATAATTTTACCTTGATGATCCCTTAAAATACCTCCTCCACCAATTCTGTTGGAATCCTGAATTACACTCCCATCAGTATTGAGTTTATATTTGCCCTCTCTTGGTGTATTCCATTTTAGCATAATAATCTTATACTGTTGCTTGCATTGATCCACAATATTGATCAGGCTGTCCCAATTATATTGCCATGGTATGCTAGGAAACACACTCTTAATGACTTGCATAATTTCTTTAAAGATGCCATATTGAACTCTTTGAATGCTTGAATGTTTGCCTCCATATTTCACAGCACACCTGTTTTTCCACAGATTCCAACAAATAAAATTAGGTAAAATATGAATAAATAATTTATGTACCTCATTGTGTATCTGCAGATTCCTCCATTGTAACAACTGAGTTCTGAGATTTGTATTTGTTAATATTACTCCAACTTTTGCAGCATGATATCTCCAAACATACTTGGCAAAGCTACCAGTAATTAAGATATGGTTGATATCATCTTTGCCTTTCTTGTGACAGCAATAGCAATCTGATTCATTTTTATTAAATTTCTGCAGAATCTCATTAGTAGGCAATTTACCCTTCAATGCTCTCCAAATAAACAAGGCTATTTTGAAAGGGATATTTTTATGCCAGATTATATTATCAATAGGATCTGTGTGTTGTTTCTTTCTAATAATTTCCCATGCTGAAGCAATAGAAAAAAGACCATTCTCAGCTGGCATCCAAATGGCAGTATCAGCCTGTCCTTCCTGAATTGGTAAGCTGGTTTGAAGTATCTTTGGTACAATTAAAGGAGGAACATGCTGTCTGATAAGTCTTTCATTCCATTTACCCTCCTCTAAAAAGTTGGACACTAATCTATTATTTAAACTAAATATATTGCCACAATAAGTTGCAAGAGAACCATATCCAATCCAGTTGTCCCACCAGAAACTGCAAGAACCATCATGAATTTGCCATTTAATATAGGATTCTACTTCATTTCTAATCTTGGTTAAGTATCTCCAAACTATTGAATCTCCTGTGTCATATTTTTTAGCAACCACATTAGCTCTTTGACAGTACTTGGCTTTTAAAAAGATACTCCACAATGAATGTTTTGTTCTAAGTTCCCACCACTGTTTATATTGAAATGATATACAAATATCTTCCAACAGTCTTACACCAATTCCACCTTCATTAGTTGGATAAGCCATCTTTTCCCATGAAGACCAATGATATTTCTTTCCATCCTTGTCAGTACCCCAAAAGAAATCAGCAATAATTCTTTTAATATAATTAATAATAGTTTTGGGAGGAGATATAGTAGCTAAGATGTGAATAGGAATGGACTGCAAGACATGTTTAATCAAAGTTATTTTTCCTCCAAAATTTAACACTTTGGATTGCCAGCCAGAGATTCTATTTATCACTTTCTCCACCATACCAGAATACTAAATGATTCTTTGCCCTCCAATATATAAAGGACACCCCAAGTAGTTAATAGGACTGTTCTTCCTACCAAAACCTGTGATCCTCTTGATCTCCTCTACAATCTCATGACTGGTATTATTTGTTACCATAAAGAAGCTCTTTTCTTTATTAACTTTCTGATCTGAAACCATTTCATACTCCTCAATAGTTTTCATAATAAGATTTAAAGATCTGCTTTCAGTAGAGGTGAATATAATAATATCATCAGCAAAACATAGGTGATTGATCTGAGGCCTATTTCATTCCATATGAAAACCCTTATACAACTCATTTTGATGAAGAAGATTTAATTGTCTTGAAAATACCTCAGCCCCTAAAATAAATAGAGCTGGAGATAAGGGATCTCCTTGTTTCAAACCTCTAGTAGAATGGAAGAAACCATGTCTTTTGCCATTGATCACTATAGAGTACCAATTATTACTCATGATTCTCCAAGCCCTATCAATGAAAACTTCACTAAATCCCATTTTTCTCAAAACTATACAAGTATAAGCCCAAGATACTCTATCATAGGATTTTGTCATATCAAGTTTGATAGCTACATTCCTACCCTCTTTAGGAAGTCTGATACCATGGATTATTTCTTGAGCCAACATAATGTTTTCAGAAATACTCCTTCCTTTGATGAAGCCAGACTGGTTAAGTGATACAATACTAGGAAGAATGAATGCCAATCTAGTACTCATAATTTTGGAAATTATCTTATTAGTAAAGTTGCTCAAACTAATAGGCCTGAATTCCTTTAACTTGCTGGGATGATCAACTTTGGGCAGAAGTATTAAACATGCATGTGTCATGTATTTAGGCATAACATTTCCATTAAAAAAAGACTTTACTGCCTCCATCAACTCCTTTTTAATAATTTCAAAGCATACTTGGTAAAATTTACCTCCAAAACCATCAGGTCCAGGAGCTGAATTTGGATTCATGCTCATAATAATCCCTCTTACTTCATCCTCAGAAGGCATTTTGTCTAATTCTAAATTCTGATCAGGGTTAATCATGTGAGGAATGCAGTGAATACCATCTTCCTTAATTTTCTCATTATTGCCAGTAAAAATGTTTTGGAAATATTCACAAGCTTCCCTGGCCAAATTTTCCTCACCTTCAATCCATACACCCCTTTCATCCATTAATTTATGAATAACCATTCTTTTCCTTCTACCTCTAATGACAGCATGAAAGTATTTAGAATTTGCATCTCCCTCTTTTAACCAATGCAACTGAGTCTTTTGTTGGAGAATTTTATACTCAATTTTCAAATACTTAATATATTGAGCATTAACAGCTGTTAACCTTTCTCTATTATACCTGCTACTATGCAATATCAACTCTTCTTCAGCCAGCTTAACCCTCTCCTCATATTCCTTAACCTTTTCAAAAACATCTCCATATTCCAATTTAGACCATCTACTTAAAGTTTTAGATAATCTCCTCAACTTTGTATGCAAGATCCACATGGGATTTCTAGTAACCTCTTGTTTCCAACAATTTTCAACAGTAGATAAAAAAGATTCATTCTCAGTCCAGCAGTTGAGAAACTTGAAATATTTAATGATATTTTCTTGTTTATTACTCATTTCCATTAGTAAAGGACAGTGGTCTAATCCTACTGAAGGCAGGTGAGTAATATTAGTTGATGGCATCTTCTCCAGCCACAAATCATTAGTCATACCCCTATCCAATCTTTTCCAAATCCTAGCACCATCCTTCCTATGGTTACACCAAGTAAACTTCTGACCATTAAACCCCATGTCCACCAAACCACAAGTCTCAATAATGCTAATAAATTCCAAACTCTTGTTAATGTTATATTCTCTACCACCCAATTTCTCACTACTAGAAGTTATAACATTAAAATCCCCTAAAACACACCAAGGATTCCTATTTTCAGACCTCTTTAACATAACATCCCAAAGAGGTTTCCTCAATTGATCCTTACACTTAGCATAAACATAGGTCATGTTGAACTTCTCCCTGCAAGTTTCATGACTAACCTCACAAGTCACTTGTTGTTGATCACTTTCCAAGATATCACAAGTAATTTCATTAGACCAAAAAAGCCAGATTTTGTTATTAGGATTACTATAGCTATGATCCATGAGTAATTGAAGTCTGTAAGCATCTATATGATCCTGATTGGAAAAAGGTTCTAAATGAAGGGAAACTCTGTGAGTTTAGATGTATCCTTATAAGATTGATGAATTTTTATTATAATTTCTTTAGAATGATACTTCGATGATTATCATGAGATACAGAGCTTTGAGATTAAATCTTATCATGTGAAATTTTAGTAATTGATGTCATTGTTGTTGAAAAATTATATGTAATTGATGAGGGTAGAGGCGATTACCCTTGATCTCCATATGAAGGATGTTAGGGTATTCCCCTATTCCTTAGAATTGATCAAGAGGTGAGTCTCCATGCTCTTATGATGTTTAATGGACAGGGATGCAAATACCTATGATCCTTATGAAATAATATTAAGACGAGTACCCGCATTATTGGATGAATCATGTGGAAGTGAGTACCCGCATCATATGATGAGTTTGTAGAGGCGAATACCCACAATCTAAAAGTAGTAAGACAAAAGGATAATACATATCAACCTTTAAGTAAGGCAATAGGTGAGTGCCCATTAGTCATTACAGTGTTGGCAAATAGGTGAATCCCCATGTCTTTAAAATTAAGTCTAAATTGTCACAAATGGGGAGCACCCCCTAGATGTAACTGACATCGTCGTTCTCAGGGAGGACATTACTAGCCTCTCCGTTATTATATATCACAATGAACCAAGTCTTCCCTGAAATTTTGTCACGAACCCTTTAATGTAAGGAAACTAATATTTTTTGAGAAAAAGGGAGAAATAGGGGTTAGTGCATCACTTGTACTATGTAGGGAAACATATGCACACAAAACATAAAAATAATGTTGAAGGGACATTTATTCAAAAACCATGCCAAGTAGCATTGAAAAGCCTTAACCACAACCAAGAATACATATAAGACAAAAAACATATATTCCTTAATATAAAATCATATACAACATAAAATCAACATACTGAATCAAAAACAAGTCAATCATGTGTAGAGGATAAATAAGACTGTTACCCATAACACACGTTCATGGGTTCATAATATCATAACATAAGTAAGACCCTTACCCATAACCCTTAGCTAAGCCTACTAATGCAGTTTTCAAGTTAAGCCCCATAACTCCACTTAACTAAGAAAACTAACCACAGGATCATGAATAAGGTTTAGCTTCACATAACATAACTCCATGAGCATTCATTATCACATTTATATATATAGACCATTAATAATGAAAAACAAACATAAGCATATCATTCAATTAATAAGAGCAAAGAAGCGTAAGAATCACTTCCTAGAATTGATACACTCAAACTAACTTCTCAAATAAGAAGTAAAGCGGTTGTGTCAGGTAAATAACCCAACTAGTGAGGTTGGGATCGTTCCCACGAGGAAAATAGTTTAGACTTAACTTCAATCTATTATTACTATTATTCAGTCAATTACTTCCTTGAAAATCAAAAATGATAAAAGGGATTTTCTATTTCTAAATTATTGAAAATAATAGCGAAATTAAAAGAGAAAACTAACAGCTTCAAATGTTGGAGTTTAATAAATTAATAAAAGTAACTACGGTTTACGTGTTCCCCACAGGTTCATAACTTGATAACTCTAACTATAACAATTCTTTGCTAGTATCTTGCATGCAATGTGATAAGTTATGTATTTCTAAATCCTTGGTCCGGCATCTAGAAAATTTCACTCCGCACCTTGGTTCGGCAACATGTGTTGCTATACTAACCCTTAACTTTACATCATATTAAGCATCATATTCGATATTTGACTAAATTATTACCTCGTACCAATCAATACCAGCCTATTAGATAGTATAAACTAAATCTATGTTGATAATTATTTTTCTATTATCTACCTCTTTGGTCCGGCAAGTATCATTAAGGCGAGTTCTAACGTTGACCATTCGCTAAAAAGACTTTTAAGCGAAAGAATTATCAATACATGCAAGGCACTATTCTAGAATTGTTATTTTAGTTAGGTTTTACCTCATTATTCGGATATGGTTCCCATAACCCTAGTTATGGAGTTTAGCTACCCATATTCATAATCACAATGTTCAAATATCTGATATAAGAATTCATGCACTAACTTCAACGAGAAAGAGTAAAATCCAGAATATCACTTGATTAATCAACAAAAATCACTAACAATTAGTTGCTAAAATTAATTGAAGATTAAAGATTCTTCAAACGTGTAATAGTAATCACCAAAAGTCTAACAAAGAGTCTAAAAATAATGAAGAGTCTAATAATAATCCACGGTCTAACCTCAAAAACGAGGTTTTCGAACTATTTATAAAAAATAAAAACTAATTAAATAAGGACTCTATTTGCTACAAATCGGTCAAAACGCGGCTGGATCGATGGACCTCGCGACGGATTGTCGTGGTCACGACTGACCGTCATGGACTCTGTTGTCCCATACTTGTGCAATTTCTTTTGCTGTTCTCTTCATTACCCTCGACGGCAGGTATGATGGATCGTCACAGGCATAACGGTCCATCAAGGGTCTTCATTCAAAAATAGTTGTAATCTTGGAATTTGGGTACTGGGACTACTTCTGTGATCTTCATGACGAACCAGCAGGATGGACCGTCATGGCTATGACGGTCCGTCACGCTTTCCGTAACCCCACACTTTGTCAGACTTCCCCATCTTCCTTCAGCAGCAGCACTACGATGCCACCTACGGACCGTCACAAGAACCGTAAGTGGTACATTTATGTATTTGTTGCTCAAAAACCTGCACATTCATCTTTTAGACAGATTTCCTGCAAATAAAGAGAAACTTATATAAAAATTTGCACAAAAAGGCTTTTGGACACACTAAACTTAAGGAAAAAGCAATAATAATACCGTGAAACCACGTTATATAAACACCCTCAACATAAATTCTTTGTTTGTCCTCAAGTGACCCACTATGAGTCAATACAAAATCTTTGTACAATAGTACCCATGTTTTATCCTTCGCAATCATTTGTCTATCAACTCCGATCAATCTCATCATATTTATGCATGCTATTACTATTAGGCTTGAATTATGTGGAATCAGACCATGACACAGATTCTCCATGCACTAATGCCTATCCTCTTCAATCTCTTTCCGAGGTGCTAATATTTCCGGTACTGCAACTAATGTCTTCACTTTAAAACAAAATCGTCATTATTCACACAATGATTTCAGTTTGAGTATAAGGATTACATGTAAACACTCACTCTCAGAACAAATTCACACTCATTCATACATATTTTCATAAGCTTGCCCTTATTTTCACTTCTTTAAGTTCGCCATACAACTCTTAGGATCACGATAGGACTTTCTTAGCTTGTAACTTAGTCTCAGGGTCAGGTAGGGTATTTTTAGGTATACTTTAGTAACATTTTTTCCTCCCTCACATATCGTCTAAACATACAATTTTCTATCATTTTATTTTGCCAAGTTTCTCATATTATTTCACGTTGCTATTTTCTTCTTTTTTTCGTTTGTGTAAGTGACTCTCTTCTTTTATTGCTTGTATTTCTTGTATATTTTTTTCTTTACATTTCTTTCAACTAATTTTTGAGTCACTTTACTTTTTTTCTCTCTCATTGTTCTTTCAACCCCACTTTCAAGAGCATTCCTTATAATAGCCACCCTCAACTCATGCCTTTGCCATGAGTCAAAGTACACAATACCCAAAACATGGTCAGAGCCATAAAAAGGGTTGTTTAATGCATTAGCCACCCTCAATTTTTGCTTTTGGCATAAGCTGAGGTGCACATGTCCAAGGAGGGACCAGGGCTAACACATTATTCTCAGAAAAGATTAATTAGGGTGAAAAAGAAAGGTCTAGTTTAAGCTCAAATCATTTGGATCAAAGAAGGATAAATTTCATTTGGTTTTGTGTTATTTAGGCTAAAAATGGGCTATGTTCAATAAGGGCCTATGATACTTTTTAAATTATCTATTACAGCTTACTTTTAGCAGGACTAACCGAGCAAGTTCTAGCTCTGTACAAATAGTGGACTATCCAAATTTTCCTCACACTCACTTGATATCTCATTACTCTACAAGATTATCAGACACCTAGTTCGAATTTAAGATTTAGGGTCATGCAGTGGTGTACCTCTATGTAATGCTTAGAGCCACACATTTATCAATTACAACGTCTAGTCATGCATCATTTTCCATTTTATCAGGATATCATTTTAGCCATCATGATTCAGAATTAAACTATGTACACAAGATATAGACATGTCAGTTCAACAGAAAAAGTAATCAGTCTCTTGGGGAAAAAGAACACAATTAAGAAAACCCCAAAAGAGGATAGTGAATTTGGCTACTCATACTTCACCCTAGAACTCACTTTCCATTTACCCCACCCCCAAAGAAAAGATATGCAATTGTCCCCAATGCATAAAAAAAATATGGAATTCAAGAGTGGTAGGTGAAGCAAACATGGGGCGCAAAGCGTCGACGATCAGCACAGACCTTGGTGATTATGACGGTCCGTCGTTGATGTCCATTGTGGGAAACTTAAAAAAAATAGGGACCCTTAGGAGAGGGGTCTCTAACCGTCATGACAGTTATACAAGACGGACCGTCGAGAGTATGACGGTCCGTCATAGATGTCCGTTAGAGGACACTTAGTAAACGTGAGAGAGACTAAGGAATAGGGCCTCTGACAATTAAAACGGTTGTGCAGGACGGACCGTCGTGGGAATGACGGTCCGTTGCATGTGTCCGTTGGTGACTATTGAAGAGAGATTTTCTGCAGAATTTCCTGCTGATGTGCCTTAAAATTTTAAACCCATTAGTAGAAAATTCTACCATTACTAAAACCAAGACAATAATAATATAAGTATTGGGTTTCCTCCCAACAAGCGCCTGATTTAACGTCGCGGCACAACTGAGCACACTTGATTACTCAGCCTTCATCAAGATGGTATGCCACTATCACTGTATGCACCGATGCAGTATGCCCAAAATAGAGTTTTATTCGTTCTCAATTAACCTTAAACCACACTCCCTCCTTGCTTTTTACTAAACTGCTCCATGAGGGAATAATTGGGTAATCAAGTAAGGGCCAGTCCGTTTGGACTTGAGCTTGCCCGGAACCAAATGCAACCTCAAACTGTCTAAAAGCACCGAATCCCAACCATAAACTCTCGTTTTACACTTTTTAGTTCGTTATCCTTCTTCATCTTCTCTTTGTGGGATATGTCAGATACTGATAGGAGCTCATCACTCTGCCTCATGGACCTACAAATGTTGAAGGCCGCTTCTTCATTGTTCAACCAAAATTTCATCTGCCCCTTTTCCATATCAACTAAGGCTCTACCCGTAGCAAGGAATGTCCTCCCAAGAATAATAGGAACTTCAAAATCAACTTCACAATCAAAAATAACAAAATCTGCCGAAAATATGAACGACTCCACTTTTACAAGCACATCGTGGATTATCACTATAGGCCTTTTCACTTTTCGATCAGCCATCAGTAGCCGCATCGCAGTGGGATTTGGGTCACCCAAATCCAACTTCTTGTAAATCGAGAGGGGCATGAGACCCGACTATACAAGGAGTTGTGAATAAACCCGAATCTTCTTTCTTTTGTACGAGAGATCTTGTAGCAATAGCACTACAATCTTGCATTCTATCGTCATCCTCGAAAGTGACCGATCTTTTCTTTGTAACAAGATTTTCATAAACTTGGCATAACCGGACATTTGTTCTAGAGCTTCTACCAAAGGCACATTGATAGAAAGATGCTTCTGCATTGTTATTAAATGCCGATATTTACCATCCTTAGTCTTTTTCACTTCTCTGAGGAAAGGGGGGTGGTGGTTTAGGCATTTGTACCTTTATAAGGACTTCTGCATCTTTTCCAGTGCTATCTTCTACTTCACCACTACCCTTTACTACCTTATCATTATCCTTTCTCACCTTTTCCTCATTAGACGACATAGGTGGGTTAATGGTTTGTTTACAACCCTTAGTAGTGATTTTCATACATTGTGCATCATTTTTCAGATTTTGGACAGTGTTTCTAGGAAGAGTGCCCGGTTGCCGTGTGTTCACAGTCGCAGATATTTGGGCCATTTGCAACACGATCTGCTTAATTGATATTGCATGTGTATTGAATTTTTGCCCTATACCCGCTAAATCACTCCTTAACTCTTTAATGTGCTCATCACTAGCATCGAACCTCCTTATCATTTTGTGCAACATACCTCAACTCGTGCCATACTATCTCCACCATCCGTAGGAGTAACTTCACGATTTTTAGGATGGACATAGGGTCCATTCCTATCATTTCTGTTACCGTAATTACCCAGTTGAAGTTGTTGTCGTGGTTGTAGTTTCCATCTTGGGCATAATGACCCTCAGGGTTATAGTTACCATAGATCCGACCTTGGTTCCCTTGAACTAGGCGCCAATTATCTTGATTTGAGCCTTGGGCACTCGGTCGGAAACCCGCCGCCTGCTCATTTACTGCATAGGGATCCTCCACATAATACCATTCATCATTAGATGGTGGTGGTTGAGAAAAGTTGTTAACTACATTTATCTTTTCTGCACCCCAGTGACATGTTTTAATACCAACCCAAGATCAGTTCTCATATGCGCCATTTCATCACGAATCTCATCTGTGTCTGGGTTGTGAGTGGACTGCACTGCGAAGGTCTTTCTCCTTGTATCTGACTTCCTAGTATTCCAAGCTTTATTGTTTCGGTAGTTTTTCTCTAATTTTTCAGCAATCTCAGCATAAAGAAACTCCCCATAAGATCCGCCTGCTATAGTGTCCAACACCGCTTTATTATTATCATTATGTCCAAGATAGAAGTATTCCTTCATTGACTCATCATCTATACGGTGATTTGGGATGCTTCTCAAGAACGAGCTGAATCTATCCCAAGAACTACTACCTGACTCTCCTGGTAGTGCCACAAAGTTGTTCACTCTGTCTTTCTGGTTTAGTTTCTTTGAGACCGGGTAGTAGCGTGCTAAGAAAACATCTTTTAGTTGGTTCCAAGTGAAAATTGAGTTATACGGGAGCTCAATGAACCATATAGCAGCCTCTCCCGTCAGTGAGAGAGGAAACACTCTTAGCCCTATTATATCTAAGTCCACGTTAGCCCTCCCTACATAGCTTTTACACACTTACCTATCCTTAGCTATATGGGCATGTGGATCCTCAGAAGGTAGCCCTGAAAACAAACCTCTGGCAGTAAGCATTTGCATCAGGCTAGTAGTTACCACAAGGGTGTGGCCTGGGGGCAGAGGGGAAAAGAAAAGTGGCCCATCGGAGTCTGCAATATTGTCATAGCCTCTATAGTATTCTTGGGGCCGTGGAGCGGGATTTTTTCCCCTCTGTTGGTGTTCACCCAGAGCATTGGGTAACTACTGACCATGAACATCAACCGGATCAGGGATGTTCTGGTTTGGATCATCATCATTAATTCCCAAGTTTCGATTCATGTTGTGTAGTGTACGCTCTAATTCGTGATCGTAGGGAAACAAGGGTTTTCTTCCTCTCCGTGTATTTGGCATAAAAGGAAGATGGTTCTGCAAGAATCAAAAATAATAAAACAAAGTAAAATCAAGAAAATATCAACTAAACTATAGTAATAAGCTTAAGTTAATCTAAAAGCTACTTTCGCCGGCAGCGGCGCCAAAATTTGATATGCTCAAACTTACTTCTCAAATAAGAAGTAAAACGGTCGTGTCAAGTAAATAACCCAACTAGTGAGGTTGGGATCGTTCCCACGAGGAAAATAGTTTAGACTTAACTTCAATCTATTATTATTTTTGTTCAGTCAAATACTTCCTTAGAAAGCAAAAATAATCAAAGGGGGTTTTCTATTTCTAAATAAATGAAAATAACTAGCGAAATTAAAACAAACAACTAACATCTTCAAATGTTGGAGTTTAATCAATTAATAAAAGTAACTAGGGATTACGTGTTCCCTACAGGTTCATATCTTTATAATTCTTACTATAACAAGTCTTTCCTAGTATCTTGTATGCAAAGTGATAAGTTATGTATTTCTAAATCCTTGGTCCGGCATCTAGAAAGTTTCACTCCGCACCTTGGTCCGGCTACGTGTGTTTCTATACAAACCCTTACCTTTACCTCATATTAAGCATCATATTCGATATTGAACTAAGTTATTACCTCGTACCAATCAATACTAGCCTATTAGATAGTATACACTAAATCTTTGTTGATAATTCTTTTCCTATTATCTACCTCCTTGGTCCGACAGGTAGCATTAAGGCGAGTTCTAACATTGGCCATCCGTTAAAAACACTTCTAAGCGAAAGAATTATCAATACATGCAAGACACTATTCTAGAATTCTTATTTTAGTTAGGTTTTACCTTATTATTTGCCTATGGTTCCTACAACCCTAGTTATGGAGTTTAGTTACCCATAGTCATAATCACAATATTCAAATATCTTATATAAGAATTCATGCATTTACTTCAATGAGAAAGAGTAAAATCCAGAACTTCACTTGATTAATCAACAAAAATAACCAACAATCAATTGCTAAAATTAATTGAAGATTAAAGATTCTTCATAAGTGTAATACTAATCACAAAAAGTCGAACAAAGAGTCTAAAAATATTCAAGAGTCTTACAATAATCAACAGTCTAACCTCAAAAATGAGGTTGTTCGAACTATTTATAAAAAATAAAACCTAATAAAATAAGGACTCTATATACTGGAAATCTGTCAAAACGCGGCTGGATCGACGGAACTCGCGACGAATTGTCGTGGTCACGATGGACCATCATGGACTGTGTTGTCCTATACTTGTGCAATTTCTTCTGTTGCTCTCTTCATTACCCTCAACGGCAGGTATGATGGATCGTCACAGACACAACGGTCCATCGACGGTCTTCATTCAAAAACACTTGAACTCTTGGAATTTTGGTACTGGGACTACTTCTATGATTTTCATGATGAACCAGCAGGACGGACCGTCATGGCTACGACGGCCCATCTCGCTTTCCTTGACCCTACACTTGGTCAGACTTCCCCATCTTCCTTCAGCAGCTGCACTATGATGCCACCTACGGACCGTCACGAGCATGACGGACCGTCACAAGCTCTGTAAGTGCTACTTTTCTTTATTTCTTGCTCAAAACCCTCCGCATTCATCTTTTACATAGATTTCATGCAAATAAAGACAAACTTATCTAAAAATTAGCACAAAAAGGCTTTTGGAAACACTAAACTTAAGAAAAAAGTATTAACAATATCGTGAAACCACGGTATATCAAGGATTTCCCTCAAGACCAACTAGTGCAATGTATAAGTAGCGTCTCATGCGTCTACTTGGACTAAGCCAAACCCCTCAAGTCCTCCTAGTTAGCGTTCATTTAAGTACTTCATTTTACTTTTGGGAAAATCTTCCTTAACCGATATAGACCACATGAGCTAATGTTGAATCCGGTATCATGGAACCCTACATTCAAGGAAGGTGGATTAATTTACAAGGTAGTACCAAACATGAACATAGCATCTAGCTGGATCCACTAGCAAATATTCCTATGGGTCAACATAGATCAAGAACTAGGAGATGTGCTTGGGAACCTCGTTAAGAATTATATATTATCGTCTCAAATGTCATGAGTACATTAGTGAACGTACCTTCCCTATTTGGGAAGGGACACACCAAAATACTAGTTCACTCGGTTCTATGATAAAGTCCCTTTTGAAATGTCTTTCTTTTACAATTATTACTTTGTTTAGGTCATAGGAGTCTACTCCTCATATAGCCATACTCATTAGCTCAACAGGAATCCCATGATAATATCCTTTCATACAACCCTCAGTTGTGAGATTTGCACATTCTAGTCATTATGTCATAGTAACGCACATAGTGAATTCGTAACCAAACGTATCTCTTTACATCTTAAGCATAATCTCACAATCAACATAATAAATACATTTCAATTGCATCATCATACCACACCTACTTAATATAATCAATAGATATACTTCAATTGTACTTCATCACCAAGTACAAGCCATCATAATTGAAGTAAAGGTTTAAGATCACAAAGACTTACCAAATCTCCTTCAAAAGCCATCATCCTTGGTTTTACCATCAACCAACCAATTCAATCCAATTAGAGGTGTAATAACATCAATAAATAGTAATTAACACTATAACCAATTAAATTGCGTCATTACGAGTTAATTCAAAACTAGTTCATAACCTAGGGTTAGGGAATTTGGGTCTATTAATGATCAATTCCACATATTAGATTAAATCATCAAGAACTAGCATATTTGAATCTTAATATATCATAATGTAAGAATACTAACCTAAATAAATAATAGACAATACAATTTAGAATATAAAATTCGTATTATGAAGAAACCCATCGTAAATCATCTTGTTGAAAATGAATTTTTCAAAGACCTTTTGGGGAAAAAGATCCGAAAGGTGAAGAGTTCTCATACATTGTTAATATTTCAAGATTAATGGTTAAAATCACCCTTATTGATTCTTTAGGACCCTTAAACTTGTGTCTTCTATGGTGTTCCATTGGAAGATAGAAATTAAAGAGAAGGAAGAGTAATTTGGATTGGGGAAATTGTGGGGTATTTTAGTTGAGTTTAGGCTTAGGGTATGTTATGTTGTTGATCAACAAACCTAATTAACCACCCCTAACCAATAATTAAACTCCTAACTAACTAAATATATTATATGGACAAATTATAGTAAAATAGAATAGTTGTAGGCTGACCTATGAGACTTTGACCTACGATCCATAGGATAGTTCACGGGGCCTTGGACCAACCATCCTGCAAGTCTAATGTTTGCGACTGAAGCTATGTATCTCATCCACTTTTGAAAATGGATAAGTTTCCATCCACGGAATAATAGATGCTCCGTCGATTGTCCTATGCCTCATTGCTTTCAGCTCATAGGTAGACACTATCTACAGTTCCTCACTTGGCAGCTTTGGGTCAAAATGGAATGATCCTCTCCAAGGACCCCTAGGGTCGTCTTCGGGCAGTCGCACCTGGATGTTTTGACCCTAAGCCTAGTCTTATATGTCTTAGATACCATTTCACAAATTTCATCCAATTCGAACTCCTAAAACCCATGATATAGGTTAAGGCACACTAGCACCTTTTGCAATAGTCTCAAGACGTTGCAGACGTTCTTTGAGGTTTTTGAATCTAAAATTTCCTATATGACTTATATATATTAATTTTGACCTTAAAACAGTTCTACAAACTTTAGACATCATGTGAGGCTCTAGATAAGGTTTTGGATTTTCAGAATGATACATTATCCCCCCCCCCCCATTCATCCCCTAATGACAATAAAAATCTTTTGAAGGGAAATAATAGACTCAATATTAGAAGCCAAAGCAACAACGTAAAAAATCAATATGATTTACATCTCAAATCAACAAAAAAACATGGAATCTAAACAAAGTAAGTCAAAGCATCAATTACCACATATAAGAGTTCAACTTCAACACATGAGGAATTTCATTCTCATCAACAACATGTGCTTAACACAATATATAGAGTCACTTATGCGAAATCTTCTTTCATAACATCCCAACATGCTCAATCTCATTTTATGTAGGCAACAACATACCAATATATATTAAATGAGTGAAAATCAAGTAAAAGTGCCTTTTTCATAAAAACTCATTTTTAGCAAAAACCATTATCATAAATATGCATATTTTTGCTAAACAAGAAAAATTCAATTTATTCATTATTTTCATTTTTAATATGAATAACTAACCTTAATCAACAAAAAGATATGAGGGTAACGCGACTTCATGTTTGCCTCGGACTCCCACGTTGATCCGTCAACTAGGTGGTTTATCCATAGTAACATTACATAGCCACCTCTTTGTATCTAGGATTCCACCGGAACCTCTTCATAGGAAAGGTTCTCAACCACAACTAGACCCTCAATAGGAAGAATGGACTCGGGATCACAGACGCACTTCTGGAGCATGGAGAGATGGAACACTGGATGAATTGAAGATAGATAACTAGGTAATCTCGACTCGTGTGCAACTTTGCCAACGCTTTGCAAAATTTTATAGGGACCCACATAACGAGAACTCAACTTCCCTTTCTAGGCAAATCACACAACCCCTTTCATGGGAAATTTTTTTCGATACACCTTCTCACCTTCTTGAAATTCTTAGCCCCTCCTATTGTCGGCATAAGACTTTTTCCGACTATATTTTGTTTTCAATCAGTTCCTTATCATATGAACTTTCTCCAAAGTTCTATATATCAATTCAGGACCAATAATTGAATACTCATCATCGTAGTTAATTTAGAATGTTTTACGTACGTTTTCATGGATTTGTTTATCCAAGAGATTATCCCTCAAATAAGCTACATTTCAAATCATATGAACATCACATATACATCAACATGTGGACATGAAATATAAAGAACTATCATGCCATTTCAAGTTCTAAACCATGAACAATAGACACAACAACACACACATTCACACGTAGTTACATTTCCGGAGACATCAACATAAGTCACATATTTCCAAACATACATATAAACACATAATAATCCCGAAAACAATTTTCATCCCTAGTTTTTTACCAGCAAACATAACCAACCTATGATTCAATGGGAGCTAGTGATAGGGAAATGCAACGGGGAACATCCTAGTTTCTGGAATGAACATTCAGAACCTCAAGGGGTCTCTTGGGAAAGGGACAAAGAGAGAAGAGAACCCATACCTTTTTGATGTTCAAACCTCGACTTTCTGCTCAAAGAACCCCTCCAAACACACGTCCAAATACAAGAGTTTCAACACCAACGTGACGGAAAAACCATCTCTTTCCCAAACGTGTTTGATTCGTTCTTTGTTTATAATTTTCGTTGCGAGTTCTTCAAGTTTGAAGAACATTGGTTTAACTACTATTTTTGTACGTTATTTGGCAGAGAAAAATGTGAGTGAGAGTGATAGAGATGTGAGAGAGAGAGATGACCGTGGGAGAGAAGTGTTTTATTAGGCTTTGGAGTCTATTTTAGGACTTAGTCAATTAAGGTTTTATTTAATTATTAAAAATCTGATTTAATTTTATTTTAAATCAGCTTATAACTAAAAAATATAAATTAAATAGATTAATTTACCAAATTAAAAAAAAAAAACAATTTAATTCAGTGATCCACCTAGGTTCGAACTCGGGTGGAGCAAGACTTCACTTCAAGAGATCAAATTCGGCCCTCTCTCCCCCAACTGCCCTTCCACCTTATTAAATAAATAATAAATTACATATTCATGGTAATTACGATACTACCCTTTGCCTGGAAAAAAACCATTTTACCCCTAGTCCCTCCAAACCTAAGATTTTCTCTTTTTAAGTCCGGTAAAGACTATTTTGAGTAAATATTCGTATTCGAGAGCCCTACATGGTTGAACCAAACCTTTCATTGTTAAACTAACTAGCCAAGTTAGTTGGCTTGGATGTAGCAAGGATTTTGAGGTCTGGTTCTACGCGCAACAATTCGTGTGAACCCATTTTAATCATTGGCATTCTAGACACATTAAGCATTACTTAACATATAAATTTTCACGGTTCTTACATTATCCCCCACTAGGAAAATTCGTCCCCGAATGACACTACTCTTTACTAACAATAACTAAGTCATCTATAGAATGGATTCATACATAAGTAATTCAATAATCCCCATTTGCGAATATTTTGATTCACATATTAACATGATTGTGCACATCCTTGAAACCTACTAGTAGCTTCACATTAATAGACTAAGAAACTCTTTCCTAAACTAGTCTCATCAAAGCATACAACATAAGTAAACATGTAAGCCATACAAATCAGCAACAAACATGATAGCTCAAACATATTAACCTCATACTAGTGTATAGACACCATACACAATCAAATACCTTAAGGACTAATTAAGGATACTCACTCGAGAATTCACAAGAGGTGCCTTCCACTGCACCCCCAGACATGAGAGCGAAGAATCTTTGCCTCCTTGGAGCCTCTTCACTTGGACAATTAGACTGAACTCTCTCCTTCCCTTGTTCTTGACTTCTCCTAATTGGTCAATCCTTCACCTGTGACCCGGTTTGTCACTACTGTAATAAGCGTTAGTGCCAATCATACACTCTTTTCCATGTAGTTTGCCACACTTCCTGCAAGGTGGTATCTCCTGTGTTTTAATGTTTTACGAACTTAGGAAGTAATCCTTGACATCGAGCTGTTCTTAAGGTTGATGAATTCCTCAACCTTAGCCTCATTCATTTATCTGGGAAATAACCGATCTAAGAAATCCATCTTGAAAAGATACAAAGTAATAGGACCTCGTTCTAAGGCCGTCCTATCCTGCCAAACTTTATACCAGGATTAAGCTACATCCCTTAGCTGTTAGGATGCCAACTCAGTCTTCTCCACATCAATCAAACGCTATAGCCTTAGATTGTAAATTGCTAGCTTGGGTCATCTGTACCAACATTGTCCTTTCTTGTCCATCTTTCAACCTAACTGGGTAAACTGGCATCTCTATTGCAGCAGCTACAGCCTGGGAACGAACCTGAATTACCCCAGCAGCTGCTTCTCCAATCTCTCCGCCTGTTTTCCTCCTTGTATTCATCTTGTGGAATCTTCGAGAGTTGATGTTAGATACGCTCTTAACACCAAGAAATCCGACATTAGAGAAGGCAGGATAAGATGAGAAAAAGGGAAATTTTCTTACTCCTCATGCAGTCTCTAATATAGGATAGTGGTGCACTTCACTACCATAACTTACAAAATACTCAATGTGATTGATGTGAACTTATTATCCTCGGAAATTTAACCTAGCGCTATGATACAAACTTTTTCATGATTGGAATCTAGATTCCAGACGATACCGGCGACGTTGACCTCTCAGAGGTCGCAGACAAGCCTAATTACATCATTCTTACTTCGTCTAGGTTAATTTAATGGAAAATTTTGAACTTTTTATTTCATAACATGCTTACGAAAAATTCTACAACATAAATTATTGTTAACAATCAACCATCTAACATTAATATCATCAAATGAATGAAACAGTTTAATATAACGATAAGGATGTACTTGAAAAAATGGCACCAATATAATGTATGAAAAAAAATGGGAAAGAAACGCTAGTGGAACATAATCCAGTAGCTCAATACTACAACTAAGATAGAATGTAAATGGGCAAGTGTCCTCAAAAGCATGAGGTCCTACCAAGTGCGGATGAATGTGTGACGTTCAGATAACTGCAGCGTCGATCATGTAGCTCTAAATTGCCAGCACCTAAAGTTGTAGTGTTTTATAGGGTTAGTACACATTTGTACTAAGTATGGGTATATGCAAGTACACACCAAGGACATGCATGAGCAGGAATAACTCTTTCCTAACAACATGATTCTAGAAGGTCAAGTTAGTGGACTTGCCAATTTAAGATTAGGAAAGTGAGTGAGCTTTCCAGTTTTGGATTACGAAAGTTAGTGAACTTTCCAAATTTGGATTAGGAAAGTCATTCCATGAGAGTAAAATGCATCATCATACTTATCATATTTCACACAACACATAACATATTACACATAGCACATAACATAATTCATATAACACATAACGTTGTTCATATTATTCATTCGTATGCAATGGGACATAGTAATGATGTACTTGATATTAAGACTTCGCAAAAATGAGGGCTCAACATATGGGACCTCAACTAGGGAGTCTACTTTAGAAAACACCGAGTCTGCTTCATTCAACGTACTTCATTTCCATTCATTCATGGTCTACTGTAAAACCAACTGTACCTAGGATCTCGTTTAATACATTTATGGGGTTTGTTGTGCAATGACCAAGAATTACCTAATTTTATTACATGAATCTAAATAATCTCTTGATAATCCTATCGTGACACCTTTGGTATCATTCATTTCATTATGTGCATCATTTGAGGCTGGCCTCATTCATTCAGTGGGAAAATTAACTTTAACCGACATAGATCATTTGAGCATCATCATATCCAGTGTCAGGAAACCCCACACCGAAAAGAGGTGGAATTACCGTCCAAAGTGATCAAAAAAATGCTAGCGTACTTGCGAATTGAACCCCGCCAGATTCTTATTTTGGAAGTATAGGTCTGAAGACTAGGAGATATAAGGAGACCCATACCCGGCATGCCGGACAGTCTCATCTAATAAGAGTTACGTGAACCTCCACCGTTCTCGAAAATAGTCATCACAGCTCATAGCTAGTCTATCGGGTGCTAAGTATAATGTTCCATTACATTCAACTCATACATCATGGAAGTTGGCTTCTAGTATGAGGAAATCATAGCTCAATAGATGAGTATCGGGTGCTAAGTATTAAGTGTCTTAATCTCAATACTTTTATTAGATTTTTGATAGAGACTGGTCTCTTCATTCACTTTACACTCTCATAGGTGAGTACGTTTTATTAAATTTACTTACGCTCATTTGAGATTACTCTCATCTATTACATTAGACTCATATCATGTTGTCACCACATTCATTATCATTTGCACATTTCCTCTTCATAGTTAATCACCCCTTTTACGTGAATCTTCATTTCTTCTATGCCAATGCACTTGTCCATTTGTGGTGTTTCACACTCTTACTTAACCTTTCTAGGGTTTCATCATTTTATTGTTAATTTCGTCATTTCATTGTTCATTTCATCATATACAAATGCACTTGGACATTTAGTGCATTTTACACTCGTAGTTTACCCTTCAAGGGTTTCATCATTTCGTTACATACATCTTAGGTTCACATACTTTTAAAAATAGTCTAGACTTATGGGTTTATACACAAAAGCCATGAGTCTTTGTTCATAGTTCATTTAAGTGATTCATATCTTTCTAAGATTATGTAGTACAAGACTTATGAATCTTCTATGTATGTCAAGATCTCGATTTTGATCTAAGTAGGCAGCATTATTCTTGAACATTTAATTCACGTAATTATTCCATGGTTTTTAACATGGTGAGGTCACGGGTTAAATCCTCCATAACGTCACTTTTTTAATACATTTTTTCAATATTTTGAACCCTCTTTGCTGACCGAAATTCATCACTAGAAGCTGGAAATTTTCTTTAAATTGTTCAGCATCCTTTCATCAAGTTACACCTTAGTTCTTAGGGGAATTTTGTAGTGCATTTAGAACGTTTTAGGTGCGTTTTCATGGATTCGTTTGGCCAAGAGATTATCCCTTAAATAAGCCACATTTCATCTCATATGAATATCACATTTACATCAACATGTGAACATGAAATATAATGAATTATCATGCCATTTCAAGTTCTAAACCATGAACAATAGCAAAGGCAACACACACATATAGAAGTAGTTACATTTTTGGAAACATCAACATAAGACACATAATTCCAAACATACATATAAACACATGATAATCATGAAAACATGATTAATCCCTATTTTTCTACTAGCAAACATAACCAACCTCTGATTCAATGGGACCTAGTGATAGGGGCATGCAACGGGGAACAATCCTAGTTTTCGGAATGAATATTCTGAAACTTAAGGGGTCTTTTGGTAAAGGGACCAAGAGAGAAGAGAACCCATACGTTTTTGACATTCAAACCTCGACTTTCTTCCCAAAGAACCGCTTTTAACACATGACCAAATCCAAGAGCTTTAACACCAACTTGACGGAAAACCCCTCTCTTTGCCTAACGTGTTTAATTAGTTGTTTGTTTATAATTTTCGTTGTGAGTTCTTCAAGTGTGATGAAATTTTGGTTCAACTTCTATTTTTGTATGTTATTTAGAGGAAAATGTGAGTGAGAGTGATAGAGACGTGACAGAGAGAGATGATCGTGGGAGAGAAGATGTTTTTAAGTCTTAGGAGTCTAGTTTAGGACTTGGTGAAATAAGGTTTTATTTAATTATAAAAAATATGATTTACTTTTATTTTACATCATCTAATAAATAATAAATATATATTAATTACATTAATTTACCAACTTAAATTAAAAACCATTTAATTCATTATTTCCTTCTAGATTCGAACCCGGGTGAAGCAAGACTTCACTTCAAGAGCCCAATTTTGGCCCTATCCCCAAAATGCCCATCCAAACCTAAGATTTCCTTATTTTGAATATGGTAAAGACTCCTTCGAGTAAATCTTCCTATTCACGAGCCCTACATGTTTGGACCCAACCTTTCCTACCTCAAATAACTCCACAAGTTTGTTGGGTTCGATGTAGAAAGGGTTTCGAGGTCTGGTTCTACGAGCATCGGTCCGTGTGAACCCACTCTAATCATAGGCATTATAGACACCTTAAGCATTCCATAGAATATCCATTTTTAGGGTTTTTACAAGTAAGGTTGGGCGAGATGTATTTCTTTCTTATTATGATGACTGATTTATGTTTATTCATTATTCTTGTTGTTTATATGAAATAACCATGTTGTTTATGTTAGCTAAAATAGTTAGCATTTGATTTTACTGAAGCATACTTTGCCTACATGCTGATAAATGGTAGAGTCTGACCACATAGATTCTCACATTAACAGCTAGCTTCTTTGTTTGTTAGTGAGTGATTATTTGGTGAGTCTTTATTGTTTTTGAGGATTTGATTGCTTAAGTTCTTTCTTTTAAGAATTGTAATATTGTATTGGTTATATACAATTATTTTATTCATTATTATTAGATGGTTTAAGGATTAGACATCCGCTCCGTTTTAAGAAAATTTGATTGTTCTTAAAAAATTTAAATTTTTGCTTACTATTATTACTTTATGTTATGATATACTTAGTTGCTTCTATGAGGCCTCTCGGGGTACTATACACTTTGTTACATCTTGGGGGAACCCCTGGGTGGTGACACTCATGACCATAGCCACAACTTTCTGGATGTTTGTGGACTGATATCATTCATGAACATCACTCAAGAGTTTGTCTGACTTCTTTTGATTCCATTTCTCTAATAGGGAAGAATTGAAGTGGTTGAAAGAGTTTCCAAGAGAATCTATAAATTCTTGGTAGCAGCTCATAAAAGTTCTTTATAAGAGATTTTTCCCTCCCTCTAAGATTGTTAAGTTGAGGGATAATATTCAGAAATTCAAGTGCATTGACGGTGAGTTTATTCATGAACATTTTTGAGGTTCCAAATATTATTTCTTAAGTGTCCTACTCAAGAGTTTGCAGACAATATGTTATTAATATATTTTTATCGATGTCCGGTAGGGTCAACGAGGTTGTTCTTAACCAGCTTATTAAGGGTGAAATTATTAGACAACTAGCTGACGTAGAGTCGGCACTACTTGATGATATGATACAAATTAATTGTGCATGGTACACAAGGGAATTTATTGATTTTCTTTGAATCTTAGGCTGACAACGGAACAAATAGAAAAGAACAAAGTACCAGACTAGAATATAGCCATGATATTAACCCAAAAGGAAATAGGTCGAAAGCATGTCATGGGAATTGGTTCTAAAACTATAAATTTTGTTAGTGCTTGTAGTGGTGCTAGTGATGATGACGCATAATTTGAGGTCATGTACAACAAAGAGGGGTAGTTCTTTTCAAACAAAGCATGGGGTTCTTGTCCGAGCTATAAAATATTGGGTCGCAAAAAGGTTGTAATAGAGTTCATAATGATGGATGGAGAGATCAGTATCGATTATGGTGCGATTGTGGTGCCAATTCTAAAATAAATATTATTATAAAGATATCTATATTCCTCCTCATGAACGTCAAAACCCGAAGAAACAAAGGGATGATCCTGAATGTTTTTGTACTTTGGATTTAATTGTCTAAGTCTCCTAAAGGAACGTACTACTTAGGGTAGGTAGTGGAATAGGTCGCTATTTATCCATTGCATTAGGTAGGAATTTCGAAAGGGGATTCTTGGTGAACCTTATTTGAATTGAATTGACTAAGTCCCCTAAAAAACGTACTACTTAGGTTAGGTAGTGGAATGATATGCTATAAATCCATTGCACTAAGTAGACCTTCCGAAAGGGGAGTCTTGGTTCAATGTCTTCTAAATGTGTGTACTATTAGGGCGGGTGGTGGTATGGGACGCCGTATACTCATTACACTAAGTAGGATTTCCAAAAGGGAAGTTTCGTGTGTTTTTTTAGTGTCCTTCTAATTTCTTTTCATTTAGCAGGGGCTTGTTATCCTGAGGTGAGTAAGACGCAAAGGGGTAGCCTTGAGGATCACTTTGATGTGAATTGACGGAGGTATATGTCCACCTCCTTCATGTCTCACCTTTGTGAGTGTAAGCATAACCTTAGTTAGGGAAACTCCTTCGGAAATGAGTTCACTTCCTATTTGATTTTCCTTGGAAATTCACTTTTTTTGAATAGGAATTAGTTCAATGTAATGTCAAAAATGAGTTCATTGTAATTTAAAAAGGTTAGTGTAAATATCTTCTTTGTGGTAAAATTATGACTCTTCACTAAGTGTTAAATGATGATTCTTATGTTGTTTACTTCTATATTTAGGAATCTTTTACTTAATATGCATGAAAATGTGTTCATATTTTTTTGCTTATTGAATATGTCATACTTAGTACATTATTTTTACTAACCCCGTACTTTTCTATACTTAATAATTATAGTTTGAAGGCTTTTCTATATTTGAAGACGAATCTTGGGAATCTACCCTCTCAACTCAAAGTATTTCCTCATATACCCGAGGGCATAGTCCTATTCTCTTAGTTTCAAATTTAATGACTTAATATTTATTTTTCTTTTAATGTAAAGGGACGTTTCCCAAAGATGTTATGTCGTGTCTTTAAGATTGGCTTATGATGATAAGACTTCGTTTGTATTTTTTTTAAGAATGTTTCTTTTATTTAATTATTCATGAAAACTTTTAATTCCGCACTACTTTTCATTTCTTATGTAATGAACGATACTTAAAGGGCTTGCACAAGACCCCAAAGGTTTATGTACGCCCATTCATGACCAAAGGGTCCTCCCTAACTCCTACGGAGTGCTTGCGGGTCGTGACACTTACTTTACCTCCATTATTCATTTTACTTTAAGGAAACTATAGCCTTAACCAACACTAAGACCATGGGTGCTACACATGTAAGGTGTTTTACCTAGCAAAGATTAAACATTAATATCATGCTAGTATATTAGGTGATATAACTTTCTAGATCCTATGGGGAAATCATAGTTTATGGAACTTAGGGGTATATATGGAAACTCTCTTTATGCCTATTGAGGCTTTGTAGTTATCCAATTATGGAAACCCTCTTTATCCTATTGAGGCATTGTAGTTATCCACCTCATGAGGAATATGGCGAACAAGACTTCCAACATTGGGAAGGGGAACCCCTCATCTAAGTACACTCGGTGCTAAGCTAAGTTACCTTTATTGAAAAGCCATTATTATTATTACTTATAAAATATAGGCTTAGTAGAGTTAACCCCTCATATGCTTAGCCTATGGGTCATAGATTAGAGTACATCAACCTAAATCTTGTGAGAAAACCTTTCACATGGACATAGAATATTCAAGACCCATCAAGTTTAGGGTACGGTTAAGAACACCTTTCAAGAGCCCCTCTATTCAGAAGATAATCATACAAGCATCATAGGCATACTTTCATGTGTATGTATACGTATATGTGTCAAAACT
>CM064963.1:56107954-56146033 GCA_032847665.1 Solanum chilense | reverse complement strand
TTCAGGGTGAGCTAACGCGTCTAGCTTGGACTGGATCTTCTTCTTCAAGTCTTGATGCCTTGAACTTCCGGCATGGACTAGCTTTTAATTGTTTTAGCTTCTTAGACATTTTTAGTTTAGTAATTTGATCATAGATGTTCTTGTGATGATGACTTCCAGATTTTGGGGAAATAATAGATGTTGAATTTTAGTAGTTATTGAATTGGTTTTTTTTAATGAGTTAAGTCTTTCGCATTATTTTCTGTTGCTATACATTGAAATGTTAAGGTTTAGATTGGTTTGTTCGCTCACATAGGAGGGTAAATGTGGGTGCCAGTCGCGGCCCCGATTTGGGTCGTGACAAAAACACTGGAGGTGCCTGACCCTGATCAGATAAGCCACTAAGATAGGCCAGAACTTGATTAATCATTTATGGGGTAGGTTGGGGTGGTAATTCCTCATTCTGCATTTGTTCATTCTCCCCTTCCTCACCCTCTCTTATCACTTCCTCAGTCGGTGGAGGTGTCACCGCCCTAGTACCAGATGGGCTAGGTGCTCGTCCTCTTCCTCTAGAGGACGTCCTCCCACGACCTCTACCACGGCCTCTTGCCACTGATCCTCCTCAAGCTACAGCCCCAGTGGCTGGCTCAGACGTATCTTGTCTTGCCGTTGTCGCTGCTGGTGCGGTCGTTGCTCTAGTTCTAACCATCTGCAAGATAGAGTGAAGATGGTCAGATACCAATTTGTATCACCTAGATACCAATTGGACTCAAGTAGTAGCACGAAAGGAAGAATGAAAGAATGGAATTTTCCTAAAGTCATATAGCCTCTCAAAGAAAAGTAAAGGTGTCCCCCTACTTTTTCTTAAGACCCTACTAGACTCGTTCTTATGTGATGAGACCAACGAACCAAATGCTCTGATACCAAGTTTGTCACGACCCAAATCGGGGCCGCGACTGGCACCCACATTTACCCTCCTATGTGAGCGAACCAACCAATCTAAACCTTAACATTTCAATGTATAGCAGCAGAAAATAATGCGGAAGACTTAACTCATTAATAAAAACCAATTCTATAACTACTAAAATTCAACATCTATTATTTCCCCAAAATCTAGAAGTCATCATCACAAGAACATCTATGATCAAATTACTAAACTAAAAATGTCTAAGAAACTAAAACAAATAAAAGCTAGTCCATGCCGGAAGTTCAAGGCATCAAGACTTGAAGAAGAAGATCCAGTCCAAGCTAGACGCATTAGCTCACCCTGAATTTCCGATGTAGTGAAGACTGGCTAGAATTACTGCTGAGTTGAAGATGACGAACGTTTGCTGCACTCCACAAATAACAAAGAAGAAAACATTAAAGTAGGGGTCAGTACAAACCACGGGTACTGAGTAGATATCATCGGCCAACTCAAAATAGAAAACAGTATATATCAGTTAATATCATAAATCAACTATAAAACTCAACATGTAGCAACAACAAGTACTATAATCATCAATAATTACTATCAAGTTCATCCATGAGGGCTCAAGCCTCAATACCATACTCATTTGGGAGTTAAGTTCATTATGTTGAGTAAATTATCATCTTTCAAGATTCATTATCTTTCTTCCTCTTGTGTCGGTACGTGACACTCCGATCCCCTACTACTATGTGTCGGTACGTGACACTCCGATCCCCTAATTTCTACGTGTCGGTTCGTGACACCCGTCCCACTAATACTATGTGTCGGTACGTGACACTCCGATCCCCTAAATCTACGTGTCGGTTCGTGACACCCGATCCCCTAATATGTGTCGGTACGTGACACTCCGATCCCCTAAATCTACGTGTCGATTCGTGACACCCGCCCCACTAATACTATGTGTCGGAACGTGACACTCCGATCCACTAATACTATGTGTCGGAACGTGACACTCCGATCCACTAATACTATGTGTCGGAACGTGACACTCTGATCCACTAATACTATGTGTCGGAACGTGACACTTCGATCCACTATCTCATTCTATCAATTCATCAAGCCTTCTCTATACCAAGGCATCATCAATCCCATTACTTTAATTCATCAAGCCTTCTTTTATACCAAGGCATCATCATTAATAACGTAGATTAAAGTTTCTTTCAAGATTTGGGATTCAATAGTTTCCATCATGCTTGTTTTATCAAAATCACATAATCATATTCATACAAGCATACAATTAAGCATATAGCAGGGTTTACAATACAATCAATACATATCATTCACTATTAAGAGTTCACTACGAATATCGTAAAAACCATAACCTACCTCCACCGAAGAATTGGAATCAACAAGCAATTTCCCAAGCTTTGTTTTCCTCCCTCTCGATCGATTTCTCTCTCTCTTTCTGTTCTTTTTCTTTTTCTTATTCCAAACCCTCTTCCTTTTACCCTAATTAGTATATAATTAAGAATAGAAGATGGCAATAATACCCCACTAATTAACCCAAAGTTACCTCTTTTATCCCTCAAGGATTTGAGTTATTAATATAAACCCACGAAATCTATAATTAAGGAAAGAATAGTCCAAAACGTCCCTTAAAACGTGTAAAGAAATCCGACTCCGACTGGGATTACGCAACCTGTGACGGCCCGTCGTGCCTGCGACGGTCCGTCACGCTGGTCGTCGCAGCATCTTAGAATTCCATTTTTCACTAAGGAATCTGTGACGGTCCGTCACACCTGTGACAGTCCGTCCTGCACTTTCGTCATGACGTTCAGAAACTCGTTCCCCGTACTAAATTCTCAAGAGTTGAAGTGTTTTGCAACGGAATCTCACGACGGTTCGTCGTAGCTGTGACGGTCCGTCCTGCAGGTCCGTCACAGATTACAGAGAGTCGATTTTAGAACACAAATTTCAGAATTATAAGTGTTCTGGGACGAGACACCCTCGACGGTCCGTCGTTCCCATGACGGTCTGTCGTGGTGACCGTCGTCTCAGCCAGTTTTTCCAGAAATAAAATCTGCTGCTCAAAACGACTAAACAGGTCGTTACACTCCTGTATCTATCATAGGGGTATAATATCTGTTGTGATATTCTTCTACAATAATTTTTGCAAGTATAAATATTTTCATTAATCATTTTGTTCTTTTTATAATTATTTTCTTATTTTGACAAGTTATTGTTAATTGTTCATTTTCTATGTTGTATGGTTTAACTTTTTCTAACCATTTTATTCCTAATGTAATATTATGGTTTCCTTGGTATATTTTAAATTGTATTACTAAGGGTATTCCTCCTATAATTATTTCTTTTTCTGTTGTTTCTTCATTTGTGCTAACTATCTCACTAGGTAATCCAGGGCATGTATGTCCTGTTCTTATAATTTCTTCTTCTAATACTAACTCTCTTGTTATATAATTTTCTTCTTGTCCTGTATTTATTAAGATTTTATATTTTCTTTGGTCTATTATTCCTGTTATGAAATAATGATATGGTGTTATTTCTTCTTTATCTAACAAGCTTTGTGGAATTTCATATTTTCTTTTAGATGTACTCATTCTTGATGAGGTAGCTCTTGTCAATGTATTTGGTACGCTTGAGGTGCTTAGTCTTTCTTTTACAATTTCTAAATCTTCTTCTATATCAATTTCTTTATAGCTATAGTCATTATTGTCTATTACAATAATTATTTTTTCAAAAGGATTTTCTATTTTTATTTTATTAATTTTATTTCTTGCTATTATTTTATGTTTTGTTGTTAATATATATAGGTTTTTACATCTTGCTGTAAATAATTTGCTTCCTGGTGCTAGTTCTATTCCAGACATTTTCCAATATAGAACTAATGATTTATCTATATTTTTATCTGTTAATGGTACTGTATAATTAGCACTTATTGTAAATTTAAATTTTTGATATATCAAGTTTCCTTTTACTGCACTAATTATGCTTTTTTCTATAGGGTGTAAATTCTATCATCTGCTAAATATATTTCTATAGGTGTATCTATTTCTTCTCTAAAACAAGCTTTTATTAATATTTCTGTTCCTCCTAAATGTACATATTTTATTGGTGCTTTAGCTTTTATATCTTGTATTTCTTTGTTTATCATTCTTTTATTTATTATAGGTATATATGCTTTTCCTCTTGTATATCTACAATCTATGATATGTTCTTTTTGACTAACTACATAGTATTCTTCTTTTTGTCTCTTAAACCAATTCTTTAAAATAGGTATTTCTAGTACCTTTTCAACACTTAAATCTAATTCTTTTCCTTTCATTTGTTCAAATATCGTATTATAAAATATAATTTTTTGTTCTGATGATTCTTCATCTTGATAATCTTCCTTGGATATTATTTTTATTTCATTTTCAGACATTATATTTCTTCATCTGTTTCATTATTATCTAGGTTAATATTTTCTTCTTCATTTTCAGTTTCTATATCTGATAGTACAAGACTTAGAAGAAATAAAAAATACAAGAATAAGTGAATTACAAAAAGAATTAGCCAGATTAAAATTATTATATGAAAATAAACAAAAACAAAAAGAAAAAGATAAAGAGCTTGAATTAACAAATGAAATAAAAGAAATGGAACAAAAACTAAATGAAGATCTAA
Organism: Solanum chilense; assembly: GCA_032847665.1. Classification (NCBI taxonomy): domain Eukaryota; kingdom Viridiplantae; phylum Streptophyta; class Magnoliopsida; order Solanales; family Solanaceae; genus Solanum; species Solanum chilense. The sequence continues at coordinate 56,141,460 of CM064963.1, read as the reverse complement.
ATGAAGATATTGAAGTAAATGAAATAGATGGAAATGAAAATGACCAACAATCAGAAATAAGCGATATAAGTGAAACATATACAGAAATTCTAGAACAGATAAATAAACCGAAAAAATTAGAAATAAACACAGGAGATATGAATAGACCTAGTACGTCAAGAGTTAAAACCCCAGATAATAGTCCCAGAAATAGTCCTAGAGTTAGTCCTAGGAGGACACCACCAACTTATTATACATAAAGTTATCAACAATCAGATAGAAATAATGCAATATGGAACAGTAGATTAAATAAAAATTGGACACCTAAACCAGCAAACGAACAATACAATTTCTTAGATTTAGATTGTGTCACAGATATAAATAAAGCAATATTATTATGGATAGGAAATATGTCTAAACAGTTAATAGATAACAAAATAGACACAACAAAAACACCAAGATACATAGAAAGAACATTTGTAGGAACAACAAAATTATGGATAGAAAATCTACTCTCAGAAAGTTTAGAAGTACTTAGGAATGATAAGAAAATGGATGGATCCTTCATCCAACAATCTTCTCTCTACTCTAAAATTACAATTCCACTTCCACCCCCCCACATTGGTATCAGAGCATAGGTTTAACATGTATGATGGCTCAGCTATACATGTGAACCGTCCTATGGCTCCCTGAGGGTTAAAGCCAAGGTGTTGCATCCATGTATACGTTTCCCTTGGAGTAAAAGTACCGTAGGCTTCGGTCCTGTAATATAGCTGAGGGGCCAAGATGATGGCGAAAATTGGTATCAGAGCTAAGTTAAAAAATAATTATGGAAAACAAATCAACTATGACGGATGATCTACAAGAGCAGGTATACCATTTTATGTTCATGAGTAGCTAAACAGCTTTCTTCTTTGATTAGTTACCCTAACAGCGCCTCAACTTTGTTTACTCCCCTAAACGGCCTTCTCTGCCTACCGGTTTCAACCTTAGGATGACATAGTCTGGGCATACTTATTTCAAGAATATTTCTATAGCAAACTTTCTAAAGATGGTTATTATAACATTATTCAAACTTGATAAACAATTATAATTAACAAGAGATTTTCAGGAATAAATTAGCTTAGTTACTCATGAAAATGATAAAAATGGAAACTTACCTACTAGACGATGATGTTGATTATAAGATATTACTACTCTATATATTAAAAAGACTTAATACTGATATAAAAAGAGCAATTTATGATAAATTATTAACATATGAAATAATAGAAATAACAACCCAAGGTTGGACTGAGTTAACTATACAAAGTATAGAAGATGAACTTTACTTTGACATATATGATTTATATGATGATATAGATATATTCAGAGATCAATGATAAATTACGAATATTTACAATATTGGGTAAAAACTATAGAAAACATAGATCTACATGAAAAACTACTAATTGAAAATTTGTTTGGTTATTTAAGAACTAGAGAAAATGAATATCTAGAATATATTATAACAAATGCTAATGAAATACAACGATTAGATCTACTTAAAAGAGAATATTATAGAAAGACATTTTATGAAGAATAATATAACACCAAGCAAAGAAACTAAAATAACAAAAACTAAGATAGACAAAAAAGTAAGAAAAATATGGAAAAAATTAAAATCCTTATATATAGAATATAAACTATCACAACTAGTCAAAACAGATAACGATAAAAAAGACCATTTGATAAATATAATTTCAAAAACAGAATACAAATATGTTTGCTATTTGAAAAAACAGTATGAACGAAGAAAAATATAAACAACAATTAATAAAAAAAATAATGGAAAAAATAACTGAAAAAGAACAAGAATTACAACATAGAAAAAGAAGGTTAGAAGAAAATATATTAGCAGAAGTATGTAATAAATCAATACTAGCACAAAGAAAAGCTATAATTATGTTAGAATTAGAAATAGATTGTCTTGAATATGAATTACAACATAATATAATACATAGATTATAATGAACAAAGAGGAGTTTGCAGTAGACGAAAAGACATATGAAAACCAAGACGGAATGATAATAAAAATAGTATTTTCAAACTTAGGAAGAAGGTACAAGAAAATAGGAAATAACTTATATTTAATGCTAGAAAAAGAAACAGCAAAATTAGAAGATAGTCTAACAGCTATGGTAAGAATAACAAAAGAAAATGAAGAAATAGATAAATCAAGAGAAATTGAAAAAATAAAAACACAAGCAAAGCAAGAAGTACAACACTTAGAAGAAATAAAAAATACAAGAATAAGTGAATTAGAAAAAGAATTAGCCAGATTAAAATTATTATATGAAAATAAACAAAAACAAAAAGAAAAAGATAAAGAGCTTGAATTAACAAATGAAATAAAAGAAATGGAACAAAAACTAAATGAAGATCTAAATGAAGATATTGAAGTAAATGAAATAGATGGAAATGAAAATGACCAACAATCAGAAATAAGCGATATAAGTGAAACATATACAGAAATTCTAGAACAGATAAATAAACCGAAAAAATTAGAAATAAACACAGGAGATATGAATAGACCTAGTACGTCAAGAGTTAAAACCCCAGATAATAGTCCCAGAAATAGTCCTAGAGTTAGTCCTAGGAGGACACCACCAACTTATTATACAGAAAGTTATCAACAATCAGATAGAAATAATGCAATATGGAACAGTAGATTAAATAAAAATTGGACACCTAAACCAGCAAACGAACAATACAATTTCTTAGATTTAGATTGTGTCACAGATATAAATAAAGCAATATTATTATGGATAGGAAATATGTCTAAACAGTTAATAGATAACAAAATAGACACAACAAAAACACCAAGATACATAGAAAGAACATTTGTAGGAACAACAAAATTATGGATAGAAAATCTACCCTCAGAAAGTTTAGAAGTACTTAGGAATGATAAGAAAATGGATGGATCCTCATCAGCAACAAATATAGATATACTAGACAAATATGAATCAGCAATAAGAAATGAATTTGGAGGTATGACCACAGATATAAGGGTACAAAATAGAGAAAAAATAGTAAATAGACAACTTATGACAAAATTAGCCATATGTAAAATGTGTTATATAGAAGAATATACTTGTGCATTCAAAGAATATTATTACAAGGCTAAATACAATTTAGACGAAGCAAAAGAAATAAGAAAACAATATTTTACAAAATTACCATGTCACGACCCAAATCGGGGACGCGACTGGCACCCACATTTACCCTCCTATGTGAGCGAACCAACCAATCTAACCTTTAACATTTTAATACAATATCAACAAAAGAAATGCGGAAGACTTAAACTCATTAATAAAACAATTCAAAACTATTATTAATATCCCCAAAATCTGGAAGTCATCAGCACAAGAACATCTATCTCTACTCACTAAACTAGGAATGTCTAAGAACAAAATAACTAAAAAGCTAGTCCATGCCGGAAGTTCAAGGCATCAAGACTTGAAAAAGAAGACCCAGTCCAAGCTAGAAGCATTAGCTCACCCTGAAGATCCGGTGTGACGAAGACTGGCTTGATTTACTGCTGAGTTGAAGTTGACGGAACGTTTGCTGCATTACACAAATAACAAGAAGGAAACATAAAAGTAGGGGGTCAGTACAACCACAAGTACTGAGTAGATATCTTCGGTTAACTCAAAATAGGGAACAATATATATATCAACAATAATGTAAATCAACTACAATACTCAACATGTAGCAACAGCAATTACTTTATCATTAACAATTACCGTCAAGTTTACACATGAGGACTCAAGCCTCAATACCATACTCATTTGGAATTAAGTTCATTAGATTGAGTATATTCATTATCTTTCAAGATTCATTATCTTTCTTCCTCTTGTGTCGGTACGTGACACTCCGATCCATATTCTATCCTGGTGCCGGAACGTGGCACTCCGATCCCCTATATGTGTCGTACGTGACACTCCTATCCCCTATATGTGTCGGAACTTGACACTCTGATCCCCTACATGTGTCGGAACGTGACACTCCGATCCCCTACATGTGTCGGTACGTGACACTCCGATCCCCTAATTCTATGTGTCGGTTCGTGACACCCGTCCCACTAATACTATATGTCGGAACGTGACACTCCGATCCACTAATTCTATGTGTCGGAACGTGACACTCCGATCCACTATTTCTATGTGTCGGAACGTGACACTCCGATCCACTAATTTCATTCTATCCGTTCATCAAGCCTTCTCTATACCAAGGCATCATCAATCCCATTACTTTAATATATCAAGCGAATTAGGGTTCTTTCAAGATTTGGGATTCAATAGCTTCATCATGCTTTGTTAATTCATCACAATTTCATAATCATAGTCATGCAAGCATACAATTTAAGCACATAGCAGGGTTTACAATACTATCAACACATAACATTCACTATTAAGAGTTCACTACGAATATCGTAACATAAACCATAACCTACCTCCACCGAAGAATTGGAATCAACAAGAAATCTCCCAAGCTTTCTTCTTCTCGTCCAATCTCTCTCAATTCGTTTCTCTCTTTTCTCTCTTGTTCTTTCTCTTTTGTTTTATTCAAACCCTCTTTCTTTTACCCTAATTAACATATGATTAAGTGTAAAAGAGGACAATAGAACCCACTAATTAACTTAAGGTTACCTCTTTTAACCCCCAAGTAATTAGACTTATTAATATTAACCCTCAATCTTTATAATTAAGGAAAGAATAGTCCAAAACGACCCTTAAAACGTGTAGAGAAATCCTAATCTGCCTGGGATTTGCGCAACCTGTGACGGCCCGTCGTGACTGAGACGGTCCGTCACGAAGGTCGTCGCAACTGCCTAGAATCCCATTTTTCACTAAGTGCACTGTGACGGTCCGTCACACTCGTGACGGTCCGTCCTGCACTTCCGTCATGACGGTCAGAGACTCGTTCCTTGTACCAAATTCTCAAAAGTTGAAGTGTTTTGCAACGGGAGCTCACGACGGTCCGTCGTGGACGTGACGGCTCGTCCTGCAGGTCCGTCACAATTTACAGAGAGTCGATTTTCAGTACCCAATTTCAGAATTCCCAAGTATATTGAAACGAGACCCTGCGACGGTCCGTCGTGCCTGTGACGGTCCGTCGTGGGTTCCGTCGTTTCAGCCAATTTTCCAGAATTAAAATCTGCTGCTCAAAACGACTAAACAGGTCGTTACACTACCTAACCTACCTTATGAATGATAGCTTGTATGAAGTGATATAATCACTTAAGTCGATATAAATGTCTAATGTAGAATTATAGATATGGTATTATTCATGAATATGATAGAATGATTCTAGGTTGAAAGTTTTGATCACCTAAAATGAATCTAAGTCCAAAGACTATGAAATGTGATGAGGTTGTGGTGATTCCCCTAAAATACCTTCATATGAGAGGAATATTATATGACTTCCTTTATTACTAATTAGTTAAACATGAGGTGCTTACCCATGTCATGATATGGGGAGTGTGAGATGATTAACTTTTTATGTATGTATGACTCTCAAGGCAAATAATGATTATCCATTAGCCTTTGTGTTGATCATGAAGGAGATTACCTATGATCCTCAAGTGATGATGTGGACATGGAGGCGAATACCTATGTCTCATTAAAATAAAAATACAGAGGTAAAATACCTATGATTCATTGATATGTATGGATAAAGGTGATGCCCCCTGTCTTTATGATTCGTTGATATGTATGACTAGAGATCATTCCCATTGTCTTCATGATTCCGTGATATGTATGACTTGAGTTGATTACCCTTGTCATGTATGATAAGCTAAACATTCCCCTTGCATTTATGAACATGAGCATGCTTAGTTTGGATTTTAAACATGAATGACAAAAGGTGATGCCACTTGTCTATGAGAATAAGAAATTATAAACCTGAATGAAGAACCTAAAGTTTCTAGCTTAGCATGGGTAATTTATTAGATCTTGCTCATGCATGACACAAGTTTGACTTGAGGTGACTAATGAAGTGTTTAGCTTATATGATGTATGCTTAGATATGATTGTTCAATAGTTGAGTTCCTTGTTATGTTATGATTGACTAAAGGTGAGAGATTCCCTTGGTTATGAGAATTATGCAAAAGATGAGATGATAATATGGTAAGTATGACTATGGTGACCAAATGGGATACCTAGCATGTATGGAATAATATGATCCTATCCATTCTTGGAGGTTCCTTATGAAATGGTTCTCTTATGCTATGGAAGTCTAAGCATTGACTATGTATATGGATTGTGCTTTATGATGATAAAGCTTACATTATGCCTATGTTGGAGATTATACTTATGATCATGTTATTGTCTCTTATGCTTATGTCTTATGTCTTATATTGGTTAAAGCTTTTGTTATGCTATCTATCATACTTTGCTTTATCAAATATAGGTTTCGGTGATTTGAGTTCCATTCTTGAGTATAGGTTTCTAAGAAGCAAGGAGTTGAAGATTTGGTGAGGCCTTATAGCTTAGAGGAAGAAGCCACTATTTCCTTTATGTCTTTTATTTTAATGTTTTTAGACTACTGTATGGCTTGTGTCCCAAGAGGTTTATTCAAAGTTGAGTTTAGATGGCTTGAGACAAAGTTTAGTAAGACTTTCGATTGCGTATATTAAAGACTTTTATTGTATGGATAAATTTTTTAAAATTTCCGTACTTCTCTATTGTCTTATGTTAAGATATGCTAATGGATTGTATGAGAATCTTTGGGGGTCAAGTACGTCATGTTACGTCTAGGGTGTACCCCTGGGTCGTGATAATTTTATTCCTAGTAAAGGAGACATGTTGGCAGTGTACGATCTCAAATTAGCTAATAATATTTTCCCCCTCTCCCTAGTGTGTCGAATCACTTCTTTATATGTTCATTACTCCACATTTGTGTATTTATCCTTTTGTGTTCTAGTATACGAATGGTGTTTTCAAAAACAAGCTTGGCGAATTCTCCTCTTAGTCAGTTGAAGCCAATTATATCAATTAAGCTCAAGTAATGCGCTGATGTTACATAGCTCCTTATGTCATTGGTACAGCTATGAAATTATTATTCTCATGTCATCTACTACTGGTCCGTAATTTCAAATCTCAAGAATGATTATGATCACCAAAAAAAAAAATCTCAATGATAAAAGAAACTAAGTGAAGCAATTTATATATTTGTAGGTTGAAACCCAGGGGAAAATGCCTAGCATGGGTCGATCCAAATTGGTATAGAAGAGTAACGACTCAGGGATAAAAGTCTAACATCCCATTGATTAGAATTCCTCATAAAGATCATAAGGCACATAAAAGTCCAGAAAATAATGTAACATACATGATCTCACAATAGTAACAAAGATGTTCTTTTATTCTGATCTATGCACTTATATATTGATACCTGATTTCTTTTGAACCCTTGTTTTACTTTTGCTATCGCCTTACATATTCAATATTATTTTTCAAGTTGACATCTCTTGTGGGGGATACAACATTTCATGCTGCAGACATCTGTAGTCCATCTAAAAGAACTCTTCAGTAGTAGAATAGAACACTCAACTGCTTTTGGTGAGCTCCAGGTTGATTCAGAGCTTTACCGAGTTATTGGTAGATTCATTTTGGTATTGTATCATAGTTAAGGGTAAGTCAAGGTTTGTCGTGATCTACTCTAAGTTTGTATATCGTATAGAGGATTTGTAGACCAATCTATGTAGTGAAATTGCATTTGGTTCATTGAGAATTGTGGCGTTAACAACCAAATCATGAATATATATTTTGGTCTTTTATCGTTATGGATTGGGAAAATGCACAAGTACCCCCTTAAGCTATGCCTGAAATCCCAGAGACACACTTATGCTATACTAAGGTCCTATTACCCCCATGAACTTATTTTATAAGTAATTTTCTACCTCTTTTCGGCCTACGTGGCACTTGCTTGAAAGAAAAAGTCAGCCAGCGTTGGGCCCATAAGATAGTGCCACGTAGGTCGAAAAGGGGAAGAAAATTTTTAATAAAATAAGTTCAGGGGGGGTAATAGGACCTTATTATAGAATAAGTGTCTTTCTGAGATTTCGGGCATAGGTTGAATGGGTACTTGTGCATTATCCCTTATGGTTTATGCGCATACTTGCTAGGATTTTGTGATTTTCATAGTTGTATACATGGTAAAAACATTTTATTTGTCGGTTCTCCTGGATTTTATGGCATCAGGTGCCTATCTATCTCAATGGGATTTGAGAGGTGGCAAAAGACACAGAACAATAACTACCCTACTCATGATCTGGAGTTGGCACCCATAGTGTTTATGCTTAATATATGGCAACATTATCTATACGACGTGCATTGTAAGGTCTGTACTTACTAGTGAAGTTAGGTTGTCCAATCCTGAACCGAAACCGATAATTCAATTTGGAAAAAAGTTATTGGTTTATTAGTAATGCGTTATTAGCTTAGCGGTTTTGATAAAGGTTTTGATTTTTTATTATCGAGTTATCAGTTCTTAACGGTTTGAGGTGTTTTCTTAATTACGTTAACTGATAACTCGATAATAAATTATATAGTTACAATTTAAATCATTTTGTATATAAAGTCCTTGACATAGAGTTTTGTTTCTTAATTTTATTTCTAGTTGTCTCAAACTCTTGGTTATTATACATTGTAAAAGTGTTTGCTTTTGAGCAAAATTTAACTTGTGAATTCATGTGCATGGTTCATTTGGTTTGTTATCTTGTTTCCATGTGATTTGTAACACTCCAGAAAATAGAAGGCTAAATTAGAGCCTAAACGTACGTCTTAAAAATCATAAAATGACTTCCCGTGTATAAGTAAACCATCTAGAGTTAAAATGAGGGTTACAAGGTCAAGGCTAAGGGGCAAGTGTCAAGGCAAAGGGACAAAGCCAAGGCCCCAAACTTGGGCACACTGCCTCAACTTCCATGGCCAGTGGTCTTGACTACAGCTCATGGAAGGCCTCGTGAGTTGCTTTGGACAAGGAGGATAATCCCCAAGTGGTTGAGCCTCTACCTCAAGTTCCACGAGAGGGACCACGACTAGTGGTCTTGAGCACGGCTTGTGAAGCCCATTGTCAAGAGGCCTTGGGCTTTTGAGCTAGGGGCCCCAAATATCTTAACTACTGCCTCGAGGACCACGAAAGGGACCACAACTCGTGGTTTTGACCACGGCTCATGGAGCCCCTCGTGGGAATGTCTTGGGCTTATGATTTTGTGGCATCAAATACCTAGCTACTACCCCAACTTCATGAGTGGTACCACGGATCATGGTCCTCACCACGACTTGTGACACCTGGGCTTGATCACTTAATAAAGGTTAATTGAGTCTTTTCCTTTTAAGTCGAATTAAAGTGGGGTCATTTTGGATATTTTTAGGGGTAGGATATAAGTTATTTTAAGTCAATATTCACCCATACTAAGTCATTATACTCAAACACCCAATCAAACCAAAAGTTCATTTTTCTCACAATATTTCTCTCTAAAACTCAAAGAAGAAATGGGTTAAATTTGAGCTAGGGTTTAGAGGGTTAAAGGCTTGTTCCTCGAACTTCTTGGAGATTTTTAATCAAGGTATGGTAGATTTACATCTATGGGTAGCTTTCACCCACAAAGTCCCTTCAAAACTTAATCTCAATGCTTCCAATTACCCCAAGAACTAGGATTTCAATCTAAGTCATGGGTTTTCTTTCAAAACGTTTTTCAATGGTTAATTTGCAAAGGGCTGTGATTGAATTGATAATTTAATGTTGATTTATGATGAAATTTCCCCAACAACCTATGGATCCCCCATATTCATAATTTGTGATTTTATTATATGGGTTTATTAATTATAGAAGCATGTCAATGGATTGTCCGTATTGATTGAGTTTATTAAATCATAATATTCCATATCTAATGTAGTAGTATAGATGTTTGGGTTGAATGTGATTCATGGTCGTTGGAGGACAAATTATGGGGGATTATACATGTTTATGAGAATCGTGTATGAGCTTTTGATTTACTTAGAAAGTGAAGATTCAATGACTATGGTGTAATTGTGGTATTGTCGAAAGATCATTCTCCACATACCCTTACACAATACTATGCATGAAATGTATGTTGATTGAAATAATATTCTCATGAATACACTATAATCATCATGTGAAAGGTTTGCTCACATAATAACGATTTTAAGGTAGAAAGTCCTTTCTCACATAAGACACTCCTTCATACATGTAAATACAATTCATAAAGACTTAATATGTAAATTTTGGGAATGTAATTATTAGCACCAAGTGGATATGGAATGTTAGTGGCCCTCACGTCAATTCCAAATGCCGAGTCATCTAAAGTAATCTCATGAAATAAAAGCTCCCCCGTCAATGCAATAGGTTTGGGGTTTCTAAAAGAAATATCCCTATCTAATAACTATGTGCCCACATATGTCTTTAGCTAGTTCATACACCTAAAAGCTAATACATTTAATTCTACCTTAGGCAAGTAGAGCATCTCTTTTCAGTGTGGGTCATGACACCAGATTGCATGTAGCTCAATATTGTCTATGTCGGTTAAGGTTATTTCCCTCCATGACAAAAAAATGAACTATACTTATGATTTATCAAGGATTTCTACTCAGTTTGAGTTGGGGTATGAGACTTCACTTATGCATTGCACAAGTAGGCTTTGGAAAAGGGTTATGATGTGGTTTCCTTATGCTATAAAGATATATGAATTTATGAATATATGCTATGGATTGTTGCTAAGAGTGACTTTACTTGCTACAAATGAACATGAATGTTTCCTTGTCTATGATTGTTGGTTATGGATGGGGTCAAAGTATTATATACATGTTATGGTGGCTTGACAGTGTTACTTAGTACAAATAGGAGTATGGGATCTTATCTATGCATTGCACAAGTATAACTAAGGGTTGCTTATGAAATGGTTTGACTATGTATTTACATTATTGTGCATGATGAGTCTTAAAGTTGATAAAGATCATGGTTTCAACTATAATGTCACTTTTTGACATGTTCAAAGAGTTTTATGCATGGTTTCCATACTTAGCAAATTTTTGTGTTAACCCATGTTTTCTACCTTTTCTATAAGTGTAAAGTCTGGTTTTTGAGGTGTGCTTCCTATTGAGTAAAAGCTTGGATTGAATATTCTCCATGCTTTCAGTGAGTCTTCATGGTTCGAGGACAAGAGTTGTTCATCCTAGTTTCTTCATTATTACTTTCTATTTTGAGACTATGTTGTAAAGGGCTAAAACGCTTATGAATTCTCAATTGTATTAGATTGTTTAATGAGACACTGTCTAGAATTTTATTTTATTTTATGAAAAGAATTCATTGTAAAAAGTTTTAGATTCCACATCATTTTTATTACCTATGTTTATAATACGATAAGGGCTTGTATAAGACCCCTTTGGGGTTGAGTAAGTCGTGTTACATCTAGGGATACCCCTGGGTCATGACAAATTAACAATATATTTTGTTTGACAAATCTTAACGATTAAATATATAACTGAATCAATAACAATCAATAACTGATAAATCAATAACCGATAATTCAATATCTTAATGGTTTCACAATGGTTTAGTGTCTCTACAAATCTATAACCAATAAGTTAAGTCGAAATACTTCAATACCGAATTGAACCGATCGATACACAACACTGTAATGGGGTGTATTAGGAGGTCTTCAATGACCATCAGAGTCTTTGATACATCTTCAGTTAGAGAGCTCTAAACTTGAGGCAGTGAAGATGACTTGAGTTACTGAAGGACTATGATATCATTGTATTGTATATATGGGAAAGACCAAATGTGGTGGTTATTACTTTGAATAGGAAGACTTCTAGTTTGGAGAGTCTTGTCGCTATCAGTGTTGAGAAGAGACTGTTGGCTAGAGTTGTTCAGAGATTAACAAACAGTCTTTCCTGATTGAAAACTTTTTAGAAGATTAGTGGTTTGATTGATTTATAGATATGTGTTCTTCCTTAGTTGAGAAATCCATCAAACACTAGTTTGATGATGAAATGTTCTGTCTCATTTAAGACAAAGTGTTGAGAGGGGAAACAAATGAGTTGTCCTTTATTTTAATGGTGTCTTGAGGATCAAAGACATAAATTGTGTGCTCAATGTGGGTGATTTGAGTAGATTTATTCCTTAAGAGGCCCGTTGTTCTTGATATTTCATTCATTCCGGAGCAACAAAGATATATCATGATCTTAGTTAGCATTATTGGTGGTGTGGCATGAAGATGGATACTGTCTAATTTGTTTCTAGGTGCTTGACTTACTAATAGGTCAAGTGTGAGCACCAGCAGCATAGAGGTGTATCTCATAAAAATATCTCTTCGTACTTGGAAATGGAAGCGTATTACTATGGATTTTTATGGATTTCCCTACCACCATGGGTGCTTATGACTCAATTTGGGTAGTTATTGATAGTATAACTAAGTCTATCCCTTTTAATCCTTGTTCAGGTGAAATATACAACGAAAAAGTTTGCCCAACTTTATATTAGTAAAATTGCTCAACTTCATGGAGTCCTTGTATCCATTGTCTCCAATAGAGGCACATTTTTTACTTCTCATTTTGGAAGGATTTGCAGTATGTATGATTTGGGTACTCAATCAGATATGAGCATGACCTTCCACTCGCCGACTGTTGGACTGTCCGAGCATCTAGTCTGGTGTTAAAGGATATGCTCTAAGCATATGTGATTAATTTTGGTTAAATATAAGAACACCATTTGCCCTTACTAGAGTTTTCCTACATAAAAAATTATCACTCAAGTATTCAAACGACTAATGCTTTGTATGACAAATGATTTAGATGTCCAATTGGTTTGCTTGATCCGGCAGAGATTGACTTTTTAATTACAAAGTTGCTTCGATATTCTATGGAGTATACTTGTATGATTCAAGGTAGAATATTGACAGACCAGACTCAAAAAAAGAGTTATGTACATTCAAGAGTTTGAGGCTTAGTATTTATATAGGGTGATCATTTTTGGATTCGAGTGTCATGATATATCAGGGTTTAACGATATTTATAATGCTTTTTCCTTAAGTTTAATGTGTGTCCAAAAGCCTTTTTGTATTGATTTTTATGTAAGTTTCCCTTTATTTGCAGGAAATCTGTCTGAAGATGAACGCGGAAGTTTTTGAGCAAGAAATGCAGAAAAGTTACAACCTACGGAGCTTGTGACGGTCCGTAGGTGGCACCGTAGTGAAGCTGCTGAAGGAAGATGGGAAAGTCTGACCAAGTGTGGGGTTACGAAGTGCATGACGGACCGTCGTAGCCATGACGGTCCATTCTGCTGGTTCGTCATGATGATCAGAGAAGTAGTCCCATTACCCAAATTCCAACAGTTCAAGTGTTATGGAACGGAGACCCTCGACGGACCATTGTACCTGTGACGATCTGTCATACCTGCCGTCGAGGGTAATGAAGAGAGAAGCAGAAGAATTTACAAAGAATGGGACGATGGAGTCCATGACGACCCATCGCGAGGTCCGTCGACCCAGCCGTGTTTTGACAGATTTTCAGCAAATAGAGTCCTTCTTTGATCAGGCTTTTGTTTTTTTATAAATAGTTCAAAAAACCTCGCTTTTGGAGTTAGACTCTTGGTGATTAGAAACTTTTATGTTAGATTCTTTCTTAGTAGATTATTTTGATTATTACACTTTGGATCGTTACACTTTTCTCTGGAGTTGATTGTTGGTGATTTTGTCGATTAATCAAGTAAATTTCTGGATTTTATTCTTTCTCATTGAAGTAAGTGCATGAATTCTTATATTATATATATGAGTATTGTGATTATGACTATGGGTAAGTAATCTCCATAACTACGGTTGTGGGAACCATAGGTGAATAATAAGATAAAATCTAACTAAAATAACAATTCTAGAATAGTGTCTTGCATGCATTGATAATTGTTTCGCTTAGAAGTCTTTTTAACGGATGACCAATGTTAGAACTCGCCTTAATGCTACTTGCTTGACCAAGGAGGTAGATAATAGGAAAAGAATTATCAACATAGATTTAGTGTATATACTACCTAATAGACTAGTATTGATTGGTACGAGGTAATAACTTAGTCAAATATCGAATACAATGCTTAATATGAGGTAAAGGTAAGGGTTAGTATAGCAACACACGTAGCCAGACCAAGGTTCAGAGTGAAATTTTCTAGATGCCGGACCAAGTATTTAGAAATACATAACTTATCACTTTGAATGCAAGATACTAGGAAAGAATTGTTATAGTTAGAATTATCAAGTTAGGAACTTGTGGGAAACACGTAAACTCTAGTTACTTTTATTAGTTGATTAAACTCCAACATTTGAATCTGTTGGTGTCTACTTTAATTTAGTTAGTTATTTTCATTCATTTAGAAATAAAAAAAAACCCCTTTTATTGTCTTTGTTTTCTAAGGAAATAATTGACTAAATAATAGTAATAATAGATTGAAGTTAAGTCTGGACTATTTTCCTTGTGGGAACGATCCCAACCTCATTAGTTGGGTTCTTTACTTGATATGACCGCTTTACTTCTTACTTGAGAAGTAAGTTTCAGCGTATCTAATTTTGGCGCCGCTGCCGGGGAAAGTATATTTTAGATTAACTTAAACTTATTACTAAAGATTAGTCAATATTTTCTTGATTTTACTTTGTTGATTTTTTTTATTCTTGTAGAACCATCTTCCTTGGATGCCAAATACACGGATAGGAAGAGAACCCTTGTTTCCCTACGATCACGAATTAGAGCGTACACTACGCAACATGATTCTAAACTTGAGTATTAATGATGATGATCCAAACCAGAATATACCAGCTCCGGTTGATGTTCATGGTCAGTTATTACTTGATGATCAGTGTCAAAATCAACAAAGGGGACAAAATCCCGCTCCACATCCTCAAGAATACTACAGAAGCTATGATAATATAGCAGACTCTGATGGGCCACTTGTCTTTCCCCCTCTACCACCAGGCCACACCTTTGTGGTAACTAGTAGCCTGATGCAAATGTTCACTGCCAGAGGTTTGTTTTCAGGGCTACCTTTAGAGGATCCACATGCCCATATAACTAAAGTAAGGGCAGTGTGTAAATGTTGTGTAGGGAGGCCGTATTTGGATTTGGATGTAATAGGGCTAAGAGTCTTTCCTCTCTCACTGACTGGAGAGACTACTATTTGGTTCACTAAGCTCCATTATAACTCAATTATCACTTGGAACCAACTAAGGGACGTTTTCTTAGCACGCTACTATCCGGTCTCTAAGAAACTAAACCACAGAGACAGAGTGAACAACTTTGTGGAACTATCAGGAGAGTCAGTTAGTAGTTCTTGGGATAGATTTACCTCATTTTTAGAAGCGTCCCCAATCACCGCATAGATGATGAGTCACTGAAGGGATACTTCTATCGGGGACAGGATGATAATAATAAAGCGGTGTTGGATACTATAGCGGGTGGTTCTTATGGGGAGTGTCCCTATGCTGAGATTGCTGAAAAGTTAGAGAAAATCTCCTGGAACAATAAAGCTTGGAGTACTAGGAAGTCAGATACTGGGAGAAATACCTTTGCAGCGCAATCCACTCACAACCCAGCCACAGATGAGATTCGTGAAGAGATGGCTTAGTGAGAACTAAGCTTGGGTTGGTATTAAAACATATTACTGGGGGTGCAGAAAAGATAAATGCAGTTAACTACTTGTCTAAACCACCACTACCAAATGATGAGTGTTATTATGAGGATAATTCCTATGCGGTAAATGAACAGATGGGGGGGAGGGTTTCCAACCGAGTGCCCAAGGCTCAAATCAGGAGAATTGGCGCCAAGGTCAAGGAAACGAAGGTCGGATCTATGGTAATTATAACCGTGAGGGTCATTATGTTCGATATGGAAACTACAACCGCGACAACAACTTCAACAAGGGTAAGTATGGTAACAGAAATGATAGGAATGGGCCCTATGTCCCTCCTCAAAATCGTTAAGTTACTCTTATGGATGGTGGAGATAGTTTGGCGCGAGTTGAGGATATGTTGCACAAAATGATGAGGAGGTTCGATGCTAATGATGAGCACATTAAAGAGTTAAGGAGTGATTTAGCGGGTATTGGGCAGAAAGTCGATACACATGCAATATCGATTAAGCAAATTGAGTTGCAAATGGACCAATTATATGCGACTGTGAACACACAGCAACCGGGCACTCTTCCTAGCAACACTGTCCAAAATCCAAAAAATGACGGACACTGTATGGAAATCACTACTCGGGGTTGTAAGAAGACCATTGACCCACTTATGCCGTCTAAGGAGGAAAAGGTGATAAAAATAATGATAAGGTAGTAGATGGTAGTGGTGAAGTAAAAGATAAAACTGGAAAAGATGTTGAAGTGCCTATAAAGGTAATTTCCATGCCTAGACCCCCCATTTCCTCAGAGATTAGTAAAAAAGACCGAGGATGGTAAATATTGGCGTTTTATAACAATGTTGAACCAGCTTTCTATCAATGTCCCTTTGGTAGAAGCTCTAAAACAAATGCCCGGTTATGCCAAGTTTATGAAAGATCAGTCACTTTCGAGGATGATGATAGAATTCAGCATTGTAGTGCTATTGGTACAAGATCTCTCTTACAAAAGAAAGAAGATCTGGGTGCGTTCATTATTCCATGTACATTCGGGTCATTACATCTTTTTGAAAGCATTATGTGATCTGGGGGAAAGCATAAATCTCATGCCCCTCTCGATTTACAAGAAGTTGGGTTTGGGTGACCCAAAGCCCACTGCGATGCGGCTACTGATGGCCGATCGAACAGTGAAAAGGCCTATAGGGATACTCCACGATGTGTTAGTAAAAGTGGAGTCTTTCATATTTCTGGCAGATTTAGTTATTCTTGATTGTGAATTCGATTTTGAAGTGCCTATTATTCTTGGGAGGCCATTCCTTGCTACGGGTAGAGCCTTAGTTGATATGAAAAGGGGCCGATGAAATTTTGGTTGAATGATGAAGAAGCGACCTTCAACATTTGTAGGTCCGTGAGGCAGAGTGGTGAGATCCAATTGGTATCTGCTATATCCTACAAAGAAAAGATGAAGAAGGACCATGACCTAAAAAGTGAAAAATGGGAGTTTATGGTTGGGGATTTGGTGCTTTTAGACAATTCTAGGTTGTGTTGGCTTTCGGGCAAGCTCAAGTCCAAATGGACTGGCCCTTTCTTGATTACCCAACTATTTTCTCATGGAGCAGTTGAGTTAGAAACCAAGGAGGGTGTGCAGTTTAAGGTAAATGGAAGACGAATAAAACACTATTTAGGGAATGCTGAATCAGTAAATGAAGTGATCAAGCATACCATCTTGATGAAGGCTAAGTAATCAAGTGTCCTCAGTCGTGCCGCGACGTTAAATCAGGCGCTAGTTGGGAGGCAACCCAATACTTATACTTTTTCTTTTAGTAATGGTAGCATTTTCTACTAATGTGTTTTAAATGTGCAGGCACATCACAAGGAAAATTCTGCAGAAAATCACACTGCAACAGTCACTGACGGACACATCGACGGACCGTCACGCACGCAATGGACCGTCGCATGAATCTGTCGTGCCTGGTACGTCTTCCAATTATTTTCAAAACTAGCGCCCACTTGATGGAAGCAATGACGGACCGGCGATGGACCGTCTTCGGGGTCTCGTTGCGTCATCAATGAGCGTATTTGACCCGAACCGATTGGGGGAAATTTGAAAAATTGGAAACCATTAAAAACCCCACCCCTTCATTTCACCCATTTCCTTCCCTCTTTCTCCCATTTTCCCTCCCTTTTCAACTTCAAACTTCTTACCCCCCTTCTCTATCAACCGATCGTTTCCCCAAATTCCCTTATTCCGAATATCTCCATTCTATTGGTCGGAGTCTGCTTATGTGATTTTCTTCTTGATCACCAAGTACTTTCCTCGCTTGTTTTTCTCAAATTCTCAGGTATGTGTCTCTTATTTGTACCTATTTACATTGCATTTTTGGTTATCAATTTGTATTAGCCTATTTCTTATTGATAGGTTCCTTCTTTATTACAAATTTTGTCTGACCTAGGTTGAGAATCCTCAAAATTGCCTTGTTAAAAATCTACAAATAGGTGCTTTAGCATTTCTAATTTACTAGGTATTTGGGTTAGAAACATATAGGTTATCACTAATTATTCAATATGAGTCATAGGGGATGATTGTGGAATCCCTCGTTCTATCACTGAATGACAGAACGAGGCCCCGATGACGGACCGTCGTACCCACGACGGATCGTCATAGGGTCTATTCTAACATCCCACTGTACATTTTTCTCCAAGTGTCCACAAACGGATACATGCGACGAACCGTCGTCCCCACGACGGTCCGTCCTGCACAACCGTTCTGGTTGTTAGAGACCCCTCTCTTAAGGGTCTTTATACTTTTACTAAGTGTCCTCTGACGGAAATCTACAACGGACCGTTGTTACCAAGACGGTCTGTCCTGCATAACCGTCATGGTTGTCAGAGACCCTTGTCCTAAGGGTCTCCCACATTTTTTAAGTGTCCTCTGACGGACATCTACGACGGACCGTCACATCCTCGACGGTCCGTCTTGAACAACCGTTGTGACGGTCAGAGACCCCTCTCCTAAGGTTCTCCACGATGAACATCGATGATGGACCATCATTGTCACGACAGTCCGTCCTGCTTATCCGTCATACTTGTTAGAGACTTTCCTTCAGGGGTCTCCATTTCAACATAGTTAAAGTAAGATATGACGGACCCCATGATGGTCCGTCGTACTCACTATGAATGGTCTCCTGGTCCGTTATGTTTCACTGTTACTACAGAAAAGTCATTACAACTTAGCTCCTATATTTATTTTGTTTCGTTTTTGCTCGTCTTGTTTGCTCCTTCTCGTACTAATATTGATTCTTTACAGGTACTATCTATTATGGCACCAAAAAAAGATCGAGTATACGCACGTGGCCGATCAAAGTCTGTCGCCCCATCTACACGCCTAGTCATTAGCTCTGATGATGAGCGTGACCCCGAGTACGTGCCCCCAGGCACTGCCACTCCATCCCAAGCTGCACATGCTGCCAGATCTACGCCAAAAAGGTGGCGTCCGGCTTAGTCACTTTCTCACAGTCTGATGAGAAGCGCACACTGACCGGCACACCTTCTGGATCAGCTACTCATGAAGAAGGAGTGTCTGGATCTTTAGGAGTTTCGTGGTCGGTGGAAGACTCCGAGTCTGCTAAAGTCCCTGCACCCGCCACAGCTGCACAGTCTGCCTTATCTGATGAGGCTGACAGTTCTGAATACACTCCCGGCTCACCTACTCGTGTTCTCACCCCGGTTGTGACCACCCCAAATGGTGATGTGTCGATGGGCAGTATCAAGTTTATTCAGACACAAAGTTTCTGAATGATAAAAGAGTCATGACACGAACCCTTACATTGGAGAGGCGGGTCCTTACGAGAAGTCTCCCTACTATGCTAGAGATCCACAATCTCTTCACCAGACACTGACTGGAGTGGACAGAGCGTTCTTTGGGCCGTTATAGTGAAGAGTTGGTCTGAGAGTTCTACGCCTGCTATGTGGCTACTCTCATATCACAGATTGATAGGCGGGCTGCCCCCGGCAAACAGGCCCCACTTGAGTTTGTCTGAGTACGCGACATTCAGGTTGATATCTCCCTGCCTGCCATCCGCCGGTATCTATACAGCGAGGATATTGATGCCAACCAGACCCCTCTCACCGCTGAGTTCGACTACCGGTGGCAAATTTTCAAAGATGGCCAAGTCTTGCGTAAGCCATCGCTGAGAGAGACCACCAAGAGGTGGATGGCCCTGCACTTGTCTGTTGATGGAGAGGGTGCCGACTAGGTAACCGAGTCGAAGGGAGCCATCAAGAAGGCTAACGAGACCTTCACGGCTAAGTTTCTATGGTTGATTATCCGCCACTGTCTTTCCCCTTCAGCCGCTGATAATATAGTCACATGAGATCATGCAGTTATGATGGCGGCGATGATAGCCGGGTTTAAGGTGGACGTTGCTTGGATTCTACAGGTGGTCATGCACGAGAGGACTTTTAAGGTCACAACTACTTACCCTTTTCCGTGCATGATATTTTCTTTATGAAGGTCCGCAGGTGTGCCCATCTGGCACATTGATCAGCTCAAGACTCCGCTGGGCACTATTGATATAGGCCTCATCAGGGATGAGGACAATGATTTGGCTCCACGCAGAGGGACCCATCAAGAGTTGCCTCCACTTGGTGACAACCTGGCTGATATGGTAGCACAGGCTCGCACGGCTATGCAGGGTGCCTCTGAAACCACTGAAACTACCCCGGTCGAGTCTATCTCGGGTGGTAGCACTGCCCCGATCTCCTCTCGCTCAGCCCCTTTCCCCACTCTGGTCCCGTTTGCTAGGGTCCAGAAACTAGAGGCACAGATGGCTACACTTCTGCATCACATCCAGCCTTGGATGCAGAGGTCTATTTTTGAGGCAGAAGAGCGCTTGGAGCGGAGAATGGCCCAGCACACAAAGCGGAAGATCGATGAGGTTCATCAGCGCTTGGACGCTTTTGAGTTGCAGGTGATAGACCGGCCAACCCCTCAGGTGGATGTGTCGACCCTTCATGCTTCAGTCGTGAGTCTTCGAGCAGACATTGATATGATCCTAGAGGCTAGGGTGCATAAGTCTAAGGCCCCTTCTGCAGAGCCTACTGAGGACACAGTGATGGCGGCTTTATTCGCCACTTCTGAGATTCCACCACCTCCCCCTCGAGAGCATTCCAAGAGGCGTAAGGGTTGAGAGAAGGATGAGGCTAGAGCACGGAAGAAGGAGCGTCGTGAGATGGAGGCTGCGAGGAGAGCCTCGCTTGCTGATGAGCAGGCGCGTCGGATGAGGGCTGTAAAGTCAGCTGCTGGGGCATCTAGCTCCAGAGATGTGGTGATAGCGGGAGGCACTGCTGATAGTGATGTTGCTGATGAGGACACTACTGAGGGTGTCCAGATTATAGAGGTAGTGGGTTCCAGGGAACTGATTCCACCAGCTTGCTGATCGTCGGTGCTTTGCGCCACAGGTTTGCTTCACCTACCACTCTCGTATTTCAATTTTTTATTCTTTGGGGACAATTGCATTTTGTTGGGGGTGGGGTAAATGTAAAGTGAGTGCTAGGGTGAAGTCTGAGTAGTCCAATTAACTATCCTCTTTTGAAATATTCTTGCCTGTGTTCTTTTTTCCCAAGAGACTGATTATTTTTATTGTTGAACCGGCATGTCTATATCTTGTGTACATAATTTAACTCTGAAGCATGATGGCTAAAATAATATCCCAATGATATGAAAATGATGCATGACTAGGCATAGTAATTGATAAATGTGTGGATCTAAGCATGACATAGAGATACACCACTGCATGATCTTAAGTCTAAAATTCAAACTAGGTGTCTGATAATTTGGTAGAGTAATGAGATGTCAAGTGAGTGTGAGGAAGATTTGAGTAGTCCACTATTTTTACTGAGCTAGAACTTGCCTGGTTAGTCTTGCTACAAGTAAGCTGTAATAGACAATTAGGAAAGTTTCATAGGCCCTTGTTCAATATAGCCCATTTTTTAGCCTAAATAAAAAAACAAATGAAAGTAATCCTTCTTTGATCCAAATGACTTGAGCTTAAATTAGACCTTTCTTTTTTACCCCAAATTATCTTTTCTGGGAATAATGTGTTGGCCCTGGTCCCTCCTTGGACATGTGCACCTCATCTTATGTCAAAAGCATAAGTTGAGGGTGGCTAATGCAGTAAACAACTTTTTTATGGCCGTGACCCAACTTTGGGTATTGTGTACTTCGACTCATGGCAAAGCCATGAGTTGAGGGTGGCTATTATAAGGAATGCTCTGGAAAGTGGAGTTGAAAGAACAAAGAGAGAGAGAATAAAAGTAGAGTGACTCAAGAATCAGTTGAAAGAAAAGTCAAATAAAAAAAATACAATAAATACAAGCCACAAAAGAAGAGAGTCACTTACACAATTGGATAAAGAGGGTAAAATAGCAAGGTAAAAGAATATGATAAATTGGGTGAAATAAAATGATGAAAAGAGGTATGTTTAGCCGATATGTCAAGGAGTGCAAAAAGTTACTAAAGAATACCTAAATATACCCTGCCTGACCCTGAGCCTATGTTACAAGCTAAGAAAGTCCTATCGTGTTCCTAAGAGTTGTATAGCGAACTTAAAGCAGTGAAAATAAGGCAAGCTTATGGCAATATGTATGAATGAGTTGTGAATTTGTTATGAGAGTGAGTGTTGAAAAGTAATCCTTATACTCAAACTGAAATCATTGTGTGAAAAATGCGGATGTTGTTTTGAAGTGAGGACACTAGTTGCAATACCAAAAATATTAGCACCTCGGTGTGAAATTGAAGAGGATAGGTGTCAGTGCGTGTAAGTCTGTGTCATGGTATAATTCCACATAATTCAAGCCTAATAGTGATAACATGCATAAATATGATGAGACGAATCAGGATTGATAGCCAAATGATTGTGAAAGATAAAACATGTATACTATTGTACAAAGATTTTGTAATGAGTCATAGTGCGTCGCTTGAGGACAAACAACGAATTTATGTTGAGGGTGTTGAAATACCGTGATTTCACAATATTTTTAATGCTTTTTCCTTAAGTTTACTGTGTGTCCAAAAGACTTTTTGCATTGATTTTTATGTAAGTTTCCCTTTATTTGCAGGAAATCTGTCTGAAGATGAACGCGGAAGTTTTTGAGCAATAAATGCAGAAAAGTTACCACCTACAGAGCTTGTGACGGTCTGTCGTGCCTGTGACGGTCCGTAGGTGGCATCGTAGTGAAGCTACTGAAGGAAGATGGGAAGTCTGACCAAGTGTGGGGTTACAAAGTGCATGACGGACCGTCGTAGCCATGACTGTCCGTTCTGCTAGTTCGTCGTGATGATCAAAGAAGTAGTCCCAGTACCCAAATTCCAAGAGTTTAAGTGTTATAGAACGGAGACCCTCAACAAACCGTTGTACATGTGACGATCTGTCATACCTGCCGTCGAGGGTAATAAAGAGAAAAGGAGAAGAATTTACAAAGTATGGGACGATGGAGTCCATGACGGCCCGTCGTGACCACGACGGCCCGTCGCGAGGTCCGTCGACCCAGACGTGTTTTGATAGATTTTCAGCAAATAGAGTCCTTCTTTGATTAGGTTTTTGTTTTTTATAATTAGTTAGAAAAACCTCTCTTTTGGAGTTAGACTCTTGGTGATTAGACACTTTTATGTTAGATTCTTTGTTAGTATATTATTTTGATTATTACACTTTGGATTGTTACACTTTTCTCTAGAGTTGATTGTTGGTGATTTTGTCGATTAATCAAGTAAATTTCTGTATTTTATTCTTTCTCATTGAAGTAAGTGCATGAATTCTTATATTATATATGTGAATATTGTGATTATGAATATGGGTAAGTAAACTCCATAACTACGGTTGTGGGAACCATGGGTGAATAATAAGATAAAATCTAACTAAAATAACAATTCTAGAATAGTGTCTTGCATGTATTGATAATTCTTTCGCTTAAAAGTCTTTTTAACGGATGGCCAATGTTAGAACTCGCCTTAATGCTACTTGTCGGACCAAGGAGGTAGATAATAGGAAAAGAATTATCAATATAGATTTAGTGTATATACTATCTAATAGGCTAGTATTGATTGGTACGAGGTAATAACTTAGTCAAATATCGAATATAATGCTTAATATGAGGTAAAGGTAAGGGTTAGTATAGCAACACACGTAGCCGGACCAAGGTGCGGAGTGAAATTTTCTAGATGCCGGACCAAGGATTTAGAAATACATAACTTATCACTTTGCATGCAAGATACTAGGAAAGAATTGTTATAGTTAGAATTATCAAGTTAGGAACTTGTGGGAAACACGTAAACCCTAGTTACTTTTATTAGTTGATTAAACTCCAACATTTGAATCTGTTGGTGTCTACTTTAATTTAGTTAGTTATTTTCATTCATTTAGAAATAAAACCCCCCTTTTATTGTCTTTGTTTTCTAAGGAAATAATTGACTAAATAATAGTAATAATAGATTGAAGTTAAGTCTGAACTATTTTTCTTGTGGGAATGATCCCAACCTTATTAGTTGGGTTCTTTACTTGATATGACAGATTTATTTCTTATTTGAGAAATAAGTTTAAGAGTATCATGTCACACATGAATGGTTGATGAGGTTTGGAAAGAAGGGCAACCTTAGCCGTATGTTCATTGAAGCTTTTGAGATTTTGATTTGAGTAGGATAGTTGACCTATAAGTTGGCCTTGTCACCAAGCTTATCAGTTGTGTATCATGTGTTTCGTGTGTCCATGCTTCGAAAGTACGTGTCAGATAAGTCCCATGTGTTTTTGCTTGATTCGCTAGTTTTGGGTCCAGACTTCTCATTTGAGAAAATCCTCTTTTCATATTGGATAGACATGTTTGAAAGATTATGACCAAGAAGATTGTTTCAGTGAAGGTGTAGTGGAAGCACCCTTGAATTGGTGAGTACAATAGGGAGACAAATTCTGTTACGCGTGCCAGATATCCTCCTCTTTTTAAAGTTTCAAGTACTTCTTTTTTCTTACTTTTTGTTCGAAGACGAACATAATTTATGGTGGTGGATAATGTAATTATCTCGTTGGTTGCTTTTTAAATTTTTCATATAATGACTATTTTACCCCTCCTGATATTTCCCCGGAGTCATTTTTCATGTGGTTTTTAAACTAGTTACAATTTTGAATAAAAAGTTATGAATAATGAGAATTTTAGAAATTTGAAAGGTTAAAGTTGTTAAAAAGTGCTTTTGGTGTATATTAGAGTTTTGAGTGTTGGAATAAAATTGTGTTGATCCCATTAGTTATGGGATATAGAATTTGGTCTGAGAGAGTTGATGACTTTTGATTTGAAGTCATTTTGAGGATTTGAGGTCTTAAGTTAAAATTTTGTGGAATTGTAGCCTTTGGATTGGCTTTGGTCAATATTCAAGCTACAAATGCTTAGATGGGAATTTTGAGAGTTCCATTGGATTTAGGGGATAATTTTAGGCCTAGGTGAGGTCTTTATTGAATTTTTAGAGGTTCAGAGTTTGATTTGACCATTTTAGGCGTTATGTTTATTTCTTTTGACTTATGAAGACTTAGGTTAAGATGATCTCATATTTGTATTTAAATGGTAACATTGAGCCTGGAGCATCAAATTTAAGCTAGCAGTATAGTTGGATTGTCGAAAAAGGATTTCAAACAAATTCCAAAGGCCATTTCGAGTACCTGTGTGACTTATATAAATTGTTGGTTTCTGTTGTCTGGTTTACATTATGTTCATCACGATCGCATGTGCAACATCTCGTAAACCGAAATATCTAGGATTAAACAAAGAAACTAAGAATAGTTGTTTTTGGAAAGAATATGAGAAATCTGGAAAATCTTCTAAGTGTTAAAGTAAGTTTTTGGTTATTTTAAAATGGTTGTAACTTCTAGCTCAGGATGAGTTATGACCAAATCATTATATGGTTGAAAATACCTTGAAGAGATCTTTCTAATGCCGCTGAGTTTGCGCATTTTCAATACCGTATAAGGGAGATATTTGGGCTATTGGATTGAGGAAAATCCAATCTAGATTTTAGTAAGAGTAAAGTGGTATTTTCACCCTACTATTTCCTAATTTATTTTAAGGGTTTATTTGGGGTAAAACTAAAAGTTGAATACGCTTAGGGATTAGGAGAAAACATAAGAGAAGAAGGAGAAAGGAGAAAAGGCTAAGAACTCGTTAAGAACAATAAGATCTTCGAGTTGAATTCGTCGGGGGTAATCCCTATAAGGTATGTGAGATCTTTCTGTGTTGGGTTCGTTCACCCACACACCAACATGTTTAATTCAGCGAATTTTGAATAGATTGGTTGATGAATATTAAAGTTCTTGATGAACAATTGTTGAATTCTTGTTGGTTGAGTTGTAGCATATTCTAGTAGATTGGATTTATGTTTCTGAGTTATTTTTTGGGTCTAATCTACTGGGTATTAGAGTTATTAGTGATTCAAAGTGATTACGGTGAGATCCATGAAAGATTAGAAGGCTTAGAAATGAAAAATAGAGAAGAAAAGTCGGAGGTCCAGTTTGAAAGCCCCTAGGGCGTCGCGCCAACCAGAGCCCCTCAAGACAACCTCTGTCTGATAGGATCTGGAGCGCCGCGCCAGCCAGAGTACCTCAGAATAGAGTCTGTCCGTTAGGATCTAGCGCTCCACGCCTCTCAGAGCGCAAAGGTCACCTGGAGACCCCGTTCTTTCCCTATCTTTTCGTACTAGTTCCTAAGTGATGTACCTACTATTCCTAGTCGATTCCAATACTCTAAGGTACATATAAACATCATAAAATCATCCACAAACATGAATCATGAACCTTGAATCCATAATTCAACTCAAGAAAAGTTAGGATCAAAGTAAAAGAAGTAAGGAAGTCAAGTCTAAAGCTAAGAAGTAAGTTAAAGTAAAGTTTTTTACTTCATTTTAAGGCTCAAGTTTAGAGTTAAAGTAAGAGTGAAAGTTGAATTCTTTCCTTCAAAATATATAAGGGAACTAAGTATTCCCTAAAGAGTTGAGTAAGATCAAAAATTTCAAGTCAAGTAAAGAGTAAAGAGTTGACTTTATTTATCAGAAGATATAAGGGAACTAAGTATTCCCTAGAGAGTTTATAAATGTTATTACATTTAAGTAAAGAGGAAACTAAGATTTTCCAACAGAGTTTTGAACAACAAAAAGAAACATATATTCCAAGAGGGATTTTTAAAGCTAAAAAGGGTTGAGTAAATTATCTCAACCCAGAGGAAGGAGTTATTTCAAAAGCATGAGGTAAAGTATATTTTGGGAGTAGTATTGATCACCTATGTGGGGATGAAAATTCATATTAACTCAAGTCTCCATGTAAACCATGTAGCCATCATGGGTATTAACGGGTCCTACTTTTTAGATGATCATGTGAGTTTAAGCAGTGGATACACTAGGTTGAGGATATTCTATACAACAAAGTATAAGACAATTCTGGCAGCATGGGCGAGACGTCGTATTACCACTTAGGCTCATAGTGGTGGTTGTCAGTTAGAGAAACTCCCTAGAACTAATTACTTTCATATATACGTAAAGTTGAGTTTGATACTGCATTTTCTTTGATGAATTGAGTTTCTTTACTATTTTACAAGGCTTTATATATATCGCATGAGTTTTAAATTTATTTATATACATATACTATGTTGAGTTATTCTTCAGTTGAGCAGACCCAAGGTAAGTTCATCTTATTCTTATCAAGCCTAAGTCGTTCTTTAGCAATCCAACTCGCATACTCGTACATTACATATACCGATGTCCGTTGGCCTGCATCATCTTATGATGCAGACCCAGGTAACCAGGATCAGCATCCAGCGCCTCGTTGATCCAGTTAGAGCACCCAGAGTCATTGGGCCTCCTTGCATTTCGGAGGATCTCTTTTATGTTTTCCAGTTTTCTTTATTAGAATGTTGTATGGTCTATTCCAACATTCATCTTATTATTTGTAGAGGATTCATACACACATAGTCAATTAGTTCAATTTCAGTCTCTTCTTATCTTACATTTTATATATTCAAATGTTGAGACTTAAGTGTCATTTTGGCCAAGACAACTATTTAAAGTATTTCTCATGAGAATGTTTCAAGTTTTATAATGGAGTTAAGCCAAGTCTTCCGATGAGTTAATTAAGTCAGGCCAAGGGTTCGCTCAAGTCCATAAATGGTTATTCGGTGTTGTCCACTTCCAGGGTATAGGCTCGGGGCATTAAAGCTTGGTCTTCTCTCGTTATCGCGCGAAGCATTTCTGTGTGCATCATGATTGTTTGAAGTCTAGTCGCGATCGTGATGATCAACATAAGTGAATTGACCTTTCTAACAAAACACAATCATGAGTTTTTGGTCATCATGATCGCGATGGGAATTTTATACCTGGGCAGAATGGTTTATAACAAGTTGGGGTTTTGATCTTATTTCACCATTTTGAGTTACGATAGCTTTGGTGTGGCAATTTGAATAAGATTTTTAGAAGAAATAGTTGGGTAACGATACCTTCTCTTAAATCTTCATTTGCCCATTTTTATTAATGAATTTAAGGTCCAAATTTAGGTTTTGGAATGATAGGTTTCTTCAAGAAATCAAAAAATTGATAAAATGGTGATTTGTAGCCAAATTTTAAGTCATTTTCACTAATGATTTCAAATACCTTGGATAACGCTTTCAAGTAATGATTTTTCGATTCATACATCATTTTCATGATTGGATTTTTAGTTGTTTTAACTTATTTTTCAAAGTGAATGATTTGGCGTTCTTATTTTTAGATTCTTATTGTGATTAATCGTTTGATTATATTGTGTGCTTTGGTTATTGTTCGGAAAGAAAAAGTTCAAATGACTTTGACTAATTAAGACAAATCATTTGTAAGCCTTGTAGGATCGCGTATTTCCCTTTTACTGTGTATGTTAAAGAGTAATGGGAATAATGTGACGAGTTCAATTATTTCAATCGATTGATCTTAATGAATAAAAAAAGGATTAATGGAAAAGGCAACGTGTTGATAATTGAGCTTGTGAATTTTTTTTATTGTGGACCTAAATTGTTGATTGAGGAAATGCATTGATGACATTATTATGAATTTGAATTACATGAGATGTTGTCTCTTCCTTCTGGTGTGAAATGTCTATTTGCATTGACTTATGTTCAACTTAAAGAGATATGTGATGATTATGTAGGAAAAATATGGTTCCGATTAGGGATATTAATGTCGAGGTCATTTTCAGTGAGAGTCGTTAACAAAGAGCGCGTTTTAATACTGAGGTCATTGTCGGCAAGGGTTATATATTGATGACGAGTTCATTATCGAAGAGTGTTATTGATGTCGAGGTCATTAGTTAAACTATTTTTTACATTTAAATTTTCTCTATCTTTTGTAGGAGTACCTTGATTCTATATAGAAATCCTAATTTCGTAAAAAAATAACAATTGAGTTTCCACGTTGTGTCTTTATTATTAAATTGATTTACAATAATTGTTTTAAAACATTAATTAAATATTATATAATATATAAATAAGACACACAAAAGTTATGAAAAATATTTAAGAGTGAAAGTTACAAATAAGATAAAGAGATATGAGTTATAAATTATTTGAATGTATAATTTTATTTATCAAATATATTACTAATTATGTGTTGACTTTATTTGTAAAAATAAATTAATATGTAAAAATAAGGGTGAGTAGATTAAAAAGAAAGAAACAAATGATCGATGATTATAGCAGATGTGTCGCCTTATTATTTTAAAAAATGTAACCATATTATAATATATAGATGATAGACTTTCTTAGTTATTGTCACGACCCGGGAGCACCCCTAGAAGTAACATAGCGCACTTGATATCTCGGAGGTCTTATACAAGTCCATATTTATCATTCATCGCATTGTCATAGGTAACTTTAGCGAAAAATTTAAAACTTTCATAGCACTTCATATGCTAGAACATCACTTCCATTATAAATATAAAATATCATAATACATAGTTAAAGACTGTAAGTCTCTTTGTCAACTTAGACTCAACATCATTCGAGTATAATAGGGACACGAGCCTTTCAACATAAATCATTAACTAAGTTATTACAAAACTTTACATAAAATATGACATAGGAAACCCTTGAACTTAAGGATCCCTTTCCTTGAGCTTGGGAACACATATAACGCCCTTCACCTTATAGACATCCTTTAAGTATCCATAACCTACACTTTGTGTAAAAAGGTGAAGAAGAATGGTGTTAGGACAAGAATGCACTAAGTATGACAAGCATGCAAAAACATGCATTTAAAAGGGGACATTTTACTTTGAAACCATGCATCATGCCTTTTTGTGAAAACTTCATAAAACTTGATACAATAAGCATCATATAATTCACATACTTCATTTAAGCAGATACAATAGTCACAACATTACATAAAACTATGCATTGAAATTAAGGCACATTTAGAGTCACATTACAGTAACTACCTTTTCCTTTACAGTGAACTTTCTTTCATTTCACAATAACCTCTTTTTTCTTCCTAACTCCTTAAATTTTCAAGTAACTCTCTAGTGATACTTGGTGCAATGTATAGATAATGTCCCATTACACTATCCACACTCAAGCATCACCTTAAGGCCACAAGGTAATCATACATATAACCTAACATGAATCATCAAACATATATACATATACATAGAGGCATAGCATATCATAATAGTACAAATTTCACATATAACTCCACATAATGCATAAACCTCATATAAGACTTATTCCAAGACATCATGTAAATTAACACTACCAATAACATTTTCCTAGGCAATAGTCAATAACACATACTTGGACTTCGCTTCATAAAACATCATGGAACCCTACTCATAATCTCATTCTAAGCCTATTAGTGCAATGTACATGTGAAGTCCTATAACCTTACACATACTAAGTAAACCTACAAAGAGACTACAAGCCTTAACATGCACTTCATACATCAACAAGACAAGTATAGACTATCAATGGTCAATAAGACCCACATTATGCATATAAGGTAAGACCACAACATATAGACTCATAAGGACTCATACCATGCATAGCATCAAAACAAGTATAGGACACTACAATGTCATGCATAAGAAACACAAACATGATCATATACATTAGAACAACTTTCTAGAAATCCCTTCAAGAGCTACTTGTGCAATGCATAAGTGAAGTCTGATACCCTCACCTACACTAAGAAAATTTCCCTTGGTTATCCTAGTTAGGGTCCATTACTTTACTTTCATTGTCCATTTTACTTTAGGAAAACTATAGCCTTAACCAACACTAAGACCATGGGTGCTAAACATGGAATTTGGTGATGTAGAACCTTACACAAATGGAAGGTTCTCTACTTTGCCAAAGTAGAACATTAACATCATGCTAGCATATTAAATGATATCACAAGCTAGATCCTATGGGGCAAGTATAGTTTATGGAACTTGGAGACATATTTGGAAATATCACTCTATGCCCTTTGTGCAATGAGGATGACCACCCGTGAGGACTATGGTGAACCTACTTTCCCATATTGGGAATGTACACCCCTCATCTTTAAGTTCACTCGGTGCTAAGCTAAGTTTACTTTATTGAAAAGCCTTTACTAACATTATTTTATAAAAGTAGGCTTTAAGAGATTGACTCCCCATATGCTTAGCTCATAGGTCATAGATAAGAGTTCGTCAACCTAAATCATGTGAGAAAACTTTTCACATAGACATAGCATATTCAAGCACCATCTAGTTTAGGATACCCTTGAGAACACCTTTCAAGAGCCCCTCTATTGACTAGATCATTATACATTCATAATGGACATGTTTTCATGTGTGTGTATACATATATGTGAGAAAACATTTGACATAAACACCCTTAGACACTACTCATAAATATATTTCATCATATCATATACTCTCATTTACATTGAGTAATCACCCTAGGAGTTATTCTATTCAAGGTAGGTGTTGACATCCTTTGAATAGGAGCAACGTTGCGGTGACTCAATAAAAAAACAATTTCAAAAAGGATTTGAAAAGGTTAAAAAGGGTTACAATGAGTTTAAAAGAATTAAAGAGGGTTAAAGGGAAAGGGAGTCGCCACCTAATTTGTAGGAAAACTAGGAAACCAATTAATTAACTTAAAAGAGAGTCTACGAAACCAATTTGATTCTAGGTAAGGGGTTCAAGTTATTTCAAAGATAAGGGATAAGACACCCTTCGAAATTCACAATTGTGGTACCCGACTGATTTCATTTTTTCAAATTGAGGAAAATAAAATATTGTACAAATATAATAAACATTCAATATACACAATAAAATACAATAATAATATTGGCCTAAGGTTTGCCTAACATCAGTATATACAAGATAATGAATTTTAAAAAATGTAATTTCCAATAGCTTCAAGGAAGCAAGACTTGGGTACCTATAAACACACTTAGTGAACGTGTTAGTAATAAATAAATATGAATAAAATTGAATATAAGAAAAGATAATTTGAAATAAAAAAACTCGTCTTATTAACATGGTAGGCCTTGAAAATCGACGGTAATTTCTTCATTGGCCAAATTTAACAAGTGTATAATATAAACTTAACTAAATTTTCTGTCATTTAAAATGTGGCGACCTTTAAACCCGACGGAGAGATTTTTCATTGGCCAATTTTAACAACTAAAATATACAAACTTAAATTAAATTTCCTCTTTTAAAATGGAAAAGCCTCTAAAACCGAGGAGGAGTTTTTCATTGGCCATTTTAACAAGTAAATAATATAAACATAATTAAATTTTCCGTCTTTTAAAATGGAGAGGCCTCCAAAACCAACGGAAAGGTTTTCGCATTGGCAAACTAACATTTACCATTAGATATCAATTTGACAAAGAACTAAAAGAAACAAAAATAATAATTAAGATAACAAATAATCTAAACTAATCCTAAATTGTAACGACCTGTTTAGTCGTTTTGAGCAGCAGATTTTATTTCTGGAAAAATTGGCTGAGACGACGGACACCACGATGGACCGTCATGGGCACGACGGACCGTCGAGGGTGTCTCGTTCCAAAACACTTAGGAATTCTGAAATTTGAGTGCTGAAATCGACTCTCTGAACTCTGTGACGGACCTGCAGGACGGACCGTCACAGACATGACGGACCATTGTGAGTCCGTTTCAAAACACTTCAACTCTTGAGAAATTGGGTACTGGGAACAACTCTCTGATCTTCGTGACGGAAGTGCAGGCGGACCGTCATGGGCACGACGGACCGTCACAGACTCTTCGAGAAAAGTGAGTCTCTGATCGTTGCGACGGACCTGCAGGACGGACCGTCGCAGGCACGACGGGCCGTCACAGGTTGCATAATCCCAGTCTGGGTCGGATTTCTGGTTAAGTTTTAAAGGGGCATTTTGGACTATTCCTGCTATAATTATAAAATTCGTGGGTTTATATTAATAACTCAATTTCTTGGGGGATAAAAGAGGTAACCTTGATTTAATTAGTAGGGTTATTATTGTCATCTTTTACACTTAATTATATGTTAATTAGGGTAAAAGAAAGAGGGTTTGGAATAAGAAAATAAAAAGAACAAAGAAGGGAGAGAGGATCGAACGAGAGAAGAGGGAAACGAAGAGGAAACAAAGCTTGGGAATTTGCTTGCTTGATCATTAATCTTCGGTGGAGGTAGGTTATGGTTGTTTTTACGTGATTCGTATTAAACTCTTAATAGCGAATGATATGCATCGGTAGTATTGTAACCTGTCTATATGCTTAATTGTATGCTTGCATGAATATGATTATGTGATTGTGATAAAATAAGCATGATGAAGCTATTGAATCC
>CM064963.1:56033393-56107664 GCA_032847665.1 Solanum chilense | reverse complement strand
CCGACACATAGTATTAAGGGATCGGGTGTCACGAACCGACACGTAGAATTAGGGGATCGGAGTGTCACGTACCGACACAAGAGGAAGAAAGATAATGAATCTTGAAAGATGTTAATATACTCAATATAATGAACCTAATTCCCAAATGAGTATGGCATTGAGGCTTGAGTCCTCATGGATGAACTTGGTGGTACTTATTGATGATTATAGTACTTGTTGTTGCTACATGTTGAGTATTGTAGTCGATTTATGATATTAACTGATATATACTGTTTTCTATTTTGAGTTGGCCGATGATACTTACTCAGTACCCGTGTTTTGTACTGACCCCTACTTGTTTGTTTCTTTCTTTGTTATTTGTGGAGTGCAGCAAACGCGCCGTCGTCTTCAATGCAACCGTAATTCTAGCCAGTCTTCAATACACCGGACTTCAGGGTGAGCTAATGCTTCTACCTTGGACTGGATCTTCTTCTTCAAGTCTTGATGCCTTGAATTTCCGGCATGGACTAGCTTTTTATGTATTTTAGTTTCTTAGATACTCCTAGTTTAGTAATTTGATCGTAGATGTTCTTGTGATGATGACTTCCAGATTTTGGGGATAATGAGTTATAAATTTTAGAAGTTGTTTAATTGATTTTGTTAATGAGTTTAAGTCTTCCGCATTGTATTTTATTCAATATTTTTAGGTTTAGATTGGTTGGTTCGCTCACATAGTAGGTTAAGTGTGGGTGCCAGTCGCGGTCCCGATTTGGGTCGTGACAGTTATGAGAGGAAGATCTACTTGAGAAGAAAACTAGAGTACACTGTAGCTCTACTTGAGAATGAGACTAGAGTGCATAAAAGCCCTTCATATTTCTTAATCAAGTTCCTACATGGGATGTGCCCTAGTTCTAACCTTGGCAAGTAGAACACACTCATATGAGTAGGTTGGAACTTCTGATTACATGTCTAGCTATCATTGTCTATGTTGTTTATTTCCTATTCTCAACATATGGGATACCAACTAGAATTAGAGAAATTCTAACCTACTCTTGTTGAGGATTGCTTAGGTAATCTTTAAGAGTTCAAGCATGGACGGTATCTTATTGATTTACTTAAGTTTGTCTTTTGATAGAATTTGGAAGGAAATTTCATATTATCGATGTGTCAATGTATTAACTTAGAAAGATTCTATCTTAGGTAGTTTATAGGATCGCATAAGTGTGTGTTTATGGGATTGTATTGGCGGTCTCTTACAACTCACTCAAGTGAAACTTAGAATAACCTTTGGTCGGAGGATCTCATGTTCATGTTATTGATTTTTTGTAAGTGTGTGTATTTCCATATAGTTGGTCTTAAGGATCATTTAGGTGTGTCTAGAGAGGTTGTATGGGTTGTCTCTCTTTGTCTTAGCTAAATGAGTCTTTATACAGATTTTAGTGAGGGGATTACGTGCTAGAAGGAGTCTTATGTGAAGTTAAGAAACTTCACTGTAACAATGAACTTCTTCATTGTATAGTGAAGTAGTTCATTGTAATGTGTTCTCTAAAAATATTATATATTGGTTAAATGATTCCTTCTGTGTTTAAATGTTGTTATATGTGGTTTTTATGCTTATATTATGATGTTTCAATCTATGAATAGCATTTTATTTACTAAATGTCCCTTTTTCATGGTTTTTGCATGTCTTCCATACTTAGTACATCTAATGTGGTTACCCCTTATTTTCCCTTTTTGCCTAAAGTGAAAGGAATTGGAAGTCCTGATATAACAAGGAGGCTGGATAGGTTTC
Source organism: Solanum chilense (assembly GCA_032847665.1). Taxonomy (NCBI): domain Eukaryota; kingdom Viridiplantae; phylum Streptophyta; class Magnoliopsida; order Solanales; family Solanaceae; genus Solanum; species Solanum chilense. Next base: position 56,105,893 of record CM064963.1, on the reverse strand, counting down.
TAAGGGTTATAAAAGAAGTATTGGTGAGTCCTTATCGATTCCAGGACAATATCCACATGTTCCTTTATGTCTTTGTATTTATTTTATGTCTTGTATGGGTTTAGTCCCAAGTTTTGTATAAATTCAAAGATTAGATGGTTTAATGAGATGTTGTAAAGGTTTAGCGTTTTAAATGAAAATCTTCTGCCTGCGTATTCATAATGGAAAGAGTTCTTCGTGTAATAAGAAAGTTCCAATTATGTTCTTTTTAAAATGTTTATTATTCTATGAATGATAAAAGTGCATTTGGTGAGACTTCTTGAATTCTCATTTGCCATGTGATGACACAAGGATGCTCTAACTTCTAGGGTATACTTGCGGTCGTTACAAACTTGGTATCATTATTAAAGGTTTGGGAGTGTCTTAGTTGTCTCATGAGCCATATCTAGTAGTGTATTGTTCATAATGTGAACTGCACCCAATTATGAATAGGACACTATCGTGTTCGAGGGAATGTTTCACTTCTTCATTCGTCAAATTGTTCATAAAATCTTTACATATAGTGTCTTTCCCTTGCTTCCCTTACGTGTTGGTCCATAGAGGGTAACTTTATGAAGATTGGGTTGAGAGAGAGAAAAGATGAGATGTGACTTGTTAAATGAAGTGTTAAAGATGGTGTTGATGACCTTAGATTTGGTTAATTACCTTTTGAAGTCTAATGAAGTTGGAAAAGAACGGTAAGGTATATTGTTAGAAATGTAAGGAGTGGTTGTTGAAATAGTTTGAAGTTGTTTATGACCACCCATAGAAAGGAAGGTGATGACATTTAAAAGTGTAAAGGTGAGTTTTTCGTAGTGAGGGGAATGTAGTGTTTGGATGTTTAGAGATTTGAGAGTTTTTAGTTTTCATGAGATAGACATTGGTGAGAAAACATCAGTAAGGTTTAGGGTCCGTTGAGGGAATTTCTTGTAGTAAATTTTATGTTGACCTTAGAATGGGTTTCTCCTAAGTGGAGTAGTATGTTGAGAAGTATGGTTTTGGGGCGTGAGGTACCCTTAACCCTTCTTTATGTATTTATTCATGACTAAAAAAAATAGTTCTTAGTAACTTGATTATCTAAGAGTCTTTTTGTGAAAAGTGAGTTCCAAACATTCTCTTTGTGATATGCATTTTTTGGTTGAAGTTTTGTTGAATGAGATCATGAGTTTTCATGCATGGTATCCTCCTCATGGTTTATGTGCATCTAGTGTAGGTTGATAATTATTTCATGCGGATAAACAGTGACCATGTCTAAATTATTATATGATATTGATTTTTTGAGAATTTATAAGGAATATCATAAGGGTTGCATTGTTAGATTGTGAAGAATGTTCACTATAAAGCTGCCAGGGATTTCTGTTCACGGTATTTTTTTGCAAAAATTGACTAATGAATTCTTTTATGGAAAATTAAAAAAACAATGTTGTTATAACTAATGTATATAAGCATAATAATGAATATAAAATTATTTCATGCAAATTGGGATGAAGGATGTGAGTCTTATGGCGTAATGAGTTGTAGAATTTATTCTAGTTTCTTGTTGTGTTGTGATTCTCTAAATTATATGAAATGGATGTTTATCCTTGATTATCTGTTGCGTAATGTGTTGTATGGTATTCTCATGAGGCGTTAAGTTCAATCTATTCTATTGGGAGTTTCAGGAGAGTGGCAAGTGTCATTCTAGGACGAATATTGTCCATGTTGGAGAGAATATAACACCTCCAAAAATAACATAGGTGAAAATAGGTCCTAATCAGTGCATCATGAAGTCTTGAAGTCCTAAGATAGTTTCTAATTATGTTTGAGGCTTTTTCTCAAGATTTTGGTAAAGTTTGAAGTTAAACATCAAGGGACGACAAAGGTGTTCGACGAATAGTCCCCTTTGTGACTTTTATGTTTTTTGATGTTATTATGAGTGAGTAATGAGTTTGTGACGTCCTTATATGATTGTCATAGTCTTTAGAGGCAACATGTTGAGTTTGTTAGGTTTCAGAAGACAAACATCCAAGAACGTACGGTGACATTGGGAAGACATCTTTTAGACTTCCTAGTGAGTTTCGATATGTTTTAGCATGTTTCATGGTTTTTTTGATGTTGAACTTATTTTGAGATGTTCCTTATACCTAGACGTACGTGGTTAGGTATTTAACATCGGGGTATGACTCCACTAGGGCCCACATGGTTCCCTAGAAGAGAACCCCAACTCAAGACTTGAAGCTACACAGATGTTTGCATACAATGCCAAACGACGACCCAAACGACGGCCAGTCCATGGAACGAAGGGTCATCAAATTTGGGCATCGATTGAGCCTGAAAGTCTGTATGTTGAGGAGCTGCAGGAGCAACCAATGAGACCCCCACTAGCGGGGGCGTGGTCACCCACGGACCGTCGATGCTAGGGCGTCGGTGGTGCGGTAAAATGCCTGTAATTTTTTCGATAAAGCTTGGGGGTTTTGGGAAATTCATCCAATTTCTTATGAAATAGGAGGATGGTTCTTTTGGGTGTTTGTTTGAATTTTAAGAGTATATAAGTCATAAAACTCTCATTTTAGCCCTAGCACCTAAATTAAAATCTGTTCCCTCCAAAAGTTTATGCAACAACCTCCATGAGAGCTCAAGGTGAACATTGAGCTTTAAGATGCATCTTCAATGGAGTTTTTCATCAATGATCATTGGATTCTTCTAATAAGGTATGTATGTTCTTCATTTACGTCTTTCTATCACCTTAGAGTCAATTTCAAATATGATTTTCAAAGATTTCAAAAATATAAAAAAGTCCAGTTTCTACTCTAAGTCTAGGGTTCTTACATGAAATGTTTTCAAACGTTATGATATGATATTATTAATGTATAATTTATTTTTTCCATTGAAATTCTCCATGAACCCTTGACCTTCTCAAATCTCTCAATTTGACTAAAATATGTGTTATGTGATCATGCTTTGATGCTAATGAATTCATGTGTAGATTGGTATGAGATTTTGGTTCATGTATAAATTATGATTGTATGGTTTATACTCTTTTTAAATTTGATCAATTATGTATTGTATATTTTTAGATCCGTTGAATATTAATCTTATTGAATTGATATTAACTTAATGCTTATGATTCTAGTGTAGTTTTCTATGGGCTATTGAATTATTTAAGAATTATCTTCAATTGATGTCTAATTTGTATTATATTGATAAATATATATTGAAATGACCTAGATTCATTGAATAATACTGATTATGTATTGAATCGATGTTCATGGCCATGGGTAAAGTCCTTATGGTATTGAATTGACAAATTTAGCTTTGGATTGAAGTTGTGAGATACAGTGGGTGTTATGCTGATCTAACCCTATTAATATTATGTATAGCTTTTGTATTATAATGGTGATTTGAATGGACAACTTATGGTGGCAGTGCGATGTTAAACTATGTGTCCTTGTCGGTGTTACTTTATGCAATATGATGATCATGGCCTTGTCGAACTACTTGAAGTATTATGATGTTATTTGTAGATGATTTTTTTGGAGTATGAGCATATCTATCTACATGTGATTATGTGAAATTATGTGTTCTAATTATGTTAGGTGATCATCTTAGACTATTACTATGTTTTATGTGTGTGGTCTTAAATTTGATGCACAATTATTCCTACTTGATAATATGAGTCTACGAAGGCTATATTGATGATGTTATATTAATATATAGGATGAAATAGCAATGATAAGCGTCATTCCTATGCGCTTCAAAGAATGATATGCTATATGGAATAAAGTAAAGAAGATTGTGTATTGTTTTGGTAGACTTGTGTCCCTTACTTGATATATATATGAATGATATGGGAATACGAGATGTCTTCACTACGTAGGCTTAGTGCGCCGTTGTAAATTATGCAGGAATAATATGTGAGACCTTAAATGTTGATAAGTAGGTCATGTATGTGGAACCTTAAACTTAGTGGTAGGTTATGTTATGGATTTTAAGTCAAGAGTCGTAATGGTACACTTCATGTAAAAGATGATGGACATAGGGTTGGTTAGCTAGAAAAGAATCATATCATCCTTAGTGAAGTCATTATGTTCTATCCTAGACTCTATTGAAAGGTACACCTAGTGGACCTCTTAGGTAGGGTGAATGTGATTGGGTTATGAGCTATATATGGGACCTCTTCATGTGATTCTTCAAAGTCAATTACTCTATGAGAAGAAAGGCTAGCACTGAATGAGTGTGTTATGGGAAGTAGATCTACTTGAGAAGGAGATTATATTACAATGTAGCTCTACTTGAGAATGAGACTAGAGTGTATAAAAACCCTTCATATTCATTAAACATGTGCCTACATGGGATGAGACCTAGTTCTACCCTTGGAAAGTAGAACACCCTCATCAGAGTAGGTTAGAACATCGGATTCCATGTCTAGCTATCATGGTCTATGTAGGTTATTGGATATTCTCATCATATGGGATACATACTAGCATTAGAGAAGTTCTATGAATTTTAGGTGGTTTTATGGTAAAATATCTATACATTACACAATAAACTTTAAAGGTGTTAGTTAGAGTCCCTAGATCTTCTCCAATACTATTACTTTAATGTCCTTATGTGATGAATGAGTCTTAATGAAATAATAAATGTAATGACTTAAGTTAATAAAGCATGTTAAATGAATAAGTACTTATCTACAGTAGTTAAGAGTTGTCTAGTTAGGGCATGAAGGGGGCATACGAATGGTTTCTTCGTATCTTACCTAGATAAATTTTAATAATGACTCTAGTTATGGAAGATGTTTGATTGTGTAGACATGATCTAAGCCTTAGATACTATTAAGGATTGCATAGGTAATATTGAAGAGGTCAATCATAGACGTTATATTCTTCATTTACTTAAGTAAGTCTTTTGATAACCTTTGTAAGGATGATTTCACATTATCTATGTGTTGATGTATTAAGTGAGAATGATTCTATATCAGGTAGTCTACAGGATATCTTAAGTGTTTGTGTAAGGGATTGTATGGGAAGTAGCTTCACGACTCACTCAAGTGAACCTTAGAATCACCTTAGGTAGGAGGATCTCATGTTCATGTGCTTGATGTGTTGTAAGCGTGTATATCTCCTCATTGGTGGTCTTAAGAATCATTTACGTGTGCTTAGAGAGGTTGTATGGGCGGTCTCTCTTTGTCATACGTAAGTGAGTCTAAGGATAGATTTTAGTGAGGGGATTACATGTTAGTTAGTGTCTAAAGTGAAGTTAAGAAACTTCACTGTAACAGTGACGAAGTTCACTGTACAGAAAAGTAGTTTATGTAATATGTTCTCTAAATATGTAATAAATTGATTAAATTATTCGTAATGTGTTTCTATGTTGATAAATGTTGTTCTTATTCTTATAGTATGAAGTTTCAATAAAAATTCATGAAAAGCCTGTTATTTACTAAATGTCCCTTTTTCATAGTTTTTGCATGACTTACATACTAAATGCATATAATGTGCTAACCCCTTCTTTTCAATTTTTGACTAAATTGTAGGGAATTGGAAGTCTTGATATGCCATGGAAGATGGATAGGTTTCTAAGGTTTGAAGAAGAAGTATTGCTGAACCCTCCTCAATTCGAGGACAATGTTCACATGTTTCTTTTATGTCTTTGTCTTTATTTTAAGTCTTCTATGGGTTTAGTTCCAAGTTTTGTATACTCCAAAGTTTAGATGGTTAAATAAGATGTTGTAAAGGTTTAATTTTTTAAATGAATGTATTCCTCTTGTGTATTAATTATTGAAAAAGTTCTTCGTGTGTGCAGACAGTTTGAAGTTCAAACTCAGTTTAGAATTTTTATTATGGAATGAATGAGACGATTTGGTTTTGATGAGACTTCTTGAAGTGTCACTTACCGTGTAGAGACATAAGGATGCTCTAGCATCTATGGTGTACTTGTAGGTCGTTGCAAATTTGGAATCAGAGCATAATGTTTGGGAGTGTCTTAGTTGTCTTTAGAAACACATCTAGTAGAGATTTGTTCATAATGTGAATCGTGCCACATTATGAATAGGAGGTTATTGGGTTCTAGGAAAAGTTTCATCTCTTCATTCATCAAATCCGTCGTAAGAGTTTTATGTATGGTGTCTTTTCCTTGTTTCCCTTATGTTTTGGTCGCTTGAGGGTGACTTTATAAAGATCGGGTTGAGGAGGAGAAAAGATGAGATGTGACTTGTTAAATGAGGTGTGAAAGATGATGTTGATGAACTTAGGTTTGTTTAATTAACTTTTAAAGGGTAGTGTAGTTGGAAAAGAATGGTAAGGTATATTGTTAGAGATGTGAAGGAGTGGTTGTTGAGATTGTGTGATGTTTTATATGACCCAACTATAGAAAGCAAGGTGATGAGATTTAAAAGTGTAAAAATGAGTTCTCCTATGAAGGGGGATGTTGTGGTTAGATGGTTATACCTTTTAGAGTCTTTAATTTTCATGAGATATACTTTGGTGAGAAAGCATTAGTAAGGTTATAGGTCTCTTTAGGGAACTCCTTGTAGTAAATGTTATGTTGACCTTAGAATGGGTTTCTCCTAAGTGGGGGAGTATGGTGAAAAAGTATGTTTGTGGAATGTAAGGTACCCTTAACCTTTATTTATATGTTTATTCAAGCCTAAAACAAATAGTTCTTAGTAATTTGATTATGTAGGAATCTTTTGTGAATGTGAGTTCCAAACATTCTCCTTATGATATGCATGTTTTGGTTGAAGTTTTGTTGAATGAGAAAATGAGTGTTCATGGATGATATCTTCCTCATGTTTCATGTGCATCTAGTGTATGCTTATAAGTGTTTCATGAAGATCAATAGTGAGCATATCTAAATCATTATACGATATAATTTGTTGAGCATTTATAAGGAATGTCTTAAGGGTTGCATTCTTAAATTGTGAAGCATGTTCATTGTAAAGCTTCAATGGATTTTTGTTCACTATAAGGGTTTGCACATATTATCCAATGCATTCTTTGATGTAAAATTTAAAAATGTGATTAGAACTAGTATATATGAGCATAATAATGGATATAAAATGAGTTTTTGCTAATAGAAATTAAGGATGTGAGTCTTATGGAATAATGAGTTGTAAAATTTATTCTAGTTTCTTGTTGTGTTTCAGTAACAACCTGAAAATGATTATGCTAAGTAATGCCTAAACGTACCTAGAATGCCTAGATTAGACCATGTTCACAGGGCTAGTTGCATGTGAAACTAGACCTCAAAACCTATGCACTAGCCAAGCCAACCAACTTGGTGAGTTAGTTGAGCTAGGCAAGGTTTGAACCAACAATGTATGGCACCGAAATTGAAGAGATTCACCCGGATCAGTTTTTACCAGACTTGAAAGGGGTAATCTTAGGTTTGGAGGGTGTAGTGGAAAAATGGTCATTTCCAGACTAGGGGTAGTATTGTAATTGCCATAAGTATTTAAATATTTAATTAATTAATTTAAATAGGAGGGGAATTCGGGTAGGGTTGGCTGAATTTGACTTCTTTTCACAAGTAAAGCTTCACCCAGGTTCGAACCTTCGTGAAAGCAATGATAAGTTAAATTAAATAGTATTTAAATATCTTTTTTAAGTAAGGTCATAGTGTTCATTTCAATTAGGCTAAAGAACATATTTTATTAATTAATGAGGAGTCCTAGTTTGTGTAATTCCTTAACTAAAACTCCTAATCTTAAGCTACATATCCACTCTCTTTCACACGCTTATTTATTCTCATTGTCATCTCTACACCATCTCTCTCAAGTCTGAATATCAGTAAAAGAACAGAGATAAACCAAAGTTCAACTATTGAATAACTTACACACAAAAACTCAAACGAAAAACTAAGATAAAAACGAAAAGATAAAATATATTTTTCTTGACGGATTGTGCTTGGAGTTTGGTGATGAGGCTTTGGTGTCGTGGATTTGACTGCCATTGGTGAAGATTTGGAGGGTGTTGATCGACAAAAGGTATGGGTTTTCTTCCTTAGGGTCACTTTACCATGAGTCCCTTAAGCTTAAGTCAAATTCTAATCTTAAAACAAGGAATGTTCCCCTTTGCATGTCCCTGTCTCTAGCTCCCATGGAATTTGTAGGTTGGGTATGTTTTGCTGGTAGAATTTAGAGAGGTGTTGTCTTTTCGTGATGATTATGTTCAATTATGTATGTTGAGATTTAATTGAGTAATAAGCATGCTTTCCGAAACTATGTGTTAAACGTGTGTGTGTGCATAGTGTATGTCGTAGCTTTGGTCATGGGTTGAATTGTGTAATATGCCTTTTAAATTATTGTCTTTTGTATAAGTGGTGTAATTTTTCTGAATTGAGTGAAAAAATTGATGAAATGTAACCATGAAAATGCACCTAACGATGTAATAAATTATCCACGAAATATTCTAAGAACTAACGTATAAATGCTGCAAAAAGGGACTAGAAAAACGTGATGAAATTTCCAGCATTTTGTAGATTTGGTTCGGCCAAGTTATTGGAAAAAAATTTGAGTTTTAAAAAAGTTTAAAAATGCATGAGGTCATTGGAAATCGAACCCAAGACCTCACCATATACAAGTGATAAAAAATTCAATAATAAAAATGAGGTAACAGGGTTTAGAAATGGGGTAAGGCTCAAGTGAAGAATTAGGACAAAAACGAAAGAAAAATAAAAGAAGGCATGTGGGGTTCGAACCCACAACCTTGTGGATAAAAAAGGAAGTTAAGGAAAAACTTAAATAGGGAAAATGAGGTTTGGGGGAAGCGATCCCAAATCCTCTTGGTCTAAACAGAAGAATTAAGTTAAGAAAGAAAATAAAAGGAATGTGCGTGGGGATTCGATCTTGGGTCCCCATGCCGAAATATTCAAAACAAAATGAAGTAAAGAAAGAATGGAAGTGTAGGTGTGTCCAATTGATCTCGGGTTCCCTAGCCAAGAATTCTAAATCAACAAAAATTGTAAGGAAAACAAAGTGTTATACAAGGGATTCAAAATAGGCTTCCCTTGCCAAATTCCGTATTGACACACAAGTCTTACGTGCTTAAATAATTAATGAATGCTGCCTATAGGAATCAAAATTGAGACCTTGACTTACTTACAAGATGCATAAGTCTTGTACCACATAATCATCGATAAGTAGATGAATTATGAGTGAAGCCTCATAGCTTGTACGTATGGGTTCATAAGTCCAGCGTACGTAAAAAGTAAGTGAACCGAAGATGTATGTGATGAATGGATGTGACCCCAAGAAGGTTAAGTAAGAGTGTAAGACACATTTGAACGCCAAGTGCATTGACATATGACGAAATGAACATTCAGATAATGGGGTGAGCTATTATGAAGAGCTAATATGCTAAAGCTAATGAAAATAATGACAACATGATAAGAGGCTAAGATGAATGGTGAGGCTAGTCTCAACCAAGCCTAAGAAGATGATACCAAATGTACTCATCTATGGGAGTGTAGAATGATGTAGAGTCAAATATCAAGAATACTCCAAAAGAAAGTGTTAAGAATGAATTTATAGTAAATAAGCGAAGAAAGAGTACTATTACTCTCTAAAAATGAGCTCGGTTTAAGTAGAGCCTAACATGCGTTTCATGAAGTTTTAAAGTCATAAAATGGTTAATAATTGTGTTTATAGGAAGTATATGATATTTGGAAGTGTTTGGAGGTTAAACGTCCATGAACGTCAAAGACGTTCGGAAACTAGTCGAAGTTGAACTAGTGTGTCATAGTGTTTTGTAGTGATGTTTTCAGGAATGGTTTGATGGTTAAATTTAGTAAGGATATTTTCTACAAGTATTCTGACAATCGAAGGGGCGTAACGTTAGAGAACGACGCCCCGCGGCCAGCCAAATGGTCCTCAAAGAGGACTCAAACATGGGGCTGCCAAGCTGCCACGCCAGCCAAGATCTGGCAGTGGCTGCGCGTTGCGCAGCAGGCACTGAGAGGGCAAATAATTTTCTCTGTGACCCGCGGCTTTCATGAACCATTATATCTATATATTTTTTAGAAACAATATTTGAAAATGCCGACGCAACGTGCAGTAAACTTCGAAATTTGATTGCTTCATCTTTAAGTTAAATTTGAATTTGTTATATTTACTAATAAGTGAAGGGATATATTTGCTACTTTGGGGAATAATTATTCTCAATTTATACCCGTAAACTGAATAATCAATGCAAAACCCTCAACTCAAAACATAACCTCTCCATTGTAAAAGTTTTGAAGCTCCAAGGAAGATGACTGATATTTCAAGACCTTTTTCCATTAATTTCGTGGGTGAATACTCTACCTTAAGGTATTGTTTTCATTGTTGCATATCTTTTCTTCAAGGAGTCAATTCCAACGATTTTTCAAAAATGATCAAAAACATGAATTCTCCAATTTTGTGATCTAGCCATGGTTTCTTGCATAAAACGTTTTGATTCAATGTGTTATGATTAAATTGATGTTAATATGATTATTTCAACCTAAAGTCTCTATGAAACCAAGTAAATCATGCAATTTTTGTTTTGATTATTTTATGGATTAAGTGATCGTGTCGCAATGCGTATGAATTCTAGTGTAGTTTTTTTTAGTCTATTGAATGATGTAAGAATTATATTGAATTGATGCATAGGTTGTATTAAAATTATAAATCCATACTGAATTGATTTAGATTCATTTAGTATCATGATTTTTGTATTGAATTGATGATCATGCACATTAGTAAGGACCTTTTCATATTGTATTGGATAATTTAGCTATGGATTGGACTGGTGTGAATGGATAGGTTGTTTTTTGCCCTAATTCTCTTTATTATATGTAAATTTGGTCTTGGATTATAATGTGATTTTCATGGTTCATACATTGTGGCGGTGCTATGTGTTTTACTTCTGAATAGCTGCATCTACGCCTAAATATCAATATCACTAAATGAAATTTCTAAGAGAGTATATTTATACTAAACGATGAATAAGCAAAGAAAGAGTGGATACAAGTGAGACAAGCTGTACCTACACCAATATAAGGTCACCAAAAAGTACTCACCTAAGAAAGTGTTGAATAATAAGCGACAAGTCTCAATCACACTATATATATAAATGTAAGTAAAAATCAAACTTAATACGTAAAGAAGAGATGATAAATCATTTAATGAGCTATTATTACCTCAATCTAGAAGCAAGGTTCGATTATGTTGAGTTGAATGTAAATAGGAACTTTAAACGGAGCACCGATTGGCTAGCTATGAGTGGTGATGCCTTCTTTTGGAAAGGGTGGAGGTTCACATAATTCTCATCAGATGTGACTGTCCACCAAGGTGGGTATGGGTCTCTCTAAATCTCCTAGTCATTGAAATATGCTGCAAACATAGGGAACTAGCCAGTGGTTTTCCACCTAAGTGAGCGAGGGATGTTTTGGTTTCACCTTGTCTAGTGACTCCACCTCTTTTCGGTGTGGGGAAGACACTATATTTCATGATGCTCACATGATCTATGTCATTAAATTCGAAGTTCCTCTAAGTACGAAGATAATAAAATGAATGATACCTATGGTGTTTGCATAGGAAAATCAAGAGGTGAATTAGACTCAAGTGATGACAATAGGTCATTCTTTGCCATTGCATAGTGAACCTGATGAGAGTCTTAAACAACATCCGATGTATAGTTGGTGTTCACAATATCCCACGAACCAATAAAAGTTAAGTACGTATGAATGGATGAAGCAGACTCCTTGTTTCATAAAGAAGGCTCCCTAGTTGAGGTCCCATATATGGAGCCCTCGTTTTGGGAATTCTTAATGTTAAGTTCGTGATTCCAAGGTCTCACGTCATAGGATCGAACTATATGAAATATATGTACGTGCTATATGAAATATGTTATGTGTTGTGTGCAATATGAAAAGAATGATGATGCATGTTACTCTCATAGCATGACTTTCCTAATCTGATTTGGCAAGTCCAACTGACTTGGCTTTAAATAATTCATATTGTTAAGAGAGAGCTCTTCTTTATTATGCATGTCCTTGGAGTGTACTTCCAAACAACCATGCTTATTACAAGTGTGTACTAATCCCATACATTATACTATTTTAGGTGCAGGTTCAGGAGGGTGTTGAAGACTTTCATTGCAGCTGTTCGGATATCAGAGCTTTTCATCAAGACTTGGTAGGTCCTCATGCATTTGAGGATGCCTGCCGTTATGCTTCGAGCTTAGTAATAGTTTTAGGCTAGTGGAGTATGTTCCACAAGTATTTCTTTCCTATTTTGTTCAGACTTGTGCAATGGTGCCATTTAAGCAATTGTTACATATGTTATAAGACTATTTATTTCAAGATTGAATGATCCTCTATTAAATGATTGATACACATTAGTAATGAACTTCTTTATACGCGTATGCATGCTATAACTATGAAGTTTATGTACACTTTAAACAAAACAAAAAGTTTCAAATTTTACACTAAAATTAACCAAACGAATGCTATGACGACGTAAGTAGGCTTGTCTGTGACCTTTCAAAGGTCAATGATGCCGGTTTAGGCTAGGGTCTAGACCCCGGTCATGACAGTAATGATTCTCTAAATTATGTGAAACTGATGTTTCTCCTTGATTTTGTGTTGTATAATGTGTTTTATGGTATTTTGATGAGTTGTTAAGTTGAGTCTCCTCTATTGGAAGTGTTCGGAGAGTGACAAGTGTCATTCGAGGATGAATGATGTCCAAGTGGAGCAGAATATAACACATCCAAAAATGACTTAGGTCAAACTAGGTCCTAATATTTGTTTCATGAAGTCTTGATGTACTAAGACGATTTAAAATTATGTTTGAGGCAGTGTCTCAATATTTTTGTAATGTTTCAAGTCAAACGTCATGGGACGACCAAGACGTTCGATGACTAGTCACCTATGTGCCTTATGTGTTTTCATGTGATCATAAGTTAGTAATGATTTTATGACGTCCTTATATGGTTGATAATAGTGTTTTCAGCCAGAATGTTAAGTTTGTTAAGGTTTGGAGGTCAAATGTCCAAGAACATCTGGTGACGTTTGAAAGATAGCTTTTTGACGTCCTTGTGAGTTTGGATGTGTTTTATTATTTTGTTTGGCTTGCTTGATGTTGAATTTTTTTATATATTCCTAATACCTAGACGTACGTGTTTATAGGTTTAACGTCCTGGTACGACTCAACCTAGGATCCACAAGGGGCCCTAGAGGATGACCCCAACTCAACACTTGAAGCTGCGTGGCCGCTTGCATGTAGTGCCAAACGACGGCCTCTCCATGGAATGACGGCTCATCGACTTGGTCCGTCGATGGAGACTGCAATTCTGTAGTTTTAGGATCTCTAGGATCTACAAACGAGACCCCCATCGATGGGGTGTGGTCCCACCCACGAACCGTCGATTCTAGGGCGTCGATGGTGCTGTAAACTGCCTCCAATTTTTCTGTTAAGGCTTGGCGTTTCGGGAAATTCACCCGGAGTCATATAAAATAGGAGGACAGTTTTTTTGGGTGTTTATGGATACATTAAGAGTATATAAGTCATAAAACTCTCGTTTAAACCCGAGCTCCTAAAATAAAACCCATCCCTTCCTAAAGTTTCTTCAAAAAAGTCCATGAGAGCTCAATGGGAAGATAGAGCTTGAAGATGTATTTTCAATGGAGTTTCTTCTTCAATGACAATTTGATTATTCTAATAAGGTTTTGGAGTTCTTCATCTAAATCTTTCTATTACTTTAGAGTCAATTCCAAATATGATTTTCTAAGATTTTAAAAAAATAAAAAAGTCCAATTTCTACTCAAATCTTTTGTTCTTGTCTGAAATGTTTTCAAACATTAACATAGAATATTATGGATGTTTAATTGATGCTTTCCGATGAAATTCTCCATGAAACCTTGACCTTCTGAAGTCTCTCAATTTGACTTAAATAAGAGCTATGTGATCATCCTTTGATATTATTGAATTCATGTGTACATTGTTGTGGGTATTTGATTCATGTATAGAATATGATTGTATGGTTTATAGGCTGTTTCAATTTGGTCAATTGAATATTTTATATTTTTATATGAATTGAATATCAAGCATATTGAAATGATATTGACTTAATTCTTATGAATTTTGTTGTAGTTTTCTATGGGCGATTGAATGATTTATGAATTGTATTCAATTGATGTATAATTGGTCATAGATTGATAAATATATATTGAATTAATGTATATTCATTTAGTAACATAGATTATGTATTTAATTGATGTTCATGGCCATGTGAAAGGGCCTTAAGGTATTGATATGACAAATTTAGCTTTGATTTGATATTGTGAGATGGAATGGGTGGTATGCTTCCCTAACCCTCTTACTATTATGTATATATTTGGTTTTATAATGGTGATTGTTATGGTCCACTTATGGTGACGGTGCTATGTGAATTGATGTGTCCTTGTCGGCATTACTTTATGTAAATTGATGACCATGTCCATGTCGGCACTCCTTGAAGTATTATGATGTTTTGTGTAGATGATTTATATGGATTATGAGCATATCCATCTTTATGTGATTAAGTGAAAGTATCTGTTCTATTGATGTTAGGTGATCATGTTAGACAATGACTATGTCTTATGTGTGTGGTCTAAAATGTGATGCATGATTATTCCTACTTGACTATTGTAGTCTATGAAGCGTATATTTATGATGTTATAGTAACATATTGGATAACTAAAGATGATAAGGGTCATTCCTAAGTGCTTCAAATAATTATAGTCTACATGGAATAAAGTAAAGAATGTTGTGTCTTTTTTTGATAGGCTTGTGTCCCTTACTTGATACATATATGAATGTTATGTTAAAACGAGTTGTCTTTACTAGGTAGGCGTAGTGCACCCTATTCATGTATTAATAAATGATACGTGAGATCTTAAATGATCATAAGGAGGTCACTTACGTGGAACCTTAAACCTAGTGGTAACGTTATGTTATCGATTAGAAATTTAGAGTCGCAATGGTATCGTTCATGTAAAGATGATGGACTTAGGGTCTATTGGCTAGAAAAACATGATATCATCCTTAGGAAAGTAATGATAAGCTCTCTTAGTTTCCATTGAAAGGTAGCCCTAGTGGATCTCTTTGGTTGGGTGAATTCGATTGGGTTATTACCTAGATATGGAAACTCATCATGTGATCTTAATGTCAATTACTCTATCAGAACAATTGCTAGCAACTAGTGAGTGTGTTATGTGAAGCAGCTCAACTTGAGAAAGTATTACACTTCCAAAAATGACTTAGGTTAATCTAGAACCTAACATGGTTGTAATAATGGTCTAATGTCATAAAACTTTCTAAAATGTAGTAGTTGAGGCCGTGTTTAGAGTTTTAGGTTATTGGAATTGAAACGTCAAGGGACCACAAAGGCGTTCGATGACTAAGTCACTTATGTGCCTCATATGCGGTTATGTTCCTATTTGTGTGTTTCATGAGTTAATGAGGTCATTATATGAGTTATTATGGTTTTTATTTGAGTGTGTCAAGTTTCTTGAAGTTTGGAGCTCAAAGGTCCAAGATCGTCAGTGACATTCGAAAAGTTTTCCTTCAAACGACCTTGTGTGTCTATGCATGTTTCGTCGAGTTTTACATGTTTGTTTTGTATGAATTTGATGTGGTAGGACCTAAACTCGTATACAAAGATATTTTTATTGGAATCTATCTTGTATGTAGGGACCACAACGGCCCTAGACGAAGGAACCTTGGTTTGATCTCAATACTGCCAGGCAGCGGCAATCGACTGCCTAAACGATGGCAAGTCAACCAGGCGAAGGACCATTGATGAGTGGCGTCAATGGAGCTATATGGACTTCAGGTGAGTTCCAGGATCAATTAAGGGACCCCATCCATGGGGCGTGGTCTAACCCACGAACCGTCGGTGCTAGGGTGTCGATGGTGCTGAAAAGTTTGACAGTTTTCTATTAAGGGTTTGGGGTTTTGGGAAATTAACCCCAAGTTTCTTCATACATCTCTATGATAGCTCAAGCTGATGATTGATCTTCAATGTAGATTCTTCTTCAATTATCATTGGATTCTTCTAATAAGGTATGATAGTTCTTAATCTAAGGCTTCATATCACCATAGAGTCAATTTCAAAGATGATTTTCAAAGATGAAAAAAGATGAAAAACTCCAACTTCTACTATAATTCTTGGGTTCTTGCATAAAAGGTTTTAAAACATTAAAATGTTATATTATTGATATGTAATATATGTTTTCCCAATGAAATTCTCCATGAACCCTTAAACTTCTCAAATATCTCAATTTAACAAGAATATGGGTTATGTGATCATGCTTTGATATTAATAAATTAGAGTGTAGATTTTTAAGGGATTTTGATTCATGTATAGATTATGATTGACTTATTTATAGGATGTTTCAATTTGATCAATTTAGAATTGTATATTCTTAGGTTTATTTAATATTAAGCTTATTTAATTGATTTTGAGTAAATCCTTATGAATTCTATTGTAGTTTTCTATGGTCTATGGAATGATGTAAGAATTGTATTCAATTGATGTCTAATTTGTCTTAATTTGATAATTATATATTGAATTGACCTACATTCATTGAATATTATTAGTTTTCTATTGAATTGATGTTCATGGCCATGTATAAGGGCCTATTGCTATTGAATTGGATGATTTAACTTTGGATTGAAGTGGTGAGATTGAATGGGTGCTATACTTCCCTAACTCTCTTAATATTATGCATAACTTTTGTGTTATAATGTTGAATTGTATGGTCCACTTATGCTCATGGTGCTATGTGAATTGATGTGGCCTTGTCATCGTTGCATTATGTATTTCGATGATCATGGCCTTGTCGGAACTACTTGCAGTATTATGATGATTTTTGTAGATGTTTTATGTAAAGTATGAGCATATCCATCTACATGTTAAATAATGTGAATGTATGTGTCCTTTATGATGTATGATAGGAGATCATGTAGATTATTACTATGTTCTAATATGTGTAGTCTTAGGGTTGATTTATTGTTATTCCTACTTGACTATATGAGTCTAAGATGGTTATATTTATGATGATCTGGTAGTGTATAGGATGACTTAAAGATGATTATGGTTATTCCTATGTGTTGTTAGAATGAAATTTAACATGTGTTAAAATGAAGTATGTTGTGTTTTGTCTTGGTTTACTTGTGTCCCTTACTTATTGCGTGTATGAATGTGAATATGAGATGTCGTGACTTAGGATGCTAAAGCCTCTTAGTCTTGTATGTATGAATGACATGTGACCTTGAAGGATGTTAACAAGGTCTTTATACGGAACCTTGAACCTTGTTCTAAGGTTATGAATGTTGAAGTCGAAAGTCGTAATTGTATCCTTCATGTAAAGGATTGATAGACTTAAGGTTGTTTGGTATAAATAACATCATATCTGTCCTTAGGAAAGTCTTTACGAGCTTCTTGTTGCCAATGTAAGGTAGCCCTTGTGGACCTCTTTGGTAGGTAAAATATGATTGGGTTATGAACTTGATATCGAACCCCTTTATATGAATCTTTAATGATAATAACTCTAGGAGAACAAAGGCTAGAACAAAGTAAGTATGGTAAGGGAAGTAGTTATAGTTAGAGAATGATACTAGAGTACAAAACACACCATTCATATTCCTTAATCATGTGTCTACATGAGATGTCTCCAAGTTCTACAATTGGACAATAGAACACCCTAATCAGAGTAGGTTAGAACTCCGGATTCCATGCTTTGCTACCATGCTCTATGTCGGTTATTTCCTATTATCATCATGTAGGATACCTAATAGCATTAGAGAAGTTCTATGATGTTTAGATTGTGGTGAGGGATGCTATCAAGACATTGCACAATAGGCTATGAATATGTTAGTGATAGTCCCCAGGTCTTGTCCAAGACAATTACTTTAATGTCCTTATGTGATGAAAGTCTCATAAATGAAATAAGGAATGTAATGACCTAATTAAGGAAAGTATGTTAAATGAATTCATAGATATCTAAAGTAGTTAAGGTTTGAAGGGGGCATATGCATGGTCACTTCTTATCTTATCTAGATAAGTCTTAAGAATGACTCTAGCTAGCGAAGATGGTTGATTATGTAGAGATGATCCAAACTTAGGTATTCATAAGGATTCGTTAGTTAATATTCAAGAGGTCAGTAATGGATGTTACCTTCTTGATTTACTTAAGTAAGTCTTTTGATAACCTTTTCAGCGGAGAATGTCATATGATATGCATGCAAATGTATTTAGTGAGAATGATTCTATCAATGTAGTCTATAAGATCTCTTAAGTGTGTGTATAAGGTATTGTATGGACTGTCGCTTCATAACTCACTCACGTGAAACTTAGAATCCACTTTGGTAGGAGGATCTAATGTTCATGTGATAGATGTATTTGTAACTGTGTATATCTCATTATGAGTAGTTTTAAGGATAATTTAGGTGTTCCTTAGAGAGGGTGTATGGACGGTCTCTCTTTCTCTTACTTAAGTGAGTCTTAGGATAACTCTTAGTAGATGGATTGTATGCAAAAAGGTGTGTAAAGTGAAGCTAAAGGAATTGACTTTAACAGTAAAGAAGTTCACTATACAGTGAAGTCTTTCACTGTAATGTTTTCCAAAAAATGTTAATAATTTCTTAAATGATTTCTTATGTATTTTTAAGATGTTAAATGTTGTTCTTATGCCTATAGTATGATGTTTTAATCAAAATTCATGAAAAGAATATTATTTACTAAATGTCCCTTTTTTCATGGTTTTTTCATGACTTCCATACTTAGTGCATCTAATTTGCTAACCCCTTCTTTTCCCTTTTTTACTAAAGTGTGGGGAATTTGAAGTCTTGATATGCCATGCAGGATTGATAGGTTTCTAAGGGTTGAAGATGAATTATTGGTGATTCCTCATCGATTCGAGGATAATATCAACATGTTCCTTTATGTCTTAGTCTTCATTTTATGTCTTAGATGGTCTTAGTCCCAAGTAGTGTATACTCGAAAGTTTAGTCAATGAGATATTGTTAAGGTAATAATGTTTTATATATAAGATTTCCACTTTTGTAGTGATTTTGGAAAGAGTTATTCGTGTGCGAAGAAAGTTTTAAATTCTTACTCATTTTAAAATGTTTTATAATTCAATGAATAATACGAGTTGTTTAGACGAGACTTTTTGAAGTCTCATTTGTCGTATGGCGACACAATAATGCTCTAACTTTTAGGGTATACTTGTAGGTCGTTACAGAAAGAGCCTAGACAACAATGTAGCTCTACTAAGAATAAGACTAGAGTGGAAAAGACCTTCATATTCCTTAACCATGTGCTTACATGGAATGTGTCCTAGTTCTGCCAATGGCAAGTAGAATACCCTGATCGGAGTAGGTTAGAACTCCAGATTCCACATATAACTGTCATGGTCTATGTATTTTATTTCTTATTCTCATCATATGGGATATCTACTATCATTATAGAAGTTTTTGTTAGAGTCCATAGGTCTTCTCCAAGAACATTACTTAACTGTACTTATGTGATGAATGATTCTTAACTGAACCAAGGGATGTAATGACATAAGTTAAGAAAGCATGTTAAATGAAGAAGTACTTATATAGAGTAGTTAAGGGTTGTCCAGATAAGGTGTTAAGGGGCTATAGGAATGGTGACTTCGTATATTACCTATATAATTATTAAGAAGGAATCTAGTTAGGGAAGATGTTTGATTATATAGACATGATCTAAGCCTTAGGTAGTCTTATGTAATACTTAGGTAATCTTAAAGATGTCAATCACGGATGTTATCTTCTTGATTTAATTAAGTAAGTCTTTCAATAGCCTTTTGAATGAGAATTTCATATTATATATATGTTAATATATTAAGTAAGAAAAGATTCTATAATAGGTAGTCATAGGATTTCTTATATGTTGTGTAAGCAATTGTATGAGCGGTCGCTTCACAACTAAGTCAATTGAACCTTATAATAACCTTTGGTAGGAGGATCTCATGTTCATGTTCTTGATGTGTTGTAAGTGTGCATATCTCATTATAGGTAGTCTTAAGGATCATTTAGGTGTGCCTAGAGATGTTGTATGGTCGATATGTGTTTGTCTTACTTACGTGAGTCTTAAGATAGCTTTTAGTTAGGGGATTACATGCTAGAAGGTGTCTAAAGTGAAGTTAAGAAACTTCATTGTAACAATGAAGAAGTTCACTTTACAGTTAAGTAGTTCAGTGTATTGTGTTCTTTAAAAATGTCATATATTGATTAAATGATTCCTTATGTATTTCGAAGTTATTAAATGTTGTTCTTATGTTTATAGTAGGATTCCCAAATCAAAATTCATAAAAAGCACGTTATTTACTAAATGCCCCCTTTTTCATGGTTTTTGCATGGCTTCCATACTTAGTGAATCTACTATGCTAACCCCATCTTTTTTACAAACGTGTAAGCAATTGGAAGTATTGATATGCAATGGTGGATGGATAGGTCTCTAAGGGTTGAAGATAAAGTATTGGTGAGTCCTCATCAATTCGAGGACAATATCCACATGTTCCTTTATGTGTTTGTCTTTATTTTATATGTTGTATGGGTTTAGTAACAAGATTTGTGTTGTAATGTTTCAAATGAACTTGCGTATTTATTATTGAAATAGTTATTCGTGTGTGAAGAAAGTTTAAAATTCTTACTCATTTTAGAATGTTTATTATTCAATGAATTATACGAGTTGTTTTTATCAGACTTCTTAAAGTCTCATTTTTCGTGTGGCGACACAAGGATGCTCTAACTTCTATGGTTTACTGGCGGGTCGTTACAAAGGTTTTCCTAAAATAGCATGAAAAGTATGTTTCAACTAAAATGTCTATTTTAAAATATGTTTTTCCAAATGTAAGGTTGTAAGGCTTGGGGATTTATAGAAGTTGATGCTTGGTAAGTAGAATTATCTCAAGTCCCTTTTTATGTCCTCATCTGTTCAGGACGAGGATATTATATTTAGTTTTGTATATATCGAAAACTTGTATTAGACTTTGAATTTATTTCCTATGTCAGGTGGTGACCCCATAATATTACGTGTCTAAGTTGTCTTGCAAATGAGACTTCGTTTCTTATGTTGTATGAAAGTGTTTATTATTGACTATATTGTAAAATGTTTTAATTTTGTGCTACTTTTCATACCTATGTAATGAATGAAAGCTAAGATGATTTTACAAGACCTCCGAGAGGTCGAGTATGCCCTGTAACTTCTAGGGGGTGCTCCTAAGTCGTTACAAAATTTTTATCAGAGTATTAGGTTATGGAAGACAGTCTTAAGGTCCAAAGTCTCACAAGCCGCGTCTGGTAGAGTCTTTTTCATAGGTGTGAGTTACGACACATCTATGAGCGATAGTCTATAAGATGATAGAAGTTTCAATTTCTTCATTACTCTTGTGTCGTTCCATAGAGTTGAGTTCTATAAGTGTCATTTCCTAGTCTCTTCTCTTGTGTTGATATGATAGGAATACAAGAAGGACAACCACAAGAAGAGCGGAGGAAGGAGTAGGGAATAAGGGAGTTTCTCCCGGGGGTGAACAAGTCCCTATAACTAATCAAGAGAATGTGAATTAGGAGGTTTCCCCTCAAGTGCCCCAAGGTCCTCAAGTTCCCAATGTTGAAGGTAATATGTCTAATATGCAGATATTGGTTGTTTTTCAAACATTGAACCAAATCATAAAGACTCAAGCTCAAGTCATCAATAATATTTCTCAACCTTATGACCCAAGTTAACCAAGGTTTTGGACCTCAAGTGAACCCCAATGCATATACTCCTGCTTCTAGAATTCTATATTTCACGAGGATGAATACTCCTACTTTTTAGGGCAGTAAGGTGGATTACGATCCCCAAGACTTAATAGAGGAGGTGTTAAAGGTGGTAGATGCCATGGGAGTGACTTCTAGAGAGAAAGCAGAACTAGCCTCCTATCAACAAAAATAGGTGGGACAATTGTTATTTGAGCAATGCAAGGATGAGAGACCTGAAAGGGAAGGCCTCATAGATTGGGAAGTTTTTTAGGTAGACTTTCTTGATCGATTTTTCCCATTAAAATTGTCGGAGAAAACGTTTGTCGAATTCATGAACCTTTGTCAATGGTGAATGAGTGTGAAGGAATATTCTCTCAAGTTCACCCAACTTTCTAAATATGCCACATACATGGTAGCCAAATCTAGGGCTAGAATGAATAATTTTGTGAAAGGGGTGTCTACTTTAGTTGAAAAAGGGTGTCATACGAGAGTGATCCATCATCATATTGATATATCTAGACTTATAGTGTATGCTAAGAAATTAAGGAGTCCAAGATCAGAAATATTAATAGAGATGGGAAGAGGGCTATATCGGATGAACCAAGTCAACCTAAGTCTAAGAAGAGGTTTTATATTTAACATTTCTCCTTGGTAAAAATGAAAGGGTTATCAACCAAAATTATCAAGTATGGAATGAATGAGCCTCTACATTTGAGAGGACTAGGTGTACTACATGTGGGAAGTAACACTTGGCCAAGTGTCTTGGTGGTACGGATAGATGTTTCGAATGTGGAAATAGTGGTCATATTATGAGATATTTACCTATTCTCAAGGCAAAAGAGAAAGAGACCAACCAATATCCTTACGATTGTCCGGATCCTAATACTTAAAACAAGAACTATTTCTATGTGCTACAATCTTACAAAGGAGATAATCCAAAATAAAGGCCCCGGTAAGTCATAGTTCCTTATGGTTGTTTAGATTTTTTATTAGATGGGTGTACCCTATGTGGGGGAGTATGAGTTGAGTAGTACAGTGGTGGATATCCTTTTATTTTCCTTCTATTCTTACTCAAGATGGAGACCATACCTCTTAGTAGTTTGGTTATATTGTGGAGTCTTTCATATAAGTATGAGTTCCATGTATATTAATGTTTTGAGTGTCTTTGATAATATAATGTTTTGCATGCTTTTGATTATATCATTTTTACATGGAAATATTTGTAGTTAATATATATTTATCATGTAAATGTCCATCTAATGATAATTTCTTAATTTCCTTACGAGTTGCTATGTTTATATGCCAATATGTGATTTGAAATTTAATTCTTTTTGAGCTTTATAATGAAATTATGAGCATGTCTAATGTTAGAGACGGTAAATCCTCCATAATGCTATGAAAACGATAAAGTATGTGTGCAGTTTGAATTGTGGAAATAGTTCCACATTTATTATGTTGATGATGTGAAGTTGACATTCCTTGTAAGATTGGTGCATTATCTATGAATGTTGTTATGTATAATGATGTGTTCATGAGCTGCTAGTTTAGTCTGTTAGTCCTTGAAATTGTTTTAGTGTCATTCTAGGACGAATGTCTTACAAGTGGGGGAGATTTTGACAACCCTTAAAATGGATAAGACTAACTAGAGCCTATAATGTCTTTTATGAGTTAATAATGTGTTAAAATGATAAATAATATCTTAGGGGTTCAGTTTCAAAGATTTTATATGTCGAACGTCCAAAAATGACCAAGACATTCGAAAACTACTCTTGCTTGTGCTAGTGTGTCTTTGCTTGTTTTATGTGTTATTTGGTGTCTTGAATTATAGGAGATGGATCTAACATCTAGATGGTCGTGTTTTGGGTCTAAAACTACGGGTACGACTACCTAAGGACCAACATTAAGGTTCCATGAAGAGGACCCAAACGTTGGCCATGAAGCGTCCAAAGAAGCCCTTAACCACGACCTAAACAACGGACATTAAGCAAATTAATAACCCATCAAATGGGGCGTGGAGGCAAACTTATTTGTGGGAGCATAGCCCCAAAATGAGGAGCCTCTGTCACAAATAGCGGACTACAGAGACGGTCCATTAGTGAAGTAAATCCCTATCAGTGGCAACGTCGATTGACACCTTCAATTTATCCACGGTCTCTGTCAACATAGATGTTAATTGGGAAATTCACCCCACGTACTAATTAACTAGTAGAGATTAATTAAGGTGTTTTTGAGTATTTTATGTCAGTTTATACAGCAAAAATTTAAAATGAGATTGGACTTTTAAAAATCAATCCTCTCTCCATACCAAAACTCCATGACTTCTCTAAGTATAATTTCATGCCGTTCCAGCCAACCAACCTTAAGTCCACCATTAAGAAAAGAAGGATACCATAACGACTATCAACTTGAAGGATATCATTACGTTGAATCGAGGATGAAGGTTCAACGTAAAGAACCTTCTTAGCAATATTCAAGGTCACATGTCCATCAAACATACAAAACTAAGAGGCTTTAGAATACTAAGTCAAGAATTCATATTCACATTTTGCATATATCAAGTAAGGGACACAAGTCTACAAAAATAAAACACACAAACATACTTAATCATACCATACACATAGCAACTATTCTTGAGAACCTAGGGACAACAAAGTAAATTATAGGTCACCTTATACAATACAATAGAACAGTAAATATAACCATAATATTACATATATGATCAAATAGGAAGAATCATTAATCAACCCTAAGACTACAAACATAAGGAGATAGTCATAGTCTTACATGATCACCTAATGTCTATAGAAGAACACATACTTCCACATTATTAACATCTAGATATATATGATCACACTTCACATACATCAACTACATAAACTATTATGATATATCAATTAACGCCCACAAGGCCATATTCATCATAATGCATAAAATAACGCCGATGAGGCCACATACTCACAAGTAAAGAACATAGCACCGCCACCATAAGTGGACCATACCAATCATTAACATAATTAATGGCCTAAATTACATAAAATAAAGAGAGTTAGGGAAGCATACCACCAATCCACTCTCTCCACTTCAATCAATAGGCCAATCATCCAACACAATACCCAAAGGCCCTTATTCATGACCATGATCATCAATGCAATTCAATTATTAGAACTGTGAATAAAATATCATATAACATAGATTTATGAATTTAAGGAGAATATTAATCATTCTAACATGATTCTATCGCAATCAATATCCCTAATAAACTACATAAGAAATCAATAGCATAAAAGCATAATCAAGTCACCCACAATGTAGTAAAAAACTAGGGTTCATGAATTGCATGGTTTCATAGAGTAGAATGGTTAAAACCATCAAGTTAAAATCAATTCAATCAATATTTAATGATTCAAAACGTTTTATGCAAGAACCCATGGATAGATATTAAAATTGAACAAGTTCATCTTTGAGAGACTTTGGAAATCACATTGAAGTTTGGATCCTTAAAGAAAAGAGATTCAAGGATGAATAACCACACCTCAATTGATGCTAGACCACGAATTTGATGAAGAATCACCAAGAAATCTTTAATCAAATCTTGAGTTTTTACTTCAATGGAGTTCTAGAGAGTTTCTTAAAGATTTTGGATTTTGATTGGGAATATTGAATTCATCTAGGTTTTTAGGACTTATAAACCCACTTGAAATACCCAAAACACCCTTACGTAACCGCCTAAACATTTATTTGTATGTGGGGTTCACTTAATTGTGAGCCTCCGCAGGTTGCAGACCCAAACGACGCCTATCAATTGACAGGCGTAGGTCCAGAAATGGACCATTCTGGCTGCCCGTCGATTGGGACATAGCCTAGAAAAATGGGAGATTATCATTCTAGGCTAAGTCACCGTAGATACCACCACCAATGTGGGTGTCGATTGCCCAACGTAGGTGTGACTACATAACATAGTTTTTGCTCAAATGATGGGTACTTCCTCAAGTACGTCATTGGGGAGTTCTTCCTCAACGTTTCCAACTCGAATATGTTCTAATATGAGTTAAGGACCTCTTACATAAAATTTACCCAAAATTAACACTTAAAACTTGACGAAACACACAAGGTCATTTAAAGGCAAACCTTTCGAACATCATGGACATTCTTGGACGTTTGACCTCCAAACATCATAAAGCTTTAAAAAAAGACTCCTAACCTCATTATAACCCTTTTTAGAACTTCAAAACATTAAGACACAAGTTTGAGGCTCTATTTTAACCTAATTCTTTTCAGAGTTGTTACACAATCTAGAGTTATAGAGTATAGAAAAGTATAGGATTAGTAGTAAGGCATATGAAAAGACATGCAAAAGCGGACATTTTAGTTGAAACAAGATTCGATGCTACTTGAGTTTTACTCCTCGAATATAGAATTAAAATAGTATATGAATCATCATTTAGCGCATAGAGTAGAACGTCCATAATTTTAACACAAAGATGCACATTACAGTAAACTGAATAATCTTTAAAGTGAACTCTTTTACATTTCAACTCATAGTGAACTCATTTCATAGAAACTCACACTAAATCCATTTCAATCCAAGTTACTCTAACCAAGGTTATACTAAGACCCACTAAGGTGAGACATGAAGGAACAACCCATACAATCCCTTAAATACACAACTAGGTAATCCTCAAGACTACGAGTTATAGGCTTACTTCGTATGGTTAACAAGTCCACATTCTATAACTAGACATTAGAGAAACATGATTCCATTTAAGGACTTTACTCAAGAACCCTTATACAAGGCAATCCCAATTTACACAGTGCAATGGGAGAGTAGCATCCCATAGTACTTCTCCCACCAAGTGATCCTTGAGGATTCTTTTAGATTAAGCAAAGAACATTCTTTATATATAAACATCATAATACAAGAGATGACTTTATCATTTTTCCAAAACATTAGGCATTAAGTCCCCTAAATTATTCCAAACACATAATGACCCATTTTTATGTTCCTATAAAGAAAAAGAAAGACTTTCCTTTCAAGTGCCTACTCGTGCAATGGATAGATAACGTCCCATACCACCACCAACCCTAAGTATTATAGTCGTTAGGAGACTTAGTTTATTACATTCTTTTTTGGGGCTAGTTTTAACAAACATAGATCATGAGAGCTAGACATGGAATCCCAGTATCATCCCCTACAGGATGATGGATCCCCACTAACCTAAGATAGGGTCTTTCTTGACACATTACATGGACTTTCCATTAGCTACTCCTATGTGGGGTCATAGTTAAGGGATAAGGAGATTGTTTATGAGTAACTCATTCTCTACTAACAAGGAGTACTCATCTTAAAAGGTACATTGGGTACAACATCTCCACCCACAAAGTGTAACCACCATTTTTTCAAATTCTCTTGTGCTAAGCATAACTCCCCCACAATGACATAAACATTCATCACTAAGGGTTAAGATATAACCATTGGACACCACGTCTCAACTCACGAAGGGTATCTATCCTCCAAAATAACTTAGAAAGCACTTGGAAATAGTGAGGTTGCGAATAAACACTTCATCTCAACTCATGAAGAGTGTCCACCCAAAAAATCCCCTTCTTCTTATGATAGGAATAGTAGGGATGGTCTAGACACTTTATCTCTACTCACGAATAGTGTTTACACTAAAACTCCCCATGGACATTCATTAATTTCTTTCATTCATTTAAAGTGTTTGTGTGAGTACATGTCAGCAGACCATTAACACAATCATCATTTTCATAACATTGACTTCTAACATGCTTACACCTGCATTCATCATATTTCACAATCTAGCATGATTCAAATATACACATAATTCAGTTAACATAATCTCTACAATACATATAGTGTAAGATTGATAAAGCATATTAACATGAACATCATCATTATAACTTTAATTTTTAAAGCAAATCTTCAAGTTTATACTCACAAGACACATATAAATACATATGCATATACTTTAAGTAAACACCCCCACCAAAGGTGGACCATACCATTGAAGAATAATTTCAATGGAATCTAACAAAATAGAACAACTTACCCTTCATCCAATTTCTCACCACCTTCTATAAATATTTAACAAAAAAAGCTTGAATAGGCATATATAAGCAGTACATAACCCTATTATTGGTAGTTTGCACAATTTTGGAAGATTTTGCCTACACGATGGGGTCCTCTTCTAGGGCCCCTTGTGGTTCCTAAGTGGAGTAGTACCCTTACGTTTAACCCCTATACATGGTCATATAGGTCCTAGGGTCCTTTAACATTAACTTCCATGAAAATGAACACGTAAAACTTGCAAATACATACGAAGATATACAAGCACATTCGGAGACACATCTTTCGAATGTCATGGATGTTCTGGGATGTTTGACATCCAAAAATAACCAAACTTTAGAAACTGCCTCAAAAAATAATTATAAATTATTTTAACAGATAATTAAATTAAGATACACATATGAATATCTCGTTTCACCTAATTTGTTTGTGGGACGTTACATTCTCGCCCATTGGAACAACATTCGTCCTCGAATGAGATTAAACATTTGTAAGGACATCAAGGATTCAACTAGGAACATGTAACATATCACATAAGGTCAAAACATTCATGGTCAATGAACCAAACTCATAAGGAACACCAACTTCATATCATCAAGCTTTCTCAAATAACCTAAACAATTGGGATAAGTTCTACGATTCAAAGTGAACACATGTTTCAACATTTTCATTTCATTTATGAAGGACCTACATTCTCCAAAATTAAACATGCTCATATACGTCATTTCTACTATAACACTTCGAAAGTCTAGAGGTGTTCTAGAGCTTAAATAAGTGTCAAAAGGTTTAGAAAATATTTTAAGGTCTGTTTTAGTGTATATAATACATTTAAGAATCTTATAAATAAAAACCTCAAAGAACGTCATTGACATTCACAAACTAGTTCAATGAGGTACTAGCATGCCTTAACCTATTTGACAAGCTTTTTAGAGTTAGAAATGAATGAATTTTTGTGGAAGTAAGTCTATCATATATTATACTTAGTTTATAATTAATATATCCAGGCAGAACTCTCCGAGGACAAACCAAGGGCCCTTGATGAGGACCGTTGTAATTTGGCAAGAACCTGCCTAAGGAAGTATTCATAGATGGTTGCTACAGACGGTTCGTGGTCCAATCGATTGGGTGTTGATTTCCTCCACCGATGGAGACTAAGAATATTCGGTGAAGGTCCTATTTTTAAAAATCTCTATACTCATCGATGAGTCTGAATCACAAATGTGAACAGTGCTCTTTGATGGACACAGATCCGTTGATCGTGGTCTCGTCTGTGGAGCTACTATTTGCTGCATGTTTGTATTTAATAAATTTAATTAGTGGTCTTAGTTAGGATTTAACTATGGTTTAGGGGAATCCTATTTACGTTAATTAACAACCTATATAAAGACCCAAAGATAATTAGACTAGCTTAAGCTCTCAAAATTTCCCCAAAACCCAAACTCTCTTACTTCTCTCTTCTTTCTCTCTCAAGTTGAAGAACTCCATAGAAGTCAAGGTCAAGGTGCTCTCTAGGGATTCAATAACAAAACTTTATCCATCAATCTTCATAAAACAATAATGCATGGTATTCCTTTAAACTTTGGGAGTTCTTTCCCTAAAGGGTTCAATCAAATTGATTTAAAAAGTATGAAATTCAAGTGGGTCTTTTCCATTCTCTAAATTGATGTAGTGCATTATATTATTTATGATTTATTTTGGATAATATGAATTTATTATCATGTGTTATTACTCAATTATGTTATTTATTTATGTATTTGTCTAGTTTGTAGAATATATCATCTACCCCTTAACCTAGGTTGTGATCTTGATATAAATTGTGTAATGTTTTTCCAATTCATTGGTTATTGATTGAGTTACTACTAGATGATGTTATTTAATCAATTATGAATATATTATAATGAATTATTGTCGTTCATGCTTGTTCTTGAGTAAGTGATCTAGATTGTGACATTGACCTAAGTTTCTTATCTTAAGCTATGAACAAGAGATGGATTGTGATGTAGTGATTCAATTGGCTTTGTTGTCATGTTGGTTATTGGTGTGTGATGATACTACACACTTTTTGGGTTGATTTAAGGGTTGATGGTAAGACCTTGATTATGGATTATGAAGCAGACTTGGTAAGTCTTATGATACCTATTCATTACTTCAGTTGTGGTTACTTGAGATTGAGTGATGATGTTGCATTGAAGTATATCTTAAATAAGTATTGATATGATTTGTATGATGTTTATTTGAAATTTCTTGACAATGATTTATGAGTTTTTGGTTAAGATTTAATTAATATAAGGATGGTAATCACTTATCAACGTGCCTTATCATAATGTGATTATGTAAATGTACTTACCTCGCGTATATTAAATCTAATGAATGGACTATACTCGTGAAATTCTTATTGATTTATGATTATGATGAATATTCAAGGGATATATCCCTATTCTAACATATAGAATAGAGATAGCGAGTATACTATTTAATGTAGATGATGAAATATAGCAACAACACAACCGAAGTGTGCTGAAATGTTAAAAATAACACTAAATAATCTTGTAGATCAAGTTAATAAACTAATGCTTGCATAGAAAAGAGTGAAATAATTATCATAGAGTTTGATTAGAAGATATACACAAAGAATGAGCTTTACAAATTGATATCAGATTCTGAAAAATTGAGTATAGTCATAAAAAAGGATATTTGGTAACGGAAAAAAGCCTTTTAAGAGGCTGAAAGTTGAATACAATCCAATAATGTGCTTCTGATAAGTCACCTACACCTGATTGTTGCAATCTAAGATATAAGTTTTTATATATAACACTAATGTAAAATGACCTCAAAGTATAGCATCTGTTTTAGTTTTCCCTATAGCAAGCAAGAGAACACAAACACTCTTTGGATTGTCCATTAAAGATATTAGACTTTGCACTATAAACTCAACAACCAATGTAATATGACCAATGATAATGATAAGACATTAGTGATTTTTGGTTACCTACACTAACTAAAGCTACAAGTAAATTTAAATAAAGTTTAAGTTAAGAAATAGAACACACAACATTAAAATTCAAGTGTTACTGATTTTAATCACCGTAATTTGAAATATAGAAACTATAAAAAATAAGAATATTTTGATAAACTTAATACAAACAAAATACGGTGAAGATACAAAAGTAGATTATCAAGCACTAGTCAATATCTTTTTCCTTTTTCTTGCTGTGATACAACACATTCATTTGTGTTTTTTGTATTTCAATTATAAAAGGTTCATATTTTTTATATCGACGACATTGATTAATATCAACCAATTTGTATTGATTATGTCTAACACTTCAAAAATCTAAGACATTTTCTAGAGACTAACATAGGTGTGAAAAGGTTTAGACACTTTTTTAAGGTTTATTTTAAATTAAATAAGTAATTTAGGATGTCGAACAAAAATATCTAAGAACGTCCATGACGTCCGAAAACTAGTTCAATGAGGTAATAGTGTTCCTTAGCCTAATTGAGTAGCTTTTTAGAGTCGAAAATTGATGAAAATTTGTGGAAGGGTGTCTAAAATGTATTAGAGTTAGTTCATAGTCAAAAATTCCGTGCACGACTCCCAAAGGACAAACCAAGGGCCCTAGAGAAGGACCCTTGCGTTTTTGCAAAAAGCTGCCTAAGACATTGATTACAGACGAGTGCAATCGACGAAACGTGGAGGAATCGACAGGGCATCAATGGCCACCGTTGATAAAAACTTAGCCAAATTCATGAGAGGTCTTTTTTGCACAGTCTCTAAACTTAACGAAGGACCAACAGGAAACTTGGTCCTTGGTCTGCCAAATGGCACACGGGGCGTGGACGAGGAGTCGTCTCTGAGGGTGTGATTTTGATGCACGTCTTAAATTAGTTCATTTATTTATATGGCTGATTAAGGAGGTTAATTAAGGTTCACGATAGGGCCTCAAATGACTTAGAAGAAGATAGATCCTAACATATTTTTCATGTTTGTATAAGGTCCTAAAATGGTCTATAATGTTGCACTGAGACAGTGTCTAAGAATTATGGTTATTTGGAAGTGAAATGTCCAGGGACAACCGAGATGTTCGACAACTAAGTCACCTATGTGCCTCATATGTGGTTTTATTTGTTTCTGTGTGATTCATGAGGTTATAATGTCCTTAAGTGAGTTATTATAGTTTTTATAGGCAGTGTTTCATGTTTTGTGATGTTTGGAGGTCAAGCGTCCAAGAACATCCATGACGTTTGAAAGGTTTGCCTTGAAACGACCTTGTCATTCTAATGCATGTTTAGTTGAGGTTTACATGTTCGTTTTGGATGAAAATCATATGAAAGGTCCTAAAATCATATACAAACATATTTGGGTTGGAAACATTATGGCGAAAATACCGAGGGACCATCCAAGGGTCCTTGAGAAAGGACCGTTCAAGAGTGCCGAAGACTGCCAAAGACAGCCCAACATACAGAGGCAATGGACACCCAGTGGGTCAGTCTACGCCTCGTAGGTGAGGGGAGTTGGTTGATACTTAGTTGTGGGAGAAGTATGATACAATGACCAGCCTCATTTACAAACCACAGACAAACAGGATTGTCCATTGGTCGAGGGACGGGCTGTCAATGATCTTCTGTCTGTGAAGACTATCTCTACGCAACTTACTGTTAAGTTAAAAGGATGAATTTATAATTCACCCCACGTCCAAATAATGGAATGCGAGGTCCCTTAAGGGTCTTTTAGGTATTTTAAACATATATATAGGTATTTAACACTTAAAACATCTCATTTTCAAAATCAAAAGCCAAATTCCCCTAGAAATTCCCTAGAACTCCATTGGAGCCAAAACTCAAGGAAGGATTGGATAATTAAGTGGATATTAATCACCAAATTGGAGGATTAAATTTATTGAGGTATTGTTTTTTATCCTAAAATCTCTATTCATCAAGGTGCCCAACATTCAATGATGATTTCTATAGTTTTCAAAGATGAATTGTCCAATTTCATGATCTATGCAAGGGTTCTTGGATTAATGTTTTTTGAGCATTGAATAATAATTGAATTTTTATTCATTAGATTATTTTATTTAATAGATGATTTTAAATCAATTAACCTATGAACCCATGTAATTGATGGACCCTAGTTTTTTACTACTTTATGGGTTAAGTAATATTGATCTAATTCTTATGAATTCTAGTATAGTTTTCTATGGGCTATTTAATGATGTAATAATTGTATTGAATTAATATATAGGTTGCATTAATGATTAATATATATCTAATTGTCCTAGTATCATTGAGTATGATGTTTTTTATATTGAATTGATGTTCATGGCCATGGCTAAGAGACTTATGGTATTGAATTGGATGGTATAGCATTGGATTGAAGTGTTGAGCATGGAGTGGTGGTACGCTGCCCTAATTCCCTTTATATGATTATAATTAGACATCAATTATATTGTGATTGGTATGGTTCACTTATGGTAGCGGTGTTATGTGTTTTACTTGCAATTGATGTGGCCTTGTCGGCGTTATTTTATATAATATGATGATCATGACATTGTTGGCACTACTTGATGTATTAAAATGATTTGTTTTCTTGATTTATGTTAAATATGAGAATATCTATCGACATGATAAGTATTGTAAAAGTATATATGTTCTTCTATTGATGCTATTTAGGTGATCATGTTAGACTATGATTGTGGCTTTATGTGTATAGTCTTAGGGTTCATGCATGGTTATTCTTACATGACTATATGAATTTATAATGATCATATTGATGATGATATCATAATGTATATGATGATAATCGTTATTTCTACGTGTTTTTAGATTGAAATGTAATATGTGTTAAAGTGAAGTATGTTGTGTCTTGTCTTGGATGACTTGTGTCTCTTACATGATGCATGTATGAATGTGAATATGAGATATCTTAACTTCGGATGGTAAAGCTTCTTAGTATTGTAGGTATGAATTACACGAGACCCTAAATTATGTTAAGAGGGTCCTTTATAGGAAACCTTGAACCTAGTTGTAAGGCTATGAATGTTGAAATCAAAAGTCGTAATGCTACCCTTCAAGTTAAGGAATGATAGACTTATGGCTGGTTGGCTGGAACGGCATCATGTAAATCCTTAGGAAAGTCATTATGAGCTTCTTGTCCCCATTGTCAGGTAGCCCTAGTGGACACCTTTGGTAGGGTAAATGTGATTGGATTTTCAACTCGATATGGAACCCCTTATATGAACTTTTAATGAAAATTACTCTATGAGAACAAAGGCTAGCACTAAGTGAGTACGGTAAGGGAGGTATATATAGTTAAATAATAATACTATATTACAAAGCACACCCTTCATAATCCTTAACCATATGCCTTCATGGGATGTGTCCATGTTCTACCATTAGCCAGTAGAACTCCCTAATCGAAGTAGTTTAGAACTCTAGATTCCATGCATAGATTTCATGGTCTATGTCAGCTATTGCATATTCTCATCAATATGGGATACCTACTAGAATTACACAAGTTCTATGAAGTTTAGGTTGTGGTATGGGACGCTATCTAGGCATTACACAATACGCTTTGAAGGTGTTAGTTAGAGTCCCGAGGTCTTGTCTAAGACCATGACTTGAATGTCTTTATGTACTGAATGAGTCTTAAAATGAACTAATAAATGTAATGACTTAAGTTAAGAAAGCATTTAACTTACTAAGTAGTTATATAGAATATTTAAGGGTTTTCTAGTTAAGGTGTGAAGGGGCATAAAAATTGTTACCTCATATCTTACCTAGATAAGTCTTAAGAATGACTCTAGTAGGGAAGAAGTTCGTTATTTTTACATGATCTAAGACTTAGAGAGTCTTAAGAATTATATAGGTAAACTTGAAGAGGTCAATCATGGACGTTATCTTCTTGATTTACTTAAGTAAGTATTTTGATAACCTTTGGAAGGATAATGTCATATTGTCTATATGCGGATGTTTTAACTAAGAATGATTCTTTCTTAGGTAGTTTGTATGATCTCTTTAGTGTGTGTGTGTGTATGGGATTGTAATGGGTGGTCGCTTCATAACTCAATCAAATGAGACTTAGAATTACCTTTTGTAGAAGAATATCATGTTCATGTGATTGGTGTCTTGTAAGTGTGTGTTGATCTTATTTTATGTGGTCTTAAGGATCATTTAGGTGTGCCTGGAGTGGTTGTATGGACGGTCTCTCTTTGGTGTACTTATGTGAGTCTTAGGGTATCTTTTAGTTAGAGGATTAGGTGTTAGAAGGTATCTCAAGTGAGGCTATGAAAACTTCACTGTAACATTGAAGAATTTCATTGTACATGAAGTAAGTTACTGTAATGTTTTCTCAAGATTGAACTAAATTACTTAAATATTATCTTATGTGTTTCTAAGTTATGTAAATGTAGTTCTTATGATTATATTACGATATTTTAATGAAAAAGATATATATTTTTAATAAATATAAATTTTTATGATTTTATGCATAACGCCATACTTAGTACAAGTGTTTCTACTAATTCCACACATTTTGTTATCTCTAAAGGTGTAGGTGAAAGGGTGAGAAGGATCGTGAAGGAGAGATTAGACTCTAGAGTCTTTATGGAATGTGGATGTATATCCTCAATTAACTCGAGGGCATATATAGATGTCTTTTATTTCCTTTGACGTATTGTGTTAGACTAAGTATTTCTAAATTTTGAAGTATGGGTCGTGTCCCAAGTATTTTCGTGTCTAAGCATTGATGAGATTGAGACTAAGTATTTCCTCTGATTTCTAATGAAAGATGTAATTAAATATATTCTAATGTTTTGTGAAAAGTTTTAATTTCGCACTACTTTTCATTATGTATATGCGATGAACAATAAAAAAGGACTTTTATAAGACCTCCGAGAGGTCAAGTACGTCGTGTCGCAATCCGAAATTGGCTTTAAATTCTAGTGTGTGGTTTCGAAAAGTGACATTTAACTTTCCAAATGATATCTTTTAGAGTTAAAGGGGGAATTTCTATTACTAAAAGTCATAGTATCTCTTGTCTAAAGGCTTGTAAAATTATCTCTAAAGGGTGTTTATACATATGGTAAGTGCCACAGATTTATACTCCGAAATTCCTCCCATTAAGTTGGTCCCTGTAGTGAGGGAATTTCCGGAGGTCTTTCCTACAATTCTTCCTTGTATTCCTCCCGAATGGGAAATTGATTTTGCTATCGACTTGTTACCGGATAGGAATCCCATTTCACTTTCTCCTTATCAGATGGCTCCGGCCGAATCGAAAGAGTTGAAGGTTCAACTCAAAGATTTAATAGATAAAGGCATCCTTAGATCTAATATTTGTCCATGGGGTGCTTCGGTTTTGTTTGTGAAGAGGAGGATGGTTCCCTTAGAATGTGTATCGATTATCACCAATTCAATAAAGTCACTATTATGAATAAATAACTTCTCCCTTGGATTAACGACTTTTTTAATCAACTTTAAGGGGGAATCTACTTTGCTAAGATTTACTTGAGATCGGGGTGTGACCAAGTTAGCGTGAGAGGTGAGGATATACAAAAAATGACATTTCACACTAGATATGGTGATTAAGAGTTCTTAGTAATGTCCTTTGGTCTAACTAATGCACCGGTGGCATTTATAGGTCGCATGTATAGGGTGTTTCAAAGTTCCTAGATTCATTTGTCATTGTCTTCATTGACGAAATCATGGTATATTCGAAAAATTAGGGTTACCACAAGGATCATTTCAGGGTCGTGTTACAAGTTCTTAAGGAGAACCCATTATTTGCCATGTATAGCAAATGTGATTTTTGGTTGAGGTTGGTGTAGTTTCTTGGTAAAATCATCTCTAGTTAATGAGTTGAGATTGATCCAAGGAAAACCGAGGTGGTGAAAATTGGCCTAGACCATTGACTCCATCTAATTCTAGGAGTTTAATGGGTCTACCGGGTTATTATTTGAGGTTTGTGGATGGATTTGCGTCAATTGCATGTCCCTTGACTACTTTTACAAAAGAAATACCTAGTGAAATATATTCACAAGTTGGCTAGATTAGATGTTTGATTGGAAGATTCTCCGAATGGTGGTTTTATGGTCAATTATTACTCCGAGTCATCATTTGTTGTTGAGGTGATGTCCAAACAACACCTTGATCAACCATTGATGGAGTTGAAGGAATCGGTTCTTGACAAGCTTAATGACTCATTCTCCATAGGGGGGGGATGGTGTCTTGTGGTATCAAGGAAGCTTGTGTATTCCCAATGTAGATGGTTTGAGGAACCGGATTCTTGAGGAAGCTCATGGGTCCCGTTAATCTATTCATGCGGGTTCGACAAAAATGTACCCTGACCTATGGATGGTTTGAAAAAGTACATAGAGGAATATGTTGTAAAGTGTCCAAATTGTCAACAAGTGAAAGAAAAACACCTAAAGTCGGGTTGTTTACTACAGGAAATACAAGTTCCTACTTGGAAGTGGGAAGATATCAACATGGATTTGGTGGTAGATTTTCCTCGGACACAAAAGCAATATGACTCTATATAGGTGGTTGTGCATACGTTGACCAAATCATCTCATTTCATTCCGGTCAAGCCTACTTATTTGGCAGAAGATTATGCAAGGATCTTCATAGATGAGATTATGTGTACCGCCATGGTATTCCGTTATCCATCATATCGGATATGCATGCACAATCTACATCTAGGTTTTGGACGTTATTTCAAAAAGGGTTGGGTAATGAGGTGAGATGCACAATTTACATCTTGTAGTGTTATTTTTATCATTATGACTATGATTATTATTATGTTCATAATGTATGAGTAGAATTCATGTATTTAATCATGTTATGATGAATTATTAGAATATGTTTTAAGTATGAAGTGGGCTTCTCAATGTGATATTTAGCGTTGGATAGGATCATGGTTTTTTTTTGTATTGCACAAGTATTGCTTAGGTGATGTATGTGTTGGTTAATATTATGTTGAAATGACTTATTATGCTTCTTATATATGAATGTTGAGTTAAATTTATAAAAATAATGATTTTTGACTAATTTGTCCTTTTCTCATGCACTGATGATTTTTGTGTATAGGAGTCATGCTTAGTACATGTGGTTTGTACTAACTCATATTTTCTCCCTTATTCCCAAACATTTTAGGTTCGGGCAATTAAGGAGATTCATGTTCATTGAAGAAGAAGAATTGGCACTTTTCTAAGTGAATTGGTGAGTCCTTATGAGAATGAGGATAAAAACACTCATCAAACCTTATTAGTTTTGTCTATGTTTAGAGACTATTAGTTCATTCTTATTTTGAGATTTTCATTGTAGCCTTTATTGCTTATTGTAATAGACTAATGCTATCCCCAAACTATTGTGATTTTCACTCTTGTAGATGGTTTATACGTGAGATAAGACTTTAGAGTTCTATATGATCTTAATGCTAAAATACAGTTCTATGTATACTTCGTATGTGAGGATTTTATGTAAACTCGATAAGCTAAGTTTCAAATTTTCTAAATTTTGACCTATGATGTGTTATGATGTATGATAAGCGTTTTTCTTAGTCCTCTTAGAGAACGACGACGCTGGTTATGCTTACGGGTACTTTGGGTCGTAACAAACATGGTATCAAAGCGTGAGGTTGAATAATCTTAGGATTGATGTATCAGTAAACCACGTCTATTAGGTACTTATTCATAATTTTGAGGCGCACCACACTTATGAATGAGAGACTATGTGATTCTTAGGAACTTACACTCTCTTGTTATTCCTTAGACGTGCCTAAGCGTCTTAACTCAATCTAGTCCTTTTATTCTAATCTTTTTATTATGCCTATAGGCAAAAAATACAAGGGGGAATAATGCTCAAAGGGCCGGAGAGGAGAATTTAAATGAGGCGGTTCTCCCTCAAGCTCCTCAAAACCCTCAAGTTCTTATTGATGAAGGAGCTATGTCTAATGTGTAGATAAGTTCGGGCATTCATAGATTGACTCAAGTGTTGGATACTCATGTTGCTAGGGATGCAACGGTGCAAGTAAACCCCAATTATTATAACACTGCTTCATGAAATAGGGACTTCACAAGGATGAATCCCCCTACTTTTTATGGATCTAATATAGAGGAGGACCCAGAAGTGTTCATTCATGAAGTGTTCAATGTTCTTGATGCAATGGGTGTTTTTTCTCAAGAAAATATGGAAATATCTTCCTTCCAACTCAAAGATGTAACTCAAGTATGGAATGAGCAATAGAAGGATGAGAGGCCGATTATAGAAGGCCTGATTACTTGGGGAGCTTTCTAGAAAACTTTTGCTTGATAGGTTCTTTCCCTTGGAACTAAGAGAAAGGAAAATTCAAGAATTCATCAACCTTAATCAAGGGGGGTATGAGTGTGAAAAGTATATTTTCAAGTTCACTCAACTATCAGAGCATGTTCCTACTATGGTTGCGGATTCTAGGGACAAGATGAACAAATTTGTCAAGGGATATCCTATCTTGTGGTTAATGAATATAGGTCATATATGTTTATTCCTAGCATGGACATCTCTAGTCTTATTGTTTATGCCGAACAAATTGACTACGAAAAGCTTAATCAAGTTGGTAGGGATTTGAAGAAGGTGAGAACCAAAGAGGGGAATTCTTCTAAGAGTAGGTTTGAGGTGTAAGACAAACCAAGGTTCAAAAGGAGGTTTACTAACCAAGGACCTCATAATGCTCCAAGTGTCAACAAGAGTAAGGTGCCTACTCCTAAGCCCAAATAGGGGAAAGATAGTGGTTCTTTTGAGAAGCCTCTTTGTTCAAAATATGGTACAAAACAGGATGGTAAGTGCCTATTTGCGACATGTAATTGCTATGGTTGTGTCAAGAGTGGTCACATGAAGAGGGATTTCCCTATTATGAAGACTAATGGAAGGGAAAATTTTCAAGCTCAATCAAGTACCCTAAATTCTGATGCTCCTAAAAAGAATCATTTTTAAGTTCTCCAAAACTGAAATGATAAAGAGAGCTCGCTAGACGTGGTAACCGGTATGTTAAAATTATTTTCCATTGATGTATATGCTTTGTTGGATCCTAGAGCTACATTGTCATTTGTGACACCTCTTGTACCCGTGAAATTTTAAATCCAACCCGACATATAGGAGGAACCTTTTTTTGTTTTTACCCACGTGGGTGATTCCTTGGTGGTTAATAGAGTCTATAAGAGTTGTCCTATTTCCTTGACCAATAGAGTTACATTAGTGGACTTGATAAAACTTAATATGCTCGATTTTGATGTTATATTTGGTATGGAATGGTTTCATGCTTACTTTTTCTTCTATATTGTAGGACAAGGATAGTAAAATTTCAATTCCCCAATATACCTATTTTTGAGTGGAAGGGAGGAAAGTCACATCCTAGGGGTTAGATAATTGATTGCAAAGGGTTGTCTCTACCAAATAGTAAGAGTTAGGGATCTTGAATCCGAGGACCCTCCCATAGAGTCGGTACCCATAGTGAGGGAGTTTCCATAGGTATTTCCCTTTGAATTTCTAGGAGTCCCTCAAAAACAGGAGATTGAATTCAGCATAGAATAATTGGCGGATACGCATCTTATTTCAATCCCTCTTAATCTGATAGACCTGGAAGAGTTGAAGGAGCTAATGACTTAGATCGAAGATTTATTTGTTAAGGGATTTATTCAACTGAACATATATCTATGGGGTTCTCTGGTATTATTAGTAGAGAAGAGGGGATGGGTCATTGAGAATGTGCATACACTATCATCAACTAAATAAAGTCACCATAAAGAACAAGTACCCTCTCCATAAGATTGATGAATTATTTGATAAACTCCAAGGAGCGAGCTACTTTTAAAAGATTGACTTGAAGTCGGGTTATTATTAACTTATATTGAGGGAGGTTGATATTCCATTTTTAGCCAGTGTCAGTTTT
The DNA here is from genome assembly GCA_032847665.1 of Solanum chilense. Classification (NCBI taxonomy): domain Eukaryota; kingdom Viridiplantae; phylum Streptophyta; class Magnoliopsida; order Solanales; family Solanaceae; genus Solanum; species Solanum chilense. Next base: position 56,065,108 of record CM064963.1, on the reverse strand, counting down.
GATTGGGATCGGTTTCCTTTCATGGTCACATTGTCTCTACAGAATGGGTAGAGGTTGATTCAAGGAAGTCAAAAGTGGTCAAAATTTGTCTTTGACCATTGAGTCCTACCGACATCGAATGTTTTCTAGGGTTGGCCTGTTACTGTAGGATGTTTTGTTGAGGGATTACCGTCTGTTGTATCTCCAATAACGACCTTAACTCAAAAGAATTCCAAATTTTAATGGTCGAAATCAAGTGAAAAGAGTTTCAAATTATTAAAAGATATACTCATCTCCGCTACAACATTGACTTTACCGGAGGGTATCAAAGGATTTATGTTTATTGTGATGCATACCGAGTGGGTCTAGGATTTGTGATCATGCAACATGGGAAATTCATAGCATATGCCTCTATACAACGCAAGCCACTTAAGAAGAATTACCCAACTTATGACCTTGAGCTTTTTTTCGTGGTATTTGCATTGAAAATTTGGAGACATTATCTCTATAGGGTACATGTAGATGTATTCCTTGATTAAAAAATTTACAATATGTGTTAACCCAAGAATATATGAACCTATGTAAAAGAAGATGGTTAGAACATTTAAAGGACTATGACATGAGTGTCCTTTACCATCCCGAAAAGGCTAATGTGGTAGCATATGGTTTGATTAGAGTGTCCATGGGTGGTGTGACTCATGTGGTTGATGATAAGAAGGATCTAGTAAAAGAGGTTCATACATTTACTTATTTGGGTGTACAACTAGAAGACTCCCTAAAGGGTGGTTTCGTGGATCGCCACAACTCCGAGTCATCTTTTGTGGTTAGGGTGAAATTTAAGCAACACCTTGATCCCCTATTAATGGAGTTGAAGGAAACGGTCCTTTGTAAGTCTAATGAGTGTTTCTATCAAAGAGAAGATCGGGTTCGTAGGCACCAGGGAAGGTTTTGTGTACCGGATGTAGATGGTTAAGGAAATTGATCGTGGAAGAGGATCATGGATCTCGGTATTCCATTATCTAGGGTACTACAAAGATGTACCACGACATACGAGAAACATTTTGGTTGAATGGTCTTGAAAGAGACATAGCGGATTTGTTGCTAAGTATTCGAATTGCAAACAAGTAAAAGCGTAGCACCAAAATATAGATATATTGGACTGGGGGGATATTAACATGGACTTTGTATTAGGGTTTCCTCGTACTAGAAAACAACATGTTTCGATATGTGTTATCGTGGATAGGCTAACAAAGTCAACACATTTTCTTCTCATCAAAGTCACATACTTGTCGGAAGAGAATACAAAATTGTATACCAAAGAGATAGTGAAGTTACATCGAGCCCCTTTGTCCATAATTTTTTATAGAGGCACTGAATTTACCTCTCATTTTTGGAAAGCTTGCAAAGGTGGGATTGGTATGAAGGTGAATCTTAGTACCATTTTTTCGTCCCAAGATGAATGGTCAAGCATAACACACTATTCAAACACTTGAGGATATGTTGAGGGCATGTTTCATAGACTTCAATGACCACCTAACTTTGATATAATTCTGCTACAACAATAGCTACAACTCAACTATATCTATGGCACCCTTCGAGGAACTTTATGGGAGGAGGTGTAGATTCCCAATTGGATGGTATGAGGTAGGTGAGTTTGCTCTACCTTGTCCCAATTTTGTTTATGAAGCTCTAGATAAGGTTTGGATTATAAGATATAGACTAAAAGCAACTTAAATTCTACAAAAATCTTACGCCAACAATAGAATTCGATGTAGGAGATTGGGTCTATTTGAAAATTTCACAAATGAAAGTGGTGATGAGGTTTGGAAAGTAGGGGATACTTAGTCCACATCATGTGGTATGTATGAAATTTTGAAGAAAAGTTGGTAGTGTTGCAAAATGAGTTGTCCATGATTCATCTAGTGTTCCATTTTTCTATGCTTAAGAAGTGTATAGGTGATCCAGTCTCCATTCTGCTTCTAGAAGGCTTAGGGGTAAAAGAGGCCCTTTTTATTAAGAGGTATCGGTTGAGATATTGTATTACCAAGTTAAGAAATTGAGGAATAAGGATGTCTCCTCCGTAAAAGTTCTATGGAGGAACCACCTTGTTGAGGGCGCAAAAATGGGAGGCCCTATATTACTCCTAACCATGATTGAGGTTAGTAGTGACCTATAATACTATTATGAATAATATTTACCTTATCATGTTTTTCTAAATACAAGTGCATATTATAATAGAAATTCATGTCTAAGTTGAGTTCTTTTCTTTCCATGAAACATATTCATTATGTTGGATTTCCATTTAGCATATTGTGTGCTATAAGTACTCATGGAATATTATAATAAGAATGACTGATATTTTATTTATAATAAATAAACATGTCAAGTTTCAATGTTCATATTGAGTTCATATTGAAATAGACAAGGTAGTACCTCTTTATGTGATATGAAAAGTTAAGTTCTTGTTATGGTTTGTGTGGATAAAGTTTCTATTTGTTGATGCTATGTTATGTGTTGAAAGGTGTTGAGATTTCCTACTATGAGTTTTGACTCATTATGTATTGTTGTTGGTTGGCTGCTAGTCTTGCGTGTTATCTTCCAAAAAAAGGTTTAGAGTGTCATTCGGGGACCAATGTTCCTAGGGGGGAGTACTGACACAGCAAAAATCATATGCCTTATACTAGAGCCTTATATGTTGATTAATTATGGTTTGCGACCTAAATAAGTATAAATAACTTCATTTAGAAGTATTGGATCCATAGCATTAAAGAAAAGCCTTAGCATCCGGAAACTAGCGAAATTTAACTAGTTGACGTCCCAAAGTTTGGCAAAGGCTTCATACGGTCATATGAAGTCCAAAACTTTTAAAATTATTTTAAATAGGTAAAAACTAGTATATATGGTTAAAATATTCAGGTCCTACTCCCCAAGGATCAACCGAGGGGTCCACGAAAGGACCCCACATTGGTCCAAGCAAGCTGCCAAGAGGCAGCAGCTTTTGTTCTTTGAGGGATTAAGTCCGCGTCCCAGACATGGTTCACCCAAGGTCAATAGTGAATCTCGGGTATCCAGCAGGTCGTGGACTTTATTTTTACAAAAATTAATTCTAGAAATCTTTTGGGAACAATTCCGCGATGCGGACTAATTGTCCAAGGAAAAATCTCAAAATAGAATTCTAGTTTCACTTCATTTGATGATTATCCCTTCCCTCAAAAATAACTCACTCAAATAAAACCCCCAAAACAAATCATAAAAGCTCTCCCTTCTCTCTACATTCTCTCTTTACTCATCCCCCATTTAAGAAGCTTTAAGTCTTGAAGAAGAAGACCAAGTCCTTCACATGTCTACTCAATTGCGTTGATTTATTGGCTATAGGATATGATTTCTTCAACTATTGGGATTCCTTTCCCCAAGATGTCCTTCAAAAGATTATTCGAAATTCGTTTTCTTTCTAAAAGGAAATTGTGAATCAGTTGTGATGAATTTTGATGGATTAATGTTTATATATGAATAGATGGTTAATTTATTAATTCTTATGATTTTTCCCTTGACCCATGTCTTTCCCCCATATCCCTAAATTTTTGGATTGATTAAGGTGAATTGTTGAGGGTGATGATATGTCACTTGTTTACTTTAATTTTAGTTATGATAATATTTCATGAATTGCCCCATTTCATATGTTGGTTGTAAATTATTGGTTTTTAAGGGTGAATTCTCATAATGGTTAATGAAGTATGATCTTGATTCTTCTTTGATGTTAATGATGAAAGGTGAAATTACTTAGATGACAATGAGGCTATAGCTAATGTATTTTTATGATTATGATTAGACAATTCTGATAACCCTAGACACATGTATTGGGTATTAATTATGTGTGCATGTAGCATGATCATTACATGATTGAATATAGTTTCTCATGAACATGATAAAGAGTTTAGTAAAAGGTTTAACACACTTGCTATTCTTACTAAAGTGAAAGGATAGTTCTCACTTGTGGTACCTATGAGCTATTATGATAAGATTTTTACCTAAGGTTTAGAAAATACTAATGTGAACTGGTGCGAAGTAATAAGATGATTACTAAATGAAATAAATGCTTAGCACCGAAAGGGTATGAAAAAGAGATGGATGTCTCACGTTAATAAGTCTGAACTCCCACATAGTTTCCTCACGTTAGTAACTCCAGATTCCCTAATTATGTGTTGCCTCATGAGATTAAAACCTCTACGTCAGTAATTCAAGGATTCTACTAGCAATCTCCTTGACCCTTAACTATGTTCCCACATTGGACTGTAGCTTAGTGGATCCACCTAGATATCTATGTATGAATGCTTACAGCTTAGACAAATGTTAACCCTCTCTTTTTGGTGTGGGAGGAGAATAATGGATTCTATGTAGGTCACGTTCTCTCATGTCGGTTATTGCTCTTCTTTTCCTTATGTAAAAGTAATGGACAAGTTAAGTATATGAACTCTTATTAGGGTTGTCTTGGAGGGTACTACATAGGGTAAAGGAGGTGATGTGACTCCTCTTATTCGTTGTTCATGTAGGATCCTAAGGGATTGTTCTAGTAGTTTTATTTTTACGATCATGACTATGATTATGATTATGCTGATAAGGTATGAGTAGTATTCATGTATTTAATGATGTAATAATGAATTATGAGAATATGTTTTAAGTATAAAGTGGGATACTCAATGTCATATTTAGCCTTGGATAGGATTATGGGGTTCTATCTTTGGCATTGAACAAGTATTGCTTGGGTGATCTATGTGTTTGGTTACTATTATGTTGAATTGACTTGTTATGCTTCTTAAATATGCATGTTGAGTTAAATTGATAAAAAGCATGATTTTGGACTAAATTGTCATTTTCTCATGCATTGATGATTTTTTTACATATGAGACATACACTCATACTAAGTACATGTTGTTTGTACTAACCCATATTTTTTTTATTTTTTTTCAAACATTTTAGGTTCGGGCCATTGAGATGATTCATGGTCATTAAAGAGAAGACTTGATCTTTCCTAATTCAGTTGGTGAGTCCTCATGAGTTCTGAAGATAAAGCCACTCATCAAGACTTATTGGTTTTGTCTATGTTTTGAGACAATTATTCCATTTCATGTCGAAACTTTCATTGTAGCCTATATGACATATTGGAATAGAGTAAGGGTTGTGGCCAAACTATGGTGATACATACTCTTGTAGATGGTTTACAAGTGAGATGAGACTTTGGAGTTCTATATGATATTTTATGGTAAAAAAGAAGTGTATGTATACTTCGTATGTGAGGAGTCTATCTAAACTCCATAAGTTAAGTTCTTAATTTTTAAATATTGACCTACGATGTGCTATGATGTATGCTAAAAGCTTGTCTTAGTGCTCTTAGAGGATAACGACGCCAGTTACGCCTAAAGAATAATTTGGGTCATACTAAAATATTTAATCATCTACTAGTAGCATTTCATATAATTTTTGATATTCGAGATTAAAATATTCCTTTATCAAAGGTTTCCTAGGATTAGTTTATTGAGGTTCAATATTTGTAGAAGATTGCAAACTTGAACCTTGTGGAAATTCAGAACACGTAGAATCTTAAACCTTTTGTCGGTATGGATTATCATATGTTAATTCAGGTTGAGCACTACCATGCAAATCTTCACCTGATGAAATCTCATTGAGCACATCTTTTCCCCCTTGATTCTTCCAAACAAAATAGTTATCAACAAATCTAGTCTTATAAAGGTGATGTTTAACAATTTCAACATACATGAATCTAATGTTGTGATATTTTTTACATGAACATCTAACCTTTTCACCACACAAGGGATTCTTTTGTGAACATTTAAATTGGATATATTTCTCCACACCAGTTATGAAACCAGCGTTTATTGCCGTAGACCATCCAATTTCTCATACATCCAGCCACGCACTATATTATTCAAGTTCCTATTCATGCTTAAGCAAACAGAACTATCATTAAAAAAAAGTACTATTTAATTGAACAAAAAGTACTCCAATTAATATTCATTAAATATAGTAAAACAATATATAAATTGAACTAAACAACAAACACATAGAATGATCAGCAAGTCCTTCAAATAGATCTAAATAAGGGTAAAAAATAAAGAATTCAACGGAATATCAACAAGATCCTTAGATTGGGTTAGAAAAATTATGTCTCCATTATTTTAACATTAGATTGTCTTGGTTATTTATAATAACATAAAAATAACATCAGATTGTCGTTGTTATTTTAAATAACACAAAAAAATTACAAAACAAGTAGCAGTTAAATACTAATATGAATAAGGAGTTGTCTTGAGTTGCATAAAGTCTCGTTAAATGAGTGGTCAATTCATAGCCCTTCACAACCGATCGGTCAGTCCACTCTCGTTAGATCCATTTCAATCAAATTTTCATATTTTCTTTTGACGACATATTAAAGGATCTCTAAACCAAAATGTGCATCCATATTTTGATGTACAAGTATCGAATCTAACAACAAAAAGACTTAGTATAAATATAAGGATACAAGTAAAACCACAATTATATGTTGGTTTTGTCTTAATAGTTTCATGCTTCCTCTTTTCAATTCTTAACAAACCACATCGATTTAGAGAGCCTCGCCTCTTTTTATTGCCTAAATTATCCAAATAGATTGAATTAACTGAAGAAAAAACCATATACATCCTTTAAACCAACATTTTAAAAGTGTACAAGTTATACAAATATTTTACTATAACTAGAGAACAACATCATAAATTTATGAATCTTTCTTTTAAATTGTTACTTTCATTCACTTCTAAAAAAAACCTCCAAAAAATGAATTAATTAGTGTGTGAACATTACTAAACTAGAAGATAATTTACAAGAAATTTAAGACTCACCAAAAAAATCAGAAATATTCATTACTAATAAGACACTTTCACCATGTCTTTGAAGTGGCATCTACGTTCCCCAACAATTACTCTAAGTAGTTGTATCACATAAAAAATAATTTATTTGCTAAATTATACTACAAAACTAATGGTATAAAACAATATATTTCTCATAAGAAATAACATTGATAAACTTGTTCTTTCATATGAAAGTAATTTCGTAAATTACATGGTTGAGACAACATTTTTCTTTTCTAACTTCAACAAAAATTCTTTTCATGAGATCTGAAAATTGGAACAATAAGAAGGACGACAACGGAGAGAAGAAGAAAAATGGAAAATAGAACACTTACTGGATGTCAATGTATTTCTTCGAGTTTTATATACACCGGATGAAAATGTCTTTCTTCGGAGACGGAAAGTTGAGAAAGAAAAAAAATACATCAAACCGCAATTTTAAACACCAAATCAGCTAAATCAATATATTAAACACTAAATACTCAAACTAAATTAGTTCTACAAATGAACCATACAACACTAAACAATTTGCAGGTTCAGACTAAAGTTCAAATTAAGTGATCTGAAAAGAGCTAAAGGAAAGGATTTCAGTCGTACATTTTGAAAATTACATAAACATACCAAGCTAAGATGTCTAAGCATATTTTTAAATTAAAACATATTTATTTGTCCAAAAGTTTAGGAATATAATTTAAATGAACAACTGCACTAACTAGAACGAGGTGCAATAGGAGAAGGATCAGTCAGTTGTTGGTCTCTCACAGAGGTTCTCCTTTAGGAATAATCTATTCTTTATCCCACTTCTAACTAGGAACCACAACATAGTATTTGCTGCCGTTTAATCATAAGGAACCACAACATAAAGACAAATGGCTAAGATCAAAAGTCCATCCTAATTTTATTGAGTCAAATCATTTCGAGGTGATTTCAAAAATATAAAATGTATTTTAACACATGAGCAAATCATGTCGGTCAGTAAACGAATACAATATAATCATAACAACTTTTTAATATAAGTTAAGCATAAAGTCAGAGGATTTCACCGAGTAGATGATCCAGTTGTTAATAGTGTTACTATACCTAGGTAAACTACGACAAATTCTATGAGGAATACCAATGATTCACATCAAATGAATACAATTTTCCATAATCAAATTTACATTAGATCAAAGCTAAAAGGAACTCCTACATTGTTTATTTAACACGATGAATAGAAAAACAACAACTTCATTTGTACTTACCATAAAGGCAGAGGACTGTGGTGGGTTCATCATCAAGTTGGAAATAGTGTTAGTATTTTAAACAACAACAAATCCTATGACTACTACCAACAATTCCCATCGCTAACATCAACTAGTTTTGGAACTGGGATTGAGGCATTGTTGATTGATTCATGAACCAAAAGAGACAATATAAGAATGTATCAACTACAAATCAGCACAGAACATATATAATTTTCTCAGATGATTTAGATACAACAAAGACTTCACCATCAACAGAGATAAAACATGTTATCATGTAAGAAACAAAAAATCTGCAATTCCTCACTTTGTTATAGAGAAATATCCCTTAAAGGAAAAACTTTATACAAATAACACCCATATTATATAAAATGAAGCACCATTATAATCAAAATCTAACAAAGCACCCCAATAAAAAAAACATTTATCCATGTCAAGACCCTCAAAATGAACTAAGCTAGATAGAGACTCCCATGTGTCTAAAAAGGATAACAAAATGTTAATAAAGTTTTTTAAAGCTTTTATAGTTTTTTTTTGAAGAGATTTTGAAGTCAAATGCCCATGAACGCCAAACAGGATCGTAAGTTAGTCTTTAGACATGCTAGTGTGTCCTGGAACGTTTGCCTTATTTTTATATGTTGTTTGGAGTCTAAAAGCAGTAGAGGTTACCATAGAATCTTAATAGACATGTTTAGTGTCAAAACATTTGGGTACAACTCCCAGAGGACCACCATTAGGGCCCCTGAGGAGGACCAAAACGTTAGACAAGGAAACTGCCAAACGGAGCGTGCAACACAAAAAAGTGAAGGCCACATCACGTCGTGCTCCTGACACTCAAGCTGCCTGTGCGTCATGCACCTAGAACGAGGCTCACTGCCTCAAATATCTCATGAGGAAAAATAAGGAGTATCCTCCGCGACGCGGAGACACTTCAATGATTTTTTTGCATCATTTTAAAGTCATGTTTTACATGTCTAAAAGTCCAAATAAGTATGGAGGTATTTTTTTACCATTTGAAGTCGGTTATAAACTGTTTTATGACCTATATAACCCTTTACCAGGTAAAAACCCCAATAAACAATGAGAAATTAGAAACCCAAAATCTTCTTCAATTCCAAAATGTATTAATACTTCCATTGGAGGGAAAACTCAATCTCTAAGTAGAAGATGAATTTTGAAGTGGTTTCTTCTCCAAATGTGTCGAATTTTCTTCTATTAATGTATAGACACCCTTGATTCTTAGTCAACCTTTCATCTAAGAAGTTGTTGCAATTGTTTCTCCACATGATTCAAGGGTCAAAAATACTATCTTTCAATCTAGCCATGGGTTCATTGTCAAACGCTTTTCAAAGAAATACTAATGATGGAATTATGATTATTCACTATTTTTATGATTAAATTTTGTCAAATTTCATGAATAACTCATGATTTTTCAAATTTCTCAAATTATCCTTAATGTGGGTCTCGTGATCTTGATTTGATGATGATCCAATCATGACTTGAATATTTTCTATTTCTTATTCCTAATGTTATCTATGTCAATTGATACTGAATTTTAGGGAATTGAATAATGTTGATCATAACTTGGAGATTTGGTAAGTCGACAAATTCACTCTAATTAGCCAATAATGTGTACTGAATTGTTTTTCTTACTATCGTCCACTTATGGTAGCGGTGTTTACATTCTTGTATATTCGTATATATTTTGATCAAGGCCTTGAAGGAAATTTCTAATATAAATCGCGGTTATGATGTTTATAAGTATGACAGTCTTTTTTAGTCTTCTATTCAAGTCTCATGACCTCGATTTATTGATGATCTTATGCATATGTGCTTATCATGTTAGGGTTAGGTATGGTCTACATGATTAGTTATGATGCATAACCTTGTAGTATTAGCCCTAGCTATGTAACCTATATCGATGTGTAATCTATGAATGATTTGGAGTTTTTTTTAGTATCGAATATGTTCATGTCTCATATGATGAAATATGAGTATGTGGTTTATTATCCCTACATGCTCTTTATGTGTAATGGTCATGACTTGAGGGATATTGGGATATATACATATATGTATGTATGTTTGTATGTATGTATATAGTTATCCTTGGAGGATGATTTCCTCAACTTCTAGGTTATGGCTCTTATGTAATCATTCATAACAATTAGTAGGGTATATTCATGGTGTCAATTGAAAGTATAGTTCTCATATGCACCATTATTTATCATTATGCATGTAAAGTATATGATTATTGAAGTATGAACGTGTGTTGTCTAAGAGGTGATATGTGAAAGTATTTCTCACATGTATGCACACACCTATGAAGGTATGAATGTTAGAATTATGTGAATGTACATTCTAACATTATATAAGTTCTATGATGCGAGGACATTCTCATACTTGAAACCTTTGAGCTATATGTATAATGACTCACAAGTATACCTTAGAAGTTAGAGAATTCTTGAGTTACCACACAACATATGAGACTCCTAAAAGTCTCATTAAATCAACTCACATCATTCATTGGAATATACACAATCTAAAATGAGTAAGAATTTAAAACATTGATCACACACAAAGAACTGTTTCATCAATACGCAAACATAGGACTTTCTTTAAGACAGTAAACCATTAAAATGTCCCATTAAACCATCTATATATTGAAATATAGAACACTGGAACTAAGCTCATACAAGGAATAAAAAAATAAAGGCTAAGAAATAAAAAGGAACATGTGGATAGTTTCCTCAAATCTATGAGGAGTCACCAATGCATAATCTTCAACCTTTAAAAACCTATCCATCCTCGCTGACATATCAAGACTTCAAAATTCCCTACACATCAATTAAAAAGGAAAAAGAAGGGGTTAGAACATTCAATTCACTAAGTATTTAGTATAGAAACATGCTTTCGTGATATTTTGATATAAAACCTCATAAAATATTTTAGGAGACATCAAACAACTCTATAATAACATATACTACATGTTCAATTAACATCCAACACATAAGCATATTAACGTTGACCCTCTTATAAAGCTTATCCTATGACTCACCTAAGTAACTTACGAAGTGGCAGCCCATACAATCTCTTCATACACACCAATATGATCCTTAAGACTACCTAAAGTAACTTACTCAATAAAGTAACACAACGAGAATCATGACCAACATCCCAGTTCTAATAGCATGTCATTAAGAGTGCATATAAATATACTTAAACAATGAAGACTAACACATATTCATAAATGAAACCTATCTCATTTAGTATCATTAATGTGCAAGATCATCATATACATAACATGTACAATTATAAGTATATTAATATATAAGAACATCCTCCTAAGACTTCCCTCAAGGCTAACTAGTACAATGTTTAAGTAGATTAATATACCACTATCTTGACTAAGCTAAATTCCTTTGGTTATCCTTGTTAGAGTTCATTCCTTTAGTTCATTTTACCTTCTAGGAACATATTTTCTTAACCTACATAGACCAAATGAGTTAATGTGGAATCTGGTTTCATGGAACCCTACACCAAAAGAAGGCGGACTATATGCCAAGGTAGTACAAAAACATGAACATAGTACCTACGTAGATCCACTGACTAGTGATCCTATGGGGGCAACATAGTTCAAGAACTAAGAGATATAGTTGGGACCCTCTTTATGCTACATGAATTATAGTGTCCAATGTCAAGGGTACATTAGTGATCCTACCTTCCCTATGTGGGAAGTAACACTCCTCACTCTAGTTCACTCTGTTCTACACTAGAGCCCATTTTTAAATATCTTTACTGCCTTTATTAGTAATATTAGCTTAATGTAGACATATAGTCTATACCTTGTATACTCATAATCATAATAGCATAATAAGAATTAAATGAGTATAGTTCTTTCATTACAATTCATATAAGTGAGGTTAGCACATCTACATAATCCATTCATTATAAGGCACATTGATAGCTATCACAATCCTTATAACATTTACATCTTAGAAAACACCTCATAAACAATATTAAAGACATTTCAATTAAGCATCATACCAACCCTATCAATCTTAATACAAGATATACTTCAATGCAACATCATCACTTAATCTCAAGTAACTACAACTAAAGTAAAGAGTTTAAATCACAAGACTAACCAAGTCTCTTTCATAAGCCACATCATGGTATTACTATCAACCCTCAATTAAACCCAACAATGGGAATAATAACATCATATAATAGTAATCAATATTATTATGAAGTCAATTAAACCACCACATTACAATCCACCACCAGTTCATAGCTTAAAACAAGAGACTTATGTCAAAGTCATAATGTAGATCAATTACTCCAAAAATAGCATGATAAGATTATAGTTTATATTAATATAGTAGTATTTCAACCAAGAACAAACTCAATTGAACCAACACTATACAATTAGTATCAAGATCGCAACCTAGGGTTAAGGGGAAAAGGTCATCATCAAAAAACTAGAACAATCCATCAAGAAATAACATAATTAAGTTATAATATATGTTAATCGATTAATAAAATCAAAAATAAATCTTAAATAAATCTATTCACAATATCAATTTATAGATTTGAAAAGAGCAACTTGATTTCATACTTTTGAAATCAATTTTATGAAAAACCTTTGGGGAATGAAGTCCCAAAGGTGAGAGGAATCCCTTACCTTGTTATTTGATGAAGATTGATGGATAAACCTTAGTGATTTCAGACCTAGAACCTCCTTGAATTCGACCTTCTATGGTGTTCATAAACTTGGGAGAGAGAAAGAAGAGAGAAGGAAAAAAGTTCGTGTTTGGGAATTATGAGGGCTTAGGTTAGTTTAATTAACTTAGGGTCTTTATATAGGTTGTTATTAAATTAATAAGGCTTCCCTAAACCACTAACTAATTAATTAACCACCTATTTAATTAACTCCACCTATCCCAAAACGAGCAGCAAAACAGTCCACTCACCAACGAGACCCCATCGACACCTTATGTTTCAATAGGCAGACCATGGGACAAACCATCCTGTTTGTCCGTCGTTGAGTTCATAGACATTCAAAAACAGGCCTTGGCCAAATATCCTAAGTTTCCATTGATAAAGGCAATCAATGGCCCGACAATTGTAACATGGTCCATTCATGACAAGTCGGTGGTGCACACTTCCTTGGGAAGCCTTCGATTCAAATGCAAGGGTCTTCCTCAAGGGCCCTTGGTTTGTACTTGGGGAATTGTACCTCTTCGATTATGAACTAATTTTAGTATGTGTTAGACACCCCTCCACCAATTTTCATAATGTTCCAACTCCTAAACTTAGTCAAATAGATTTAGGCACACTAACACCTTATTGAACTAGTTTCTGGACGTCATGGAGATTCCTTGACGTTTTAATTTCTAGACTTCCTAAATGACTTATATACATAAAAGTTGACTTTAAAACAGCAAATAAACATTTTGATACATATGATAGGATCTAGAATAAGTCTTAGATTTTTTAAGTTTTACACTTTACTTCACATTATCCATTCATATAAGCGCTAACATGATACTACTAATTTACATAAATAAAGCCTACGAGACCATGTTTATCATATAATCAACACATATGCACAACCTCCAAAGGTGTACCATACAAATCAATAACAATTCCAACAATTCTACATCAATTCTACACAATTTAGAGAGATCAATTCAACTTAACCACATTTCCATCATCATCATCAACATTCCTTAGAAAATTCAATCAAATCAACTAACAGAGGCTCTTACCAATAGCAATAAACAAAATTCAAAACCGAAAATCCAATAATATATAATATGCACATAATATATATAAGGCAGCCTATAAATAACACATTCATGATGTATTTATAAAACAATAGTCCATAACAATCTACACATGAATTCACTACTATCAAGTCATGATCAATTCACCCATGGGATAACAAAATATAGATATTTTAGAAGGTCAATCATGGAGATTTTCATTGAAAACATAAGTTATACATCAATAATATCATATCTTAATGTTTGAAAACATTTCATGCAAGAATCCTTGACTTAGAGTAAAAATTGGACTTCTTATCTTTTAAATCATTGAAAATCTTATTTAAAATTAACTCTAAGGTCATAGCATGACTTATATGAAGAACTCCCATACCTTATTAGAAGAATCCAAAGAGAAATTAAGGCAGAAACTCCATTGAAGATCTATCATCAAGCTCTATCTTCAACTTGAGCTCTCGTGGAGGTTATTGTAGAAACATTGGAAGGGAAAGGGTTTTGATCTAGGTGTTAGGGTCCAAAGTAGAGTTTAAACCTTAGATACTCATAATTTTCAAACATTTAGATATCCTAACACTCACCTAAGAAATTTATAAAGAGGCTGCCCATATAACCCCTTCACACATCTATATGATCATTAAGACTACCTAATGTACGTTATTCTAATACATCACATATCACATTAATTCATATTAACATGAGACCCTCCTACAAAAGGTGATTCTAAAGTTCACTTGAGTGAGTTATGAAGCGACCGCCCATACAGTCCCTTCAAACACACCAATGAGATCCTGAAGATTACCTAAGATAAGATTATTCCCATTTCATACATTCAACTCCCTACCTAGAATTAATATAAGACTCACCTAAGTAATATTTGAATAAAACACCCATACACCCTTTCCAAGACTACCTACGCAATCCTTAAAGCTACTATAGATTAGTATCTTTCCATTTCCATGCATTTAACTTAAGTCATAAGGTTCATTTAACCATTTAGAAGACACTCAACACTTATGGACATTCACATAATGGTTTTGTAGAGGACCTAGGAAACTCACATAATAATATCTTCAAACACTACTCATGCAATGCCTTGAAAGCGTCCCATTCAACTGCCTATACTTCATAGAACTTATCCAACACTACACAGTATCTCATATAATGATAGTAGGCAATAATTGACATTTACCATGTTAACTAAGCACGAAATACAAAGTAAAACCCTACTCCAGTAGAGGGTGTTTTACTTTCCAATTGTAAAACAAGGACACATCCCCTGTAGGCACATGATAAAGGAATATTGAGGGTTTCTTTGTTATCTAATGATATCTTAGTTAGAGAAACATCTCAAGCATACTCACTCGTTTCTATTCTTTATTCCCATAGAATATTTAATAAAGGATCATATGAAGAGCTACCATATCTTGTTCATAACCCAATCAAAATGCTACTTACCAATGACGATAAACTTAGGCTACATATAATGGTTAAGAGGATAGCTTAATGAATTCCCTAAGGTTGATTTCATGTAATTGGAACCAATAAAATCTAAGTCCACCATTCACACAACAATGATACAATCGCGAATTTCAGTTCCATGTATACTATAACCTTTCATCTAAAAGGTTCCACGTTAATGACTTTCTTTAATTATTTAAAGATCATTTATCAATAACTCATACTCAGATAAGACAAGGGTGACTTAGCCTACCAAGTCAAGGAATAATATAATCACATATCATTTATGCATGAAGAAGAGCGACATAGGTCTAACACATAGAGACACACTAATTATATACTATCATAACTTCATATAGTCATTTAAGAACAACACGCTTGAACCTCAATCATTTATACCCAGCATTATCACATAAGACATATCTTAGACCTGTTGTCTTAATAAACCATCACTTAAGGAAGAGTCACTCCCTTAGAATCCATGTGAAATAGCACAAACATTATAAGAGCACTACATTTCACATCTTCACAATTCTACCAATTAACACATATATCACATCATACTTCACTTTACATAATCATATAAGCCATATCATATTACAAAATGATCACATTACTTCACATGACAAACTTCACATTATCCATTCATATAAGTCCTAACATGATACTACTACAATTTACATAAGAAATGCCGAAGAGGCCATGTTCATCACATAATAAACACATAAGCACCCCCACCATAAGTGGATTATACCAATAAATAACAATTGTATATTAATTATATACAATATAGAGAGAACAAGTTAACTTACCACCTTTCCATCACCATCATCAACATTCCTTAGCCAATTTTATCAAATCAACTCACAAAGGCTCTTACCTATAGCCATGAACACAATTCCAAACCAACAATACATTAATATAAAATATGAACATAATAAATATAAGGTGACTAGAAATTATACATTTATCATATATTCATAAATTAATAGACTATAACAATCTACACATGAATTCACTACTATCAATTCATGATCAATTCACCAATGACATAGCCAAATAAAGAGATTTCAGATGGTCAAGGGTTCATGGATATTTTCATATAAAAAATTAATTATACATCAATACAATAATATCATAATGATTGAAAATGTTTCTTGCAAGAACCCATGACTTAGAGTGGAAATTGGACTTTTCATCTTTTAGAAATCTTTCAAAAATCATCATTTATATTGACTCTAAGGTTATAGAAAGCCTTAGATGAAGAAATTCCATGCCTTATTATAAGAATCCATAGTTAATTGAGGAGAAAAATCTATTGAATATACATCATCAAGTTCCATCATCACATTGAGATCTCATGGAGGTTTTTGGAGAAATATTGAGATGGAAAGGGTTTTGATCTTGATGTTAGGGTCTAAGTAAGATTTTAATGACATAAATACTCTTAAAATACCCATATAAACCTAAATAAACCGTCCCTCTAATTTATAAGTCTTTGGTTGAATCTCCAAAAACACCCCAAACAAAAACAATGATATTGGCAAATTGCAGGTTCCATAGACGGTTGCCCAACGAACGACCGTCAACTTGGCTATGCCCCCATCGATTGGTGTCACTTTGTTGGGTCTGAAACTCCCAAAGTTTCATGCTACATGGAAAATTTGATGCTACACATCTAGGATCCGTTGTCTAGTCGACCGTCTGTCGTTCTGGGGCTGTAGTTTTCTACTGCCACACAGTCCTCACCCTTGACTTTGGGGACCTCTTCAAGGTCCCCTTTGTGTATCCTAGTTAGAGTCGTACGCGAACTTTAAACCCATAAACATGAATTTATATGTCTTAGGAACATCTTCAATAAAATTCAATACAAACGAACACGTAAATCTTTCTATGGCATAAATAAACACCCAACAACGTCTAATGTCTAACTTTCTAATGTCATTAGGCATTCTTGGAAGTTTGACTTCCAAACTCTTCCAAAAATCATAAAGTTTCTATAAACTCCATAAACCATAAATTTAATACCTTAAAATCTTATGAAACATACATAACCACATGCAAGTACATAAGGACAAATCGTCGAACGTCTTGGTTGTCCTTTGATGTTTGACTTCAAATTTAATCGGATTGACTTCAAACCTCATCAACACGTCAATTAAGATATTTATAATAATATAGAATATTAATGAAGATCAAGATATGCCTAATTAATTTTAGGGTCGTTACATTCTACCCTTCTTAAGAATGTTCGTCCTCGAATGAGGAAACGAAAAAAAGCATCATCCCACATGTAAGCACACAAAATTATGTCATACACATAAATAGGAGGAACATAAAATAGAACATCATCCTAGTTATAATAAAAGAAAAAATCATGCAACACTTAAAACAATGATGAAGCAATTTTTTTCAGACGGCACAACATGCAACTTCTCAATGAAACCAAGACATACTCAACAAGCTAATCTTATACAGAAATTTAGGAATGCTCATTTTCATCCTCTTTAAGTAATTAGGCAACCTGTACTAGATTGACTTGAACAATGAGGAATAAACCATACATGAAAACTTTTTTGTTTTTCATTTAACAACAATTCAACCCATAACTTACATATCATAAGGTGAATGTTTGGAAAATCATTTTTCAGATAAGCCTCAAACATAAACTAAGATTCTAGGAACTCTTTGTTTTTGGCTTTAATAAGCATCCAAGGAAAAGATAAGGATATCTCATTACCAGCAACAATAATCTTCACCGTACACCCCATCTAGGAGTAACCCAATGGAAGGTCAACCTAAACATATCACAACGAACTCCCTCGAGGAACCTTAAGCATCACTAAAACCATCTCAAGAACTTTTGAATATACTAGACCTCTTGAAACAACAGATCTTGTCCATCTTGGAAAAAACCATAGACTCTCAAAACTCTCATCATCTAACAACAAGATCCCTCTTATTAGGAGAAACTCACCTTTACTCATTATAACTTATCATCCATCCTTTCTAAGGTCAAATCTTAATTACTTCAAACCACCTCAACTACAACTCCTTCATCTTTCGAACATCATTTTTCACTACCTCTTTTAGCAATACACCCCTTCATGAGGCAACTCAACAAACCTACTATCATCAACAGAATCTTTCATACACCATCTAGAGAGTCACACCTCATCTTTTTATCCTCCTCAACCAATAATACTCAAAGGTCACACTCCAAGGACCATCACCAAAGGTACAAGGGAAAGACACCATAAACAAAACTCTTAGGCACCATTTGAAGAATGAAAAAGTTAAACTTTCCTGGCACCCAATAGCCTCCTATCCATAATGTGGCACACTTCAGATTTGTAAAAGACTCTACTCGATGTGGTTTATGAGACAATTATGACACTCCAAAAACTTATGCTCTGATACAAACTTTGTAACACCCCACAAGTACACCCTAGACGCTATAGCATTCTTAAGTCGCCACAGGACATATGAGACACCGAAAAGTTTCATTTAAGACACTTGTATCATTCATCGCATATCAATCGTGGCATCGCATATCAATCGTGGCATAATATACACTCTAAAATGAGTAAGAATTTAAAACTATCTTTACACACGAAGAACTCTTTCCTCAATAAGCAAGCGAAAGCTTTCTTTAAAAAATTAAACCTTTACAGTCTCATTAAACCATCTATACTTTATAATATCTAATATTTCGGACTAAGCCCATACAAGACATAAAAAAATAATGACTAAGTGATAAAAAGAAACATGTGGCTATTGTCCTCGAATAGATGAGGACTAACAAATACTTCATCTTCAACCCTTCGAAACCTATCCATACTCCATGACATATCAATACTTTCAATATCTACATTTTAGTTAGAAAGGGAAAAGAAATGTTTAGCACATTGAATGCACTACGTTTGGAAGCCATGCAAAAATCATAAAAAGGGACATTTAGTATGGAAACATGAATTCATGATATTTGATATAAAAACCTTAATAAAATAGTTTAATAGACATAAAAGAAGTAGAAAATCACATATAAGACATATTCATGAAACATCCACCACATAAGCATATTCACATAGACCTCCTACTAAAGGTTATCCTAAGACTCACCTAAGTAAGTTATGAAGCAGCCGCACATACAACCCGTTCACACACACCAATATGACCCTTAAGACTACCTAAAATATGTTATTACAATACATGATATATCACATCAGGTCACATAAACATGAGACCCTCATACAAAATGTGATTCTAAGGTTTTCTTGAGTTATTTATGAAGTGACCACTTATACAATCCCTTTACACCCACCAAAGAGATCCTAAAAATCACCTAATATAAGATTACTCCCATTTCATATAATAAACTCCCTACCTAGAACTACTCTAAGACCCACCTAAGTAAGACATAAGTAGAACGCCCATACACCCTCTACAAGCCTACTTAATCAATCCATAAAGCTACTCTATATAAGTATCTTTTCATTCACATGCATTTAACTTGAGTCGTTAGGTTCATTTAACAATTTATGAGACATTCTAAACTTAAGGAAATTCACATAATAGTCTTGGAAAAGACCTATGAGACCTACATACAAACATCTTCACAGCCTACTCAAGCAATGTCTAGATCGCTTCTCATTCCACTGCCTAAACTTCACAAAACTTATACAATACTAGTATGTATCCCAAATTATAAGAATAGGCAATAAATGATATAGACTATACTATTTAGGAATGTAATCAGGAGTCTAACCTACTATGATGGAGGCTATTATACTTGCTAATAGTAGAAGTAGGACACATTCCATGTAAGCACATTGTTAAGGAATATCAACGGTTTTTTTCGTCTTTAATATCATCTTAGTTACAGAAACATCCCAAGCATATTCACTCGATCCTAGCCTTTCTTCTCATAGAGTATTCGAATAAAGGACTATATGAAGAGGTACCATAACTTGTTCATAAACTAATCACATTACACCTTATCAAAGAGGGTCCATTAAGGATATCTACAATAGTTAAGAGGATGAATGACTTTCCTAAGGATGATTTCATGTTGTTTCAGCCAACCAACCCTAAGTCCACCATTCATACAAGAAGGATGCCATTACGACTTTAAACTTCAAGGATATCATAACCGTCAATGTAGATTGAAGGTTCCATATAAAGGACCTTCTTAATTATGTTCAAGGTCACAAGTCCATCGCACATACAAGATTAAGAAACTTTACCTTACTAAGTAAGGGACACAATTATACCAAAAAAAGAAACACAGATGCTTCGCCATATCTCATATAGCATATCATTAAAGAAGCATATATGAACAACCAATGACAACTATAGGTCACCCTATTCACTATTATAGTAACATCCATCTAAACCATCACAAATATGATATAATCCATCAAGAAGCATTTTCAATTCTTAGTTCTGGAAATTTTTGGAATAGAATTATTTCTGACATCCCCGAATCGCAGGGAAAAATTTTCCCTTCTCAGTTCATACTGCAACATGCATAATCATTGCAAATTCTTGGCTGGCGTGGCACCTTGGTTGGACCATGTTTAGGTCCTCTTTGGTGACCCTTAGAATTGTCTTTAGGGTGTCGTTCACTGATGTTTAGACCCTTTACATGTTATTCAACGCATTGGAACAAATGATACTCAATTTTAACCCTCAAACAATCCTTCAAAACTCCACTACAATATACTAGTTTAACTTCGACTAGTTTCCGGACATCTTGGACGTTCTTGAATGTTTGACCTCTTAAAAATTCCAAACTTTACAAACTACATATAAGAACTACGATTACAAATTTTAAGACTTTAAAACCTCATGAAACACATGTTAGGGTCTAGGTTCACCTAGTTCATTTTTAGGGGCGTTACAATCTCCTCCACTTTGATAACGTTCGTCCTCAAATGACACTTGCTTCTTTTAGGCACTTATTATGAAGTGATATGTAAATGTGCTAAGCTTATTTATATGAATAGTAATGAAATAAATATAGTCATGTAATTCTTATTGACAGATGATGATGATTATTTTACAAGTGTTAGACCCTATGACCTACATTAAGACATGATTATTAATAAAGACATTAAAGACATTTCAAAAGGGACATAACTTAGCATAGAGTGAACTTGAGAATGGGAGGTGCTGACTTTCCATAGAGGAAGATTCACCCTATAGTTCCAATTATGGTGTTGAGTCCCCAATGAGGGATACTCACCCATTGGATTCCCATGAGATGAGGGTCCAATTACCAAGTGGCATGTAGAAGGATTATACCGATATCTTAGTTCTTGAATATGTTGCCCCAATAGGAAGACTAGATAGTGGATACAAATACAATGTTATGTTTATGTTTGGTTTTACTTTGGCAGGTTGAGCACCTTCCATCGGTATAAGGTTTTACGACACCGGATTCCACACTTAGGTCTTGTGGTCTATGTAGGTCAAGGAATGTTTTCCCTAAACTAAAATTAGGTAATGAAATACAAACAAACTAAAGGTACTTAAGGGGTTTGACTTTTCTTTGGTAGGGGCATGAGACTCTAGTATGCCTTGCACTAGTTTGCCTTGATGGAAAGATTAGAATGTTGGTTTTATATATGTATATGCTTATAATGATACATGATATGTATACGATGATACTGCATATTGTTGATACTATGTGATGATTAGTTTCATTATGAATATGTGTTGGTATTCATTGTTAAAGGATTATTATTTTCATCTTAATGACATGCGATGAGAAGATAGATGTTGGTCATGAGTCTTGTTTGGTTACTTGATTGAGTAAGGTTATGGGGCTTTTCATGGTCATTGCACTTGTTGACTTAATAAGGGTTCATGAGTAATTGTGTTTCTTTGGTTATGTTGTAATGACTTCGTATTCATGCTTGTTTCTTTTATGATTTGATGATAGATGTTCTTTGACTATGTGATAAAGTATTTGCTATGCATGTTGATTTGACTAGACTTAGCACTGTTTGTATTTTGATGTACATGCTTTAGACTTAATGAATATGTCTTATGTATTGGTATGGTCTTCCTGAATATGCGTATCGGTTTCTCAAGGTAAAATAGTATGTTTTTTATGAAAAGTCCCTTTTTAGCATGATTTCATAATATGTGTGCTTATGGTCTCATACTTAGTACTAGTGGTGTACTTAGAACATTTTATGTCTTTTCCCTAAAATTTTAGGTTCAGGTCGTTAAAGGGATTTGAGACGAAATTGAAGGAAAACTTTAAATTCTTAATCATCCAAGTTTTGTAGGTTATCACTTTTCGAGGAAAATTCCACTATAAAGCTATAAAGTAGTTTTAGTTTTAAGACTCCTATGTTCTTTCATATTGAATTGAGTACTAAACATTGTATAGCGTATATGTGGCTTTATTAGATTGATGTAGGGGCTTGGATCAATTTGATATATTCTTTTTAGATAGCTGTGAGATGAGACATCCATTTTAATACAATGTTTCTATATCTACGTGCAATAAAGTAGAATACTAACTAACCTTCCTATACGAAGGTTCTATATATACTTGATATAACTATTATGTGTATGTAGAGGTCTATGTAAACCTCAATGTGGAAGCAATAAAAATTTATACATTTTATGCGTGTTTGACCTATGAATGTAATGATGTAAGCTAAGAGGCTATTCTTAGTCCTCAAAGAGGACGACGACTCCAGTTACATTAACGGGGTGCTCCCAGGATGTGACAAACATGGTATTAGAGCATGAGGTTGAATATCTTTGAGTCTATGTCTCTCTCGACCGCGTCTGCGTAGATTCATATTCATAATTGTGATGCGCACAACACTTATGTATAGGAATCTATATGATGTTTACGAAACTCTCAATTTTGAGGAAGTCCAACATTGTTCCTCTATAGTTGTGACTCTACGTGATTTTAACATCTAATCATTTATGTGATTATATAGGCAATGAGTACTCGAAGGAATGAGGCATGAAGCCTTGAAGAAGACATGGCCAATGTGGAAGTTCCTCTTCTTGAAGAAGATGTTAATGAAGACAAAGCTCCAGTTAATCCTCCTCCTCCTTTGACGAAATGGTGACATAAGGGCCGATCTTCTCTACATGAACTAACTCACTACTACCCAAGCATATGAAATCACTATGCAAGCTCAATGCATGACGACGCAAGATAAATGGGAGGTTGTACCCCGAGAAAACCAACATGTTTGCACCATGGCCTCTCGATTGAGAGATTTCACTAGGATGAATCCCTCTACCTTGTGTGCATCAAAGGTTGAAAAAGACCCTAAAGAGTTAATCCATGAAGTCCAAAAGATTCTTTATGATATGCGGTTGACTACTAGTGAGAAGGTCAAGTAAGCTTCTTACCAACTCAAAGATGTTGCTCAAGAATGGTACGTTCAATGGACGGACAATAGTCCTTTAGGAGGTGGACCCTTGACTTGGAAGGTGTTCAAAAATGATTTTCTTGATATGTTCTTTCCTATGGAGAAGCGGGAAGCTAAAGTTGTGGAGTTCATCAATCTTTTCAAGGAGGTATGAGTTTTCTTGAAACTCCTTGGAATTCACTAAATTGTCAAAATATGCTCAATATTTTCTTTCCGATCATAGGGAATACATGAAGTGTCCGATGAATTGCAAGAAGAGTGTCATTCGGCTATGCTTTATGAAAATATGAACATTAATCATCTCATGGTTCATGCTCAATAAGTGGAAGAGGCAAGGGCTAAGAGAAATAGTAGAGATACCAAGAAGGCAAAGTCGTTTGATGGTGGTTCGTCAAAGGGTTGACTTGATATCCAAGACAAGCCTAGGTTTAAAAAGAAGTTTTCTAATCAGTTTCCTTCAAAGTTCCCTAAGGATCATAAGTATAGAGTGTCTAACCCTCAACCTAAAAAGGGAATGGATACTAGTTCACTGGAAAAAAAAAGCCTACTTGTACCAAGTGTGGGAAGGGTCATTTAGGTGAATGCTTAGTTTGAACGAGAAATTGTTGCGGTTGTGGAAAGAGTGGACAAAAGGTTACGAATTTTCCTAATATGAAGAGTTAAGATAAGGGTAGTGGTAAATCTCAAACAAGTGGTTCTAATGATGCTCCGAAGAAGAATCGCTTTTATTCTCGTCGCTCTAAGGGTGAGAAAGAGACTTCACTGACGTGGTGACCGCTATGTTGAAAGTCTTCTCTACCGATGTATATTCTTTACTCGAACCCAGTGCTAACTTATCATTTATAACATTCTTGTATCTAAAAAGTTTGACATTTTCCCTGATATCTTGCACGAATCATTTATGGTGTCTATCCCAGTGGGTTAGTCGGTTGTTGCAAGAAGGGTGTATAGAAATCATCCTATAATGTTTCCCAATAGATTTAATAATGATTAACTAGTAGAACTTTATATGATTGATTTCGATGTAATTTTGGGTATGGATTGGTTGCATTCTTGGTTTGCCTCTATAGATTGTAGAACGACAGTGGTGACTTTAACTTTCAAAATATTCCCTTTTAGAGTGGAAGGGGGGAAATTCTATTCTTAGAGATTGTTTCGTCCCTCGTGTTAAGGCTTGTAAAATTATCTATATAGGGTTTTTATACCATATAGTAAGAGTAGAAGATTTAGGCGCTCAGATACTCCACCCATTAAGTCGGTTCCCGTAGTTAGGGAATTTCTGGATATCTTTCCTAATGATCTTCCAGGTATTCCTCCCAAACGGGAAATTCATTTTAATATCGACTTGTTACTTGATACAAATCTTATTTCAATTCCACCTTATCGGACGGCTCTGGCCGAATTGAAAGAGTTGAAGGCTCAACTTAAAGATTTACTTGAGAAAGGCTTTATCAGACCTACTATTTGTCCATGCGGTACTATGGTTTTAGTTGTAAGGAACAAGGATGGTTCCCTTATAATGTGTAACGATTATTGTCAACTCAATAAAGTCACTATTAAGAAGAAGTATCCTCTCCCTCGGATTGACAACTTATTTGATCAACTCCAAGAGGAAAGCTACTTTTCTATGATTGACTTAAGATCGGGGTATCATCAACTTAAGGTGAGAGATGAGGATATACCAAAAATGGCATTTCGAGATAGAAATGGTAACTATGAGTTTTAGTAATGTCATTTGGTCACACTAATTCCCCGATAGTGTTTATGGATGTCATGAATAGGGTGTTTCAAAGTTACTGAGATTCATTTGTCATTGTCTACATTAATAATATCTTGGTATATTCGAAAAATGAGGGTTAACACAAGGACGATTAGAGGGTGGTGTTACAAGTGTTAAAGGAGAATCAATTATTTGCCAAGTATAACAAATGTGAGTTTTGGTTTAGGTCAGTTGTATTTGTTAGTGGTATCATCTCTAGTGAGGGGTTGAGGTTGATCCAATGAAAACGGAGGCGGTGAAAAATTGGCCTAGACCATTTTATTCCTGAAATTTTATATCTATCATTGTAACTGAGAAACATTTACAATTGTAGAAGAAGGACAAAACCTTGCCTTTTTGAAAGATACAGTAACAATGGGCAAAAAAAGTTTCACAAAAGTGGCAACTAGTAAAAAGACTTCTCACGGAGGGTCATAGTAAATCAGGGAAAGCTTTTTTATTTTAATCCTAAAGGATGGAAATTTCAATTTATATAAGTTGAGGAGTCCCTTATCATTTGCTGGCAGCACAGATGTGTCGGTAATAAATATGGTGATTTTGGTTGGATGACTATAAGAAGCAAGTTTGTCAATCAGTCTTTTAGCTTCCCTAAAGCAGTGATTGATCTAAATATTGTGTCTGAGAATCAACTCCGAATTTCGAATAGAGTATACTATTGAGGAGGAGGAGGTAATAATATCAACTGTTGTAAAGATATGTCTATTGGCAATACACCTCTTCAGGCCAAAGAAAAAGTCTTTTGATTCAGCAATATTTCTGATTCCATTTCCCAGGGGAAGAATAATGGACATAATGCAACTTCCATTTAAGTCTCGCACCACTCCACCTCCTCCACTAGATTCACCAATACAAGTGCCATTAGTATTCAACTTCATGGAGTGATGAAAGTTCTCGTCCATTTAACCGTGGTGAGGATAGTGTCTTCAAGTTGTATTTCCATGAGCTTAAGTAGGCTTACCCAATTATCGATCCGGAATGTTAATTTTGGGGAAAACCTTATTGGTTAAGTGGTAGATGTTGAAGGCGATCAAAGAAATAGATCTTTCGATGGATGGTCTCTCTTCCTCATATCTATATTTGCACCTTAATCTCCATAATTCCCTGATAATGTTTGGACGAAAGATACATAAAACATATTGACCGACTAGATTTTGGATATGGAATTCCAACATCTTTGATGCAATTTGTTGAGATTTGTGTGCCTTGTTATAATACCCATTCTCCCAATTATGGAGCTCCAGATTCTATAATAATTAACCATCCATGTGAAACAAGAAATTTCATATGGTACATGTCTGTGACGTATCTTTGCATCAATAAAAGCCAAAGGTCTCATCTTTTTCAAAGGCTTCCAGGCCAAACCTGAGAACTTCCCAGATTCAGCAGCGGTCAAGAGAGGAATATCGTCAAAATTATTTTCCAATTTGACGTTAAAACTTGTAATGATATGTCTGATGTGATTCAGGGGTGGGGGAATGGGTAATTCCAATTCTAGTGACCCAGATGAAAGCCATCCTTAATGGGAATATGTTGTTATGAGGGTGTTCACCAGGAGTTCTTATAACGTACCATGTTCATTCCCTTTATCAATCAAAAACTATTGTTCCCCCGGTTAGTTTTACAAAGAATTTTTTGTTCCACCTCTTCTCTAATTTTCAGCATTTCATGCAAACTATGTGACTTACGTTGTTTCCCCTAGACAATGGTATGGTGATCATCCCTAGAGTATTTGGCTTTCAAGAAATTTTTCCAATGAGATTCGGTAGTTTTGAATATCCACCATTGTTTAGCCATGAAATCCTTGATACTGTTTTCGAGTTCTCTAATATTTGATCAGCCCTCATAGAACGGATAGCTAAGATTTTCCCAAAAAACCCAGTGATAATTCTTATATTCCTTATTACCTGACCAAAAAAACTGAGTAAGATACCTCTCAATAAACCCAAGAGTGCCTTTAGGAGGATGAATTGCAACCAAAGTATGAACATTTAGGGGAAGCAGTAAATGCCTAATGAGAGTCGCTCTTCCTCCTGTGGACAACAATTTCAGTTGCCACCATTTATTTTGTTGGTAATTTTGCAGAGCATATCAATGAAGATTTCAAGCTGTTTTCTACCATTATATATGGGGCATAAAATATATTTTATAGGAATATACTTGTATCCTATACGAAGAATTTTTCCAACCCTTTTGATAGAGATAAGGGGGTTGTTAGGAGCCATGATGCATGAACATTTTTTCTTGTTGATTGATTGTCCAGAGACTCTTTCATGGTTTTCCAAAATTGTAAGGAAATCTTGAAGAGTGGCTTTCTTCCTTTACCAAAAATGATTGTGTCATCTGCAAAAGAGAGATGGTTAATTTTAGGACCAAATGGATATAAGGAGAACCCTCTAAATGCAGGGACTCTATACAAAGAATTAAGCATCTTGGAAAGTAATTTTGCCGAGATAACAAAGAGACTAGGGGAGAGGGTGTCTCCTTGTCTAATACCCCACCCTAATTTAAAAAAAACCTTGCTTACTTCCCTTCACAAGAACGGAGTTCCAATTATTGGAAATTAACTCTAAATAAGATCAATCCAATTTTCTACAAAACCAAACCTTCTCAAAATAAGGAACAAGAATGACCAAGAGACTCTATTGTAGGCGTTAGACATGTAAATTTTAATAACAACATTCCCCCCATAATTTGATATGCCGATATCATTGACAATTTCTTGGGAAACATGGATATTTTCGATAATAGCTCTCCCGATAAAAGAACCACTTTGGTTGGGGATAACTATATTCGGAGAAATTTTTTAAAGCCTATTATTGATCAATTTAGCAATGATCTTGCACGAAGTATTAATATAACTGATAGGCCTAATCCTAGTAAAATCTTGAGGTTAATTAACTTTAGGAAGCTTTAGTATACAAGTGTGAGAGAATTTTTTTAAGTATAGAAACTTGAAAGAATGAAGTGATGGCTACATGGAGGTCTGATGTTATGATTTGCCATGTTGATTTATAGAATTATCCGTTGAGTCCATCTGGTCTAGGAGAATTGTCTAAGTCAATTGAGAAAATTGTATATTTGATCTCTTGGAGAGTTGGTAAGTTTTAAGGTTGTTATTGTCTTTAAAGCGGACAACCCTCTCTACGGATTAAAAATGTTACAATCTTCTTCAGTGGGCTCAACATTGGACATATTGGTTAAAAAATTAACTGCATCCTCAGCGACATGTGTAGTTCCTTCTACCCAATTTCTCTTTTCTTTAAGATTGTGTGTATTTAAAGCCTTTTTCTTTTATCCTTGATTACCCTGTTAAAAAAAGCAGAGTTAGTATCACCATCTTCAATCCATCTAATCCTAGACTTTTGAATTAGGACTTTTTCATGAATTTTCTGGAATCTAGTGAATTCTGCCTTAATCTTAGAAAGGTTCATCATGTTCTCTGGGATATTATTGTTCATGGATCTCTCTTCCAGGTCTTTAATAATATTTTCTAGTCTCTAAGGTACTTCATAGAAGTCTCCATAAGCGATTCTAGACCATGCACTAAGAGCTTTGATAGTGGCCTTGAGTTTTTTATGAAGGACTAGAAAGGGGTTTCCTTCCTGCTCCTGAGAACATGTTTCCTGTACAACACCAAAAAAAGTCATCATGTTCAATCCAAAAATTAAGTAACGTGAAAAATTTAATAAAGTTACCATCTACAACACTACAATTAATTAAGAGGGGGCCATGGTCAGAGCAACTTTTAGATAGATGAGTAACTGTGGTCCCATTAAAAATATCAAACCAGTGGTTATTATAATTAAGTCGATCAAGCCTATTACATATTGTATTGGGTGGGTCTTTATTTTCATTCCAAGAGAACTTTGGACTAAGATATCCAACATCCTTCAAATCACAATCTTCCAAACAAGATATAAAATAAAGACTTTCTTCAATTCTATAAGGCACACCTCCTATTTTTTTCTTATGGACTTGTGATATCATTAAAATCTCCTACAACCCCCAGGGGACAGAGATTCTATTAGAGATGTCCCTAAGCTCATTCCAAAGAGGAATTCTGTGGAAATCCTAACATTTATCATAGATAGACAATGTGTGAAAGTTAACAGGCTCATGTTGATGTGAAATATGGATGAGAACATATAGTTCTCAATAGTCAATAATTTCGATAGTGTAGTATTTAGACCAAAAAATCCTAATTTTTTAGGTGCAGTTATGAAACAGAAATTGTACCCTAATCACCTTTTGAACTTTTCTATTTTCCTCGAGTTCTTTTTTGGTTCTTGTAGGAACATGTATTGAAAGTTATAGTGACTTTTGAGAATTTTAAGGCTCTCGAGAGTACCTTGGGATACTATTCCCCTAATATTCCATGATGTAGTATGAATCATGGAAAAAAGGGGGGAGGGGTGGAAGGGATATTTTAGTGTGAAGATCTTTTCTCCCTCTAGGAGAGAGATTTTTGTAGTATTCTACTTTGTTGTTCACCTGGTTCGATTGACCATTAACTATTCAAGTTACAGGAAGTTTGTCTCCTTTAATAGCTTCATCATCAGAGAGGGTTGTTAAGTATTCTTCCTCTACATTGATCATGCACAAATGTTCCACTCAATCTTTGAAAATCTAGTCTTCATGAATCTTATTGTAGTTTGAAGAAATTACTTTGCCTTTAGGAACGTTGTTCCTAGATTTAGGTCATCATACGAGCTTAACTTTTCTTTTACTTTCTCCTTACTCCCTATAATATTTTCTAATGAATTTTTATTTAGTCCAAAAAAGGGAGCAGTTACGGAGTTAAGTTTGTGGCTCTACACTGAGTGAACATCCTTGTTATCAAGGACCATATCTTGGGGGATCTTCACAACGAAGGAAAATTTGTTTTTCTTGTTGGGAGTGTTTGTTTTATCAGTGTTAACCACATAATCAAGTTGACTGGTAATTTGATCATCTAACTTAACTTCAAAATAAGCAGTTTCCTTGTTGTGTTTCACTTGCGAACTGTTGTTTTTGATGATTTGAAGGTGTTGTGCTTTACATTTGGTTCTTTCATCTTCTTTTTCCTCTCTTGTATAGAGTTTCTCAACGTGTTGCTCCTGGAACAATTCCTTTTTGCTTCTGTCGTTTCATGTTGAGTAGTAACTTTTATATCCTCTGGTCCATTATTGGTGGGTTTGGAGAGACATAGGTTTAATATTTCACTACTGCTACTGGAAGACCGCCTCTTGCTTGGTTCTGTGCTTCTAGTTGTTTCTTTGTCTTTATGTTTGAGATATATTTCTGTCACGACCCAAAACCGGGGCCGCGACTGGCACCCACATTTACCCTCCTATGTGAGCGAACCAACCAATGTAACCTTAACATTTCAATATAATATCAACAGAAAGTAATGCGGAAGACTTAGACTCATTATTAAAAATCAAATCAATAACTACTAAAATTCAACATCTATTATTTCCCCAAAATCTGGAAGTCATCATCACAAGAACATCTATGATCAAATTACTAAACTAAAAATGTCTAAGAAGCTAAAACAAATAAAAGCTAGTCCATGCCGGAAGTTCAAGGCATCAACACTTGAAGAAGAAGACCCAGTCCAAGCTAGACGCGTTAGCTCACCCTGAATTTCCGATGTAGTGAAGACTGGCTAGAATTACTGCTGAGTTGAAGATGACGGAACGTTTGCTGCACTCCGCAAATAACAAAGAAGAAAACATAAAAGTAGGGGTCAGTACAAACCACAAGTACTGAGTAGATATCATCGGCCAACTCAAAATAGAAGATAAATATATCAAGTAATATTATAAATCAACTATAAACTCAACATGTAGCAACAACAAGTACTATAATCATCAACAAGTACCATCAAGTTCATCCATGAGGGCTCAAGCCTCAATACCATACTCATTTGGGAATTAAGTTCATTAGATTGAGTATATTTATCATCTTTCAAGATTCATTATCTTTCTTCCTCTTGTGTCGGTACGTGACGCTCCGATCCCCTACTATTATGTGTCAGTACGTGACACTCTGATCCCCTATATGTGTCGGAACGTGACACTCCGATCCCCTATATGTGTCGGTACGTGACACTCCAATCCCCTATATGTGTCGGAACGTGACACTCCGATCCCCTATATGTGTCGGAACGTGAC
>CM064963.1:55987986-56033293 GCA_032847665.1 Solanum chilense | reverse complement strand
GACACAAGAGGAAGAAAGATAATGAATCTTGAAAGATGATAAATATACTCAACATAATGAACTTAATTTCCCAAATGAGTATGGCATGGAGGCTTGAGTCCTCATGGATGAACTTGATAGTACTTGTTGATGATTATAGTACTTGTTATTGCTACATGTTGAGTTTTATAGTAGATTTATGATATTATTGATATATGTGTTTTCTATTTTGAGTTGGCCGATGATATCTACTCAGTACTTGTGGTTGTACTGACCCCCTACTTTTATGTTTTCTTCTTTGTTATTTGTGGAGTGCAGCAAACGTTCCGTCATCTTCAACTCAGCAGTAATTCGAGCCAGTCTTCGTCACATCGGATCTTCAGGGTGAGCTAATGCTTCTAGCTTGGACTGGATCTTCTTCTTCAAGTCTTGATGCCTTGAACTTCCGGCATGGACTAGCGTTTATGTATTTTAGTTTCTTAGACATTGTTAGTTTAGTAATATGAGGATAGATGTTCTTGTGATGATGACTTCCAGATTTTGGGGATATTAATAATAGTTATTGATTTGATTTTAATAATGAGTTTAAGTCTTCCGCATTACTTTTGTTGATATTATATTGAAATGTTTAAGGTTTAGGTTGGTTGGTTCGCTCACATAGGAGGGTAAATGTGGGTGCCAGTCGCGGCCCGGTTTTGGGTCGTGACACAGATCTATGTCGATCAGAAGACAGAAAAATTCTAGAGCTACAAGGAGACGTTATTGAGTACCGTATATACAATAACAATAAAAATTCAATATCTACAAGGTTATAATAAGTTAATTGCACAACCCGGAAAAAATCCAAATCTAGTAGCAACTTCCTACAACTATGGACTATTGAGTACCGTATATACAATAACAGGAGAAGAGATATCTAAGATACCAGAACAATATAAGGCCTTTTTACTGTACAAAAGAGTAACTAAAGGAACTCTATTTTTTATAAAGTTCTACTCAGGTACAACAGAAATATTATATGATGAAGTCAAGCCAACAATACAAGCTATAAAGATTCGACTAACTAGGGAAATGATAATCCCTGAAAAGATAGATACTCAAGAGGAAATACAGAAAGTAGATATTCCAGAGTTCTACGCAAATAAGAGAATTATTGGAATAGCTACCATATTAAATGAGATTACAAACAATTATTTAAACGAAAATGCAATATGGAGCTACTATAATAGAGATCAGACAATCGTCTACTCAAACTGTAGAGATATCCGAGCAGCAGATATGGAAGATTTAAGACAGTGGATATTAAGTCTGCTAATACCAAAACAAACACCTACGACAAGAGCAATACGGAAGAATTTCATTTCTTCTAATTTAATGACGAGATATTGCAAGCTAATAGGACAGAAACATCCTGATCATCTATGCTCAAAATGTGAAGGAGAAGATAATTATGTTCCAGACGTACATTTAGAGTAAAAAAAAAAGTATTTTTGTAATTTTATCTTTATGTCTTTATTAAAGTAGTTTGTCGTGAAGTATTTCCCAGAAGATAAGATGGCCATATGTAAAGTTATGTCGACCAGTAATAAAGTAAAGGGCCACTAGTAGTTTGTCGTTTTGTGTCGGCTGAATTAATATAGGCCAAGTGTAAAGTTAGTGTCGGTCATTTCTGTTGGCCTAATGTGTAAAAATGTTGTATAAATAGAGGGCTTCTCCCTCAGTAATAAACAAGTTGAAAAACCTACTTACTCTCCACTCTCCTCTCTCTCTCTCTTATTCTCTCTC
Organism: Solanum chilense; assembly: GCA_032847665.1. Lineage (NCBI taxonomy): Eukaryota > Viridiplantae > Streptophyta > Magnoliopsida > Solanales > Solanaceae > Solanum > Solanum chilense. The sequence goes on along the minus strand of CM064963.1, from coordinate 56,031,529 downwards.
CTCTCTTAAAAAATCAGTTCCACCCATAAAAGTATTTTTGTAATTTTATCTTTATGTCTTTATTAAAGTAGTTTGTCGTGAAGTGTCGGCCAAAAGATAAGTTGGCCATATGTAAAGTTATGTCGGCCAGTAATAAAGTAAAGGGCCACTTGTAGTTTGTCGTTTTGTGTCAGCCGAATTAATATAGGCCAAGTTTAAAGTTAGTGTCGGCCATTTCTGTTGGTCTAATGTGTAAAAATGTTGTATAAATAGAGGGCTTCTCCCTCAGTAATAAACAAGCTGAAAAAGCTACTTACTCTCAACTCTCTCTCTTATTCTCTCTCCTCTCTTAAAAAATCGCTTCCACCCATAATTGGTATCATCTAAAATCATCTACCAGAATACATACCAACGCATACTTTGAATATTTCAAAGGATCTAATAACAGTGGCATGCAATGAGGACAGCCTTAGTTTCTCGATTGGAATTTAAACTTAAATTAGGGGTCTCTTGGGAAAGGGAAAAAGAGAGAAGAAAACACATAATGTCGTTCCACACTTGTTTAAATGCTTCCTATTTCCCACAAAACCACTGCCTCACCACTTAAATCCCAAACACAATATGCTGATAAGAATGCCTTTGATTTTCGTTTTTAGCTTACCTTTTCGTTTGAGTTTGTGTAAGTAAGTTATTAAAGAGTGAAGAACTATTATTTTCAGTTGTTTTACTCATAAAAACCTGAAAATGAGTGTGAGAAACGTGACAATGAGAGTATTAGGTTAGGAGAGTTAGTGGAGAGTTAGTCAAACTAAGACTCCTCATTATTAATTAACATTATTATTTTCTATTAAAAGTATGATTTTCCTTTAATTAAATCAGAAAATTAAATATTTATTAATTTAACTAATTCACTAAATACAATACATCAAATAAATTATTGCTTCCACCAGGGTTCGAACCAGGGTGGAGCAAGATTTTGCTCAAAGGGTCAATTTAGCCCTCCCTACACAATTGACCCTCCACCATATTAATGAATTAATTAATTAAATATTTAGGGTAATTACAATACTACCCTTAGCCTAGAAAAGAACATTATACCCCTAGACCCTCCAAACATAAGATTACCCCTTTTTATGTCCGGTTAATATTCATCCAGGTAAATCTTCGTATTCCGGTGCCCTATATTGATGGACCTTACCTTTCCTAGCTCAACTAATTCACCAAGTTAGTTGTCTTGGCTGTTGCATAGGTTCAGAGGTCTAGTTATACGCGCATCAATCCATGTGAACTTGGTTAATCTTGGCATTCTAGATACGCTCATGTTACTTAGCATAGTCACTTTTAGGGTAGTTACATTACCCCCACGCCCCCTTAGGAACATTCGTCCAGGAATGACACTACACATAGTTTAAAAATAAAGAGATATCTTAACATACTTGAGACTTAAGTCTTTGTGAATATCAGTTTCAAACATACTCTAGATAGTGCATATTACTCAAGATTATCTGAAGCTTCATATTTGAGGTTCTTCCTTTTCAATCACCCTTATCTTGATTCACCTCACAACTCATGCAACACAAAAAATCATGTCCACTCTGTATAAAAAGAACAACATGATATGCAAACATGAATTCATTTTAACTCACGTAGTGGAACTATTACACATACGATTTTGGACTTACAACACAAAGTTGACCATTGCACTAAAAGTTAGAGTTTCTTAAAAAAAATCAACCTTAGGAGTAGTATATCTAACCACTTAGATAACATCTTGTTGGCCTTAAGATTTGAAATTATATGGCTTTGTTGGATTGATCCACGCCCTATTCATTTATACCCTATCTCATATGGCATCTGAAACCTCACTACCCTGGTTTGATAGTATATTGTATCATAACACTTATTGAGAAGATTGATACCTAGGCTTTTCAATGTTTTTTTTGCTGAATATCAGATTCACATATTGGTAGGTTGGTACACATCCTTGAAGCCTACTTGAAGCTTCACATTAATATAATAAGGAACTCCTTCCTAATCTAGTCTCATCAAAGCATACAACATAAATAAACACATATGTCACATAAGTCAGCAACCAACATGATGACTCCAACATATTAACTTCAATTTAGTGCATAAAGCCATACACAAGAAAAACTAATTTAGGTTTCGCACTTGAGACATCACCAGAGGGGTCTTCCTCCACAACCCCTAACCTTGAGTTCGAAGAATCGTTGCCTCCTTGGAGCCTCTTCCTTCGGACCATTCGGCAGAAGTTTCTCCTTCCCTTTTTTCTACACCTCTTGTATACGAATAATATTTCATCATGTGACTTGGTTTGCTACAGCTGTAACAAGCGTTAGAGCCCTAAATACACCCTCCTCAATGAAGTTTTCCACACCTCCTACAAGGTGGCCTCTCCTGAGGTGTATCTTCTTCACTGTTTCTCTTAACTCTGTACTCCCAATCCGTATAATAGCGACCCTTGGACGAGCTTGACTCTCCTTGGTGGGAGAGTGCCTTCTTAAACCTGGGGTTATCCCTGATTTCATTACTACTCTTCCTTGAAAAATTATTCTCAACTTGCCTTTACTTTTCCCTGCCCTAGTATGCTTTCTCTTCTTACTTTACTATACTTGTTCGACATGGACCATAAGCCTGGAAATTCCCATTCTGGAATGCATCATAGCTACCCTATACTCCTCCTTGATATTCTTAGCAATCTAATACCAAGTGTAAACGAAAGGATTCATCCACCTGAAGTCCCTTAACCTATTAGCCATTATGCTGTCAGGTGCGTTCTTCCTGGGAACACCTTGTTGCTCTGCCTGAGCTTTCATAGCTTGAGATTGTAAGGTGATTGCTTGGGACATCTGTATCAGGTCTTTCCTTACTTCTCTATCTGTTAACCCTACTGGGTTAACATGCATCTCGATTGCAGGTGCTGGGGCCTAGGCAGGAACTTGGTTGCCTCCAGCAGCTGCTTCTCCTCTTCCCCGACAAGTGTTACTCCTTGTATTCATGTTTTGACAAAGTAGAATAGATGTTAGATATGCTCATAACACCAAGGAATCATACATTAGAGAAGACACGATAAAATAAGAATAAGGCTACCATGACTTACAAACTACTCAATGTTGTTGATGTGAACTCATTACCCTCGAAATTTAACCTAATGATCTGATACCAATTTTGTAACAACCGGAGTCTAGACCCTAGCCGAAACCGGCATCGTTCACCTCTGAAAGATCGCAGACAAGCCTACATACATCATTATTATATTATATAGATTAATTTTATAAGAAAGTTTGAATTTTTTTTAGTTGAACTATACTTAGACTTCATAATAGGAAGCATCGTATTCGAATAATATCATCTACATAATTTCGTAATCGTTCACAAAAAACATATAAAACCAAGATACTCAAATGAATGAAATAGTTCATAACTGCATTAAATGTATACTTTCCATGCCTACATCTAAGTAGAATGTCTGAAACAAGTGAGAAAGAAACGCTAGTGGAACATCCTCCACTAGCTCATGCCTACATCTAAGCTAGAATATTAAAGATAGGCATCCTCGAAAGCAAGAGAGCCAACCAAGTCCGGATGAATGCTCCACGTCCAGATAACTTCAGCGTAGTCTCATAATTTCTAGCGTTCAGCTGCACCTGCACATAAATGTAGAGAGTGGTATGGGATTAGTTCATCCTTGTACTAAGTATGGGTATATGCAAGCACACACAAAGGATATGGATGATTAAGAAGAGCTCTCTCCTAATGATATGAGTTGAGGAAAGTCTAGTTAGTGGAGTTTCCAAAATTGAATTAAGAAAGTCTTGCCATGAGAGTAACATGCATCGTCATACATATTATATTGCACACGGCACATAAAATATTGCATAAAGCACATAACATATTGCATATAGCACATATTATATTTCATTTCATTCCTTCATATGCCATGAGACCTTGGAATCATGGACTTGACATTAGGAATTCCCAAAATGAGGGCTCACCATATGGGACCTCTACTAGGGAGCCTTCTTTAGAAAACACAGAGTCTGCATTCATTCATACTTGCTTAATTTTCATTCGTTCGTAAAGTAGTGTAAACACCGACAATACGTAGGATGTAGTTTAAGACTTTCATCGGGTTTTGTTGTGAAATGACCAAGAATGACGTAGTGTCATTACTTAAGTCTAGCTCAGCTCTTGATTATCCTATCCTAACACCTTTGGTGTCATTCATTTAATTATGTGCATTCTTTTTTGGTAACTTTAACCTTAACCTACATAGATCATGTGAGCATTATGAACTCCAGTGTTTAACCCCACACCAAAAAGAGATGGAATCACTGGACAAAGCGAACCAAAACATGCTAGCGTATATAGGGAATCAAACCTTACTAGAACCCTATATTGGCAGTATAGGTTCAAAGACTAGGAGATATAAGCAGAACCATATCCGTTTGGATGGACAGTCTCAACTTATGAGAATTACACGAACCTCCCCTTCTTGAAAGAAGGAATTGCAACTCATACTAAGACTATAGGTGCTCAGTATAAAGTTCCATTTCATTAATCTCATATACTATAGAAACTGGCTTCTAACATGAGGGCATCATAGCTCATTAGATGATTCTCATCTCATCATTAGTACTAAGTATAACTTCGATATATTCATTAGAGTGTTCATAGGGATTGGTCTCTTTATTAACTTTACACTCTCATAGGTGAATACGTCATGGTAACATTTACTTAGGCTCATTTGATATCTCTCTCACCTTTCGCATTAGCCTCTTATAATGTTGTCACCACATTCTTTAACTTTAGCACATTCACTCTTCATAATTACCCAACACTTTACCTAAATGTTCATTTCATAGTATGCTAATCACACTAAGCCCTTTGGGTTTCATTATCTCATCACATAACATCTTAGGTTCACTTAATTTTAAATGGATGCTAGACTTATGAGTCCACACATACAAGCCATGAGGCTTCATTCATAGTTTGTCAAAGTGATTCATATTTACCCAAGATTATATGGTACAAGACTTATGCATCTTGAAGATATACCAATATGTTGATTTCGAACTTTAGAGGCAGCATTCAATAAATATTTGTTTACGTATCCAATTTTTAATCCCTTGAGCAACACTTATTCTTATATTAAACTTGATAATTGCATTTTTCAGATATTGGGACCCTATTTTGATCCCCATAACTCCCACAATATTTCCGTTCTTTCCTCCTCTCTTCCTCGTTTAGGGAAAGGAGGTTGTGGGATCAATCCGCCAAAAGCTCATTCTTTTTCTGTTGATTTATCTCTTAACTTTCTCACCTATGCAAGAGGTTTTGGGTTCAATCCCCACTCACCCATTTATTTTTCTTCTTTATTTTTCTCCTAAATCTCTCATCTATTCAAGAGGTTGTGGGTTCATCCCCCACTCACGAATTTTTTTTTGCTTCTTTACTTTTTTCTCGTAACTCTCTCATCTATTCAAGAGATTGTGGGTTCAATCCCCATCACCCATTTATTTTTGCCCTTTATTTTTCTCCTAACTCTCTCTTCTATTCGAGAAGTTTTGGGTTCAATCCCCACTCACCACATTTATTGTTCTCCTTTATTTTTCTACTAGCTCCCTCATCTATTTAAGAGGTTGTGGGTTCAACCCCCACTCACCGCATTTATTTTTCCTTTTGCTTTTCTCATGAAATTTTTATGTAATTTGAATTTAGTAAGCTCTTGGGTTCAATCCCCAATGACCTCACATTTTCAATAAAATTTTAACACATAGATCCAACTCTAAAATTTAGGCGGAGAACAATATTTCTAGCAAGCTAGAAATTTTGTCCTCTTTCAATTCGTTTTTTTCTCTCTTTTTATGTTGATTCTTGGAGTATTTCATGTGACATTAATTTAGCAACATTACACTTACATGAACATCACACTTTTAACATATTCTTATACGTAAAATACAATATTTAACATGCAAACTTCAAGCAGCAAAAGACAGTTAATTCACTGCACACACATGCACAAGCAGTTAACTTAATACACTTTCCTGGAGCACATCTTTCATTACTTACATAATTTCCGAATACACATTCAAACATGTAATCACAGCCATCCCTAAGATCATCTATAGAAGACATACCAATGCATACATTGAATCTTTCAAATGATCTAATGACAGGGGCAGGCAACACCGACAACCATAGTTTCTCGATAGGAATTTAAACAAAACATAGGGGTCTCTTGGGAAAGGGACAAAGAGAGAAGAAAACTCATACCTAATGTCGTTCCGCACTTGATTAAATTCTTCGAATTTCCCATGAAACCACTGACTCACCACCAAAATCCCAAAAACAATATGTCGAGAAGAATGTTGTTGATTTTTGTTTTTTGCTTACCTTTTGTTTGAGTTTTCTGTAGGTTCTTCAAGAATGAAGAACTATTAATTTCAGTTGTTTTAATGATAAAAAGCGTGAGAATGAGAGTGAGAGACGTGAGAATGAGAGGATTAGGATTAGGAGAGTTAGGTGGAGACATAGTCAAACTAGGACTCCTCTGTATTTATTAATATTATTATTTTCTATTAAAAATCTGATTTTCATTTGATTAAATCAGCAAATTAAATTTTAATTTATTTAAATAATTCACTAAATATAATAAATCACTTAAATCATTGCTTCCACCAAGGCTCGAACCCGGGTGAAGCAAAATTTTGCTTAAAGGGTCAATTTGGGCCCTCCGTTCCCGAATTTCCCCTCCACCATATCAATCAATTAATTAATTAATTATTTGTGGTTATTACAATACCACCCTTAGCCTGTAAAAGACCATTTTACCCCTAGACCCTCCAAACATAAGATTACCTCTTTTTAAGTCCAGTTATGTATCTTCCTGGTAAATCTTCACATTGGAGTGCACTTCATGGATGTACCGATCCTTTCCTAGCTAAAATAACTCACCAACTTAGTTGGCTTGGCTGTTGCAGAGGTTCAGAGATCTCGTTCTACGCACATCAATCCATGTGAACCCGGTCTAATCTACGCATTCTATATACGTTAGACATTACTTAGCATAGTCATTTTTAGGGTTGTTACAATTTTAATGAATACAATTCATTTAGGAAGTTTACAAATCAAAACATTTATGAATGTCCAAGAAGTGCGGGAACTAGTTCAATAAGGTGCTAGGTAAGACCCCTATAATGATTTACGGTGTCTAGAGTTTCACATATGCCTATAATCTTTTTAATATTTTATAAGTATTTAATGTGTGCATGGGTTATTTGAGAACATTTGGAAGTCAAACTTTAAGGGACGACAAAGACGTTTGACAACTAGTCATCAAGGGGCCTTATGTGTTTTTATGAGCGTGTGTGTGTGTCACATGCTCATGAGGTCCTTATATGAGTTATAATGATGTTTATAGGATGTGTGTTAAGTTTCATTAAGTTTGGAGGTCAAATGATGAAGAACGTTCAAGAGGTTCAAAGGTTAGCCTTTTAGACGTGTTAGTGTGTCCTTGTATATTGGCCTTGTTTTCATGTGTTATTTGGAATTGAAAGTCAGCTTAGTTTACCCTAGTACCTTAATACACATTCTAAGGGTCAAAACGTTGGGGTTTGATTCCCTAGGAACCACCCGAAGGGCCACCAAGGAAAACCCAAACATTGGAGAAAAGGCTGCCCAAAGCAGCGAGCAAGTCCAATAATTAAACCTTGCCCTCGCGACGCACTTCTAGCACGCACCTCACTGCCTCAAATTTTATTTGGTGCTGAATGGAGAGACTACTCCTTGATGCGTAGCCCACTCCCAGATACTGTTGATATGTCTAAAACTCCCAATAAGCATGGGAATGTTCTGGTAACTTAAAGGGACAGTTATAAGCTGATTTTATGACTTATTTAACCCCTTTTGAAATTCAAAAGCCCAACACCCAATAAGAAAATCGAAAATCCCAATTCACTCTTCTTCTCCAAATTCTCTTAAACCTCTGTTGGAGGGAAAACCCTAGTTCAAGCTATGGGATGGATTTTCATGAATTCTTCTCAAATTTCTCATTTGTATTCAACAAATAAGGTAGGGTGACCCTTAAACTCTAACTAACCTTTCACTTGGAGAGTCCTTCTCAACGTTTTCATATGAGTTTCATGATGAATCAATCAATATATCCATGGTTTCCTTCTCAAAAGGTTTTCAAAGTCTTAATTATGATGAATTGATGATAATGTGATGGTTTTAACGTGAAATATAATCAAATTAAATTATTAAAACCCATGTCTATTCCAAAAATAGGTTTAGCCCTTGCATGCGAATTGTGATCATGACTTATTAACGGTTGAATTGTGATTCGCTTACATTGAATTGTTTATATCCACTATTATTTACGTGATTTTTTGATGAATTGATGGTGAAGGATGCATGTGGATCAATATATGAAGATTTGAACTTGATTAATATATGCCTTCATGTGATCACTGAAATATGGACTTTTTAATGAATAATAGTTAAATTGGATTATGTTTTTGTTCTTGTAGCTACTGCCTTAGGTTAATAAGTTGGTGAATTTTGAGTATAAACATGGTATGATAAAAATAAAGAAGGCTTGGTATAAATTGATCTAGGTGTTGCTGAGCTATGAAGTAGTAACTTGTGATATTAACGTTAGTTTAAGACACCCAAAATGAGTTAAGGTGTTTTTATATGGCTTAGAGGAAGTGTATAATATTTGAGATGCTTTGGAAGTCAAACGTCAAGGTTCGACCAAAACGTTCGACGACTAGTCACCTATGTGGCTCATGTGTCTATGCATGCTTAAAAATTGTATGAAATGGTTTTATGAAGTATTAAAATGGGCTATAACTATTTTTAATCGTAGTATATGGAGTTTCATGAAGTTTGTAGGTCAAACGTTCAAGACGTTCGAAAGTTAGCCCTTGAGACGTCGAAGTATGTCTTGATGGGGCCTAGTATGCTTGGAAGAGTTGCAAGTATTTGTTTTGGGTGAAACTCATTTGGAAGGTCTAAAAAATTTTATGGGTTTTATTTTTGTTGGAAACGTTGGGGTACGACTTCTAATGTGCCTGCAAAAGGGCCCACAAGGACGACCTAAGGCTTGTCGAGACACTGCCTTAGCAGTGTCAATCAACGGACCGAACGATGGCCAATTGGTTGAACAACGTCCTGTTGGTTAACTCTCGTCGATGGAAACATAAATTTTGCTGGTCTCAACCCAAAAAATTTTCAAGGACCAATCGACGGAAGCCGAAGGATATCCAGTCGATGGACCAACAGCCAGTCGATTGGGTCCGTCTATGGTGGCCTGTAATTGCTGTCTTGCTTCTGTTTTATTTAAGGACTAACTAAAAAATTAACCCCGTCCTAAAATTACTCTTATAGGTTTATTTATATACTTTTGGGTATATATAAGTCATCTAAAACGTGAATAACCCATTGCCAATCTCTCTACACGAATTAAACATTTCATTTTGAAAATATTCTCTCTATGAACCTCCATTGTTGGTGAAGCTCAAGATAAGATTGGATATTTTATTTCCATGTATAAATCATCAAATTTTAGGTTTCTTATGTATATAAAGGTATGGTTATCCTTCATCTCTAAGTAACTTTTCACTTGGAGAATTCTTCTCAATGTTTTCAAAGGAGATTTCTTGCTCAAAGTTCTTCTTACTCAATAAAGCCATGGGTTCTTTATAAAAACTTTTTAAATGGTTAAATAAAGATTAATGTATGTTAATGTATTGGTTTTAATGTAAATTTACACAAATTTTGTGATGAACCCATGTTCCTTCCCCAAATCGATTTAGTCCTTGTATGAGCTTTGTGATCATGACTTGTTAATGGTTGAATTGTGATTCTCTTAATTTGAAGGTATTATAATTACGATTGTTGACGTGAATTAATGATGAATTGACGATGAAGGATCCATGTGGATCAATGTATGAAGAATTCAACATGACTAGTATATGATTTGTGTTTTCACTGTAAAGTTGGCTTGATGTCGATTGTTGTAAGACTTTGGATTAAATTAAGTTTCTTGAATATACTGTTTAAGTATATATAATGATTGAATTATGGATATGAATCTCGTATGATCAATGTACATAAGGATTGGCATGAATTGATCTAGTTTATTCTAGACTATGGATTGACAATGCTATGTTGTGATGTGATGTATAATTTAGATTATGCAAAGCATGATTTCATTGAATAATGATCGAATTAGCTACTTCATAACTTGTACATTATTTTTAAAACATAATTTAGGATCAAGGGCTTAGGGAATCGATAGTACTGGCAAATTCCTCTATCCTCTAGTGAATAAATATTTCTAATGCACATGTTGGTAACTTGATCTTGATGGTGTTTAGGCCTGACTTCGTTAAGATTAAGTGTATGATTAGCTACTGTCTTATATTGATGTTATTGATGAAATATGATCTATAATCCATGTGAGTGAAATTGGTTTATTGTCCATGTCCTTCTACATTCAAGCATGTTAATGATATGTTGTACTAGTTTGTAGCATTGCCTTGTAATTAGGCATGACTTAGTATATAATTATTATGTTTTAGCTACTGCACTATACTTGAATTATCTAGTAAAGAGTAGTAAAGGGTCAGTGATGAACAAAGGCTAATGGAATGGTAAGAATTGCTCTACTATTCTACTTCTCTACTTCTTCATAGTAATTGTTTATGAAGCCTTGTTGACATTGTCAGATATTGTCCACTTATGGTGGCGATGTTTACTTTATTGTCACTATATATGCGTTGACCATGTCCTTGAGGGAAAATTGATGAAAATAGGAATATGTGCTTATGATGATACTATGTGAAGTTTATGCCTACATTCTTATTCTAAATGTGATCTAGGTTGTATAGATATTGTATAAGCATGTGTATATCCATGTTAGGTTAAAGTTTAGGTACTTCCATTAATGAATTAACTTGGTTAATAATCCCTACCCATGTATCCCTATATGAATGTCTAAATAGATAAAGTTAGGAGTCTTGATTATAATGTGAAGATTGTCTTGTCCCCTATGCTATTGTGTGTTATGTGTCCTATCCTTGAAAATGTATTTATGTTCTAAGAGGGTGGATTCCTCAATATGTCATTGATATATATTATGTGATCATATTGACTACATGCATGCTTATAAGTAGTATAGGTCATGGTGTCTAAATGAAAGGTTGTTCTCATATTCACTAGTATCTACTACTATGCTTGTAAAATATATGTATGTGAAGTATGATATATATTTCCTTACTAGGATGAATTTATAGGTGTACTAGAATAGCCAAGGGTATGGTACCTTGTATATGCATTGCACATGTGTACCTTGATATTATAGTTCCTACGTTTGGTTTCTATGTGCACGAAAATGAACTTATTTATATGATATGATGATGTAAGAATGTGCATAGAGTTTTTGTGGGTAAATATGAAAATTATTGCTCATATTTTTATACCTATAGACTTATGCAATGATGTATGCACATCTGTGACATTATGTGGTATGTGAAAGGTTTTCTCACATCTTGGTATACCCGCACACACATGTATGAAGATCTAGTTAATAGAGGGGCCTTGAGAGGTGTACCCAAGAATACTCTCAAACTAGATAGGTGCATGCAGATCTAGTTAATAGAGGGGCCTTAAGAGGTGTGCCCAAGAATACTCTAAAACTAGATAGGTGCTTGTATATGTTATAAGCATATGGGAATAAAAAATCCTAAGCTTATTTTTTAGTAAAAATTATAATAAAGATTTTTCAATAAAGGGAACTTAGCTTAGCACAAAATGAACTTTTAGTTGAGGTGGTGACACTAAACCACATATAGAAGATAGGGTTCACTACGATCCTCAAAGGGTGGACAGCCTCATAATCCAAAAATGGTGTTAGAGTGATATTTCTATGATTTCCACCAAGTTCAATAAACTATGTTGTCACCATAGGATACTAGCTAGTGTATCCACCTAGAAAGCTATGTCATGTTTGGTTCTACTTTGGCCGGTAGATCACCTTTTTTCGGTGTGGCATTTTATGATATAGGATTCCGTGTTTAGCATAACATGGTCTATGTCGATAAGGTTATAGTTTCCCTAAAGTAAAATGGGCAATGGTAGTAAATGAGTGGACCGTAACTGGAATGACTTAAGGGAGGTTATTCTGGATAGGTTGAAGTAATGAACACATCTAGACATTGCACAAGTAGATCCTTAGGAAGTTCTTCGTTATGAATGACATTATAGTATTTGTCTATTTGTTAAGAAGATGTGCATGGTATGAGTCTATATGAGGTGGTCTTATCCTTACATGCACTATGTTGGTGTAAATGATTATATGGTGAAGGTCTTGTACTGACATGAATGAAGTTGTCTTCACTTACTTTTTGATATATGAATTGTATGGTAAGGCTTGTGGTCTTATGATAGGTTTACTAAGTATGTGTGAGCTTATGGGGCTTCACATATACATTGCACTAGTAGGCGTAGAGTAGGATTCTTATTAAGGATTTTAAATGCATTAAAGTGAAGTGAAGCTGGTATATGTGCAAGTTAAAGGTAGTTTACTGTAATTGTCATATGGTATTGTTTTAAATATTTTTAAGTTGTACTATACATATGTGATGTTATGTGTTGCCTTGTGTAGATGATATATATGTTTACATTAGGCCATACGGTGATGCATTGCACCAAGTATCCCTAGAGGGTTACTTGGGAGATTAATGAATAAAAGGGAAGATAGTTCACTGTTAAGGGAAAAACTAGTTCACTGGAATGTGACTTAAAAAATTAATAATTCGATAAGTGATACTATGACATGTCTGGTCTTTGAATATGGTTATATGATGTATGTGAATGATATAAATACTATTTGATAAAGGTTTTAAGAATTTTTACTCAAAAATACATGAATTATAATTTCAAGAAAATGTCCCTTTAAAATGCATGTTTTTGCATGGTTGCAATACTTAGTTAATTCTTGTACTAATCCATTCTTCCCTACTTATTACACAATGTGTAGGTTATGGATTCTTTAAGGGTATCCTGAATTGTGAAGAGCTTGATAGATGATTCCCAAGCTCATTAAAAGGAATCCTTAAGTCCAAGGATCACCTACTTATGTCTTCACTGTAAATTACTTAAATATTGTACAGGTATGTAATGTGTTGTAAGAGCCTTGTTTCTAAGGTATTCTAATGTTTTTTAATTAAAGATGGCAAAGACACTTAGGATCTAAATATGTATTATGACTTAAATTTTATATATATATGAAGTAATGTTTGTAGCACATGAAGTGTTATAAAATTGTTTGTAGAGACACGTGAAATTGTACGGGAGGCCATTGGACGATAGAGTTTCCCTTCTTCACCATTCTCATATCGTGCCATATAACTTAGCTCAGTAAGATCTCTCTCTTATATTTTCTTGTCCGGTGGTCTTTTAGAAGCAATTTAATGGGTGAGATGCTATTAATATGCTTGAGAAAGAAATGGTGAGTTTAACATGCTTATCTTAGTTTTATGCTTGAATTTTTTGTATAAAGGTGAATTTTGACATGTTTTGATGATGTCATGCCAATTATGTCTATATGTGATGTTTATGTTAAATAGCATGTTATATTCTCATGTTTTTCCTATCAATTACCGAAATGTTGCATTTTTGAAATTTTGATGAATTTTCACCGTAATGCTAGGCAGCTTACTATAACATTTTTGGAAAATTGACCAAATTGTTCCTTTATTAGATATTGTTGAAATGTGTATCGAATTGATGAATATGAACATGATGAAGAATGTAAAAGTAGATTTGCTAAGTAGAATGAAGAATAAGAGTCTTATGTCATGATCGGTTGTAGATTTATTTTCTATCTTTTTATTGTGTTATGAGTCCCTTGATTTTGTGGAATTGATGTTTCCCCTAGAATTGAGGTTGGATTCTTATCCTTGTAGGGTGACGATGTGTGTTTGATTGACCTATAAGTTACCTTATTGTATTGTCTAAAGAAAAAGAAGAATTTTTATTGGAAAGTCTCCTTGTTATTTTCTCTAATATTGTATGACATTGGTGTGTATTGTATTGTATGAAAACCTTATGTGGTGGAATGGTGTGACCCAACTTGATGATATGGGATAAATTGCCTAGGAGATGAAGTTTAGAATGTCTCTGTTAACCTACTGTAAATTCCTTGTACAGTGGTAATCACTTGTAAGTGATGAAAAATGAAGGTTGTTAAGATAAGGTCCTCTTAATGTTGGGTTAAGTGGCTCTTAATTGGTTTACCCTAAGTAGGGGATGTTGATGGAGTAGTAAGGTTGTATATATTTTCTATATTGTCCTTCTATCCTTACTTGAATTTGAATCTAATGAATTCTTGATACGCTTATTCATGAATAAAGTCTTACATAAAGTATAAATTGCATGTACATTATATGGTTGGCATGTATTTGTTAACATCACATAAAGCATATTTTTAGATTCCAAAGTGCTTGAATGGGAAATTTTGATAAATTCCATGTTGTATCAGTTGTGCATCTTATCATGTTAATTGTGAAATTTACTTAATATGGTTATATAAGAAATACGGTAGAAGTCACCTGTGAGGTGTAACGTCTATCCTTATAATGAAAAATTGAGTCTCTTAAAAACAAATATGATGAGTCTCTTGAAAATTTTCTTGACATGTATGATTTGGGAAGATGATGTAGGCTAAATCTTGAAATGTGAAAGCATTTTTATCTAAGCGTTCATATGAGTGCCTATGATTTGCGATATTTTTACAAGATGATACTTACAGTGAATGTGAGTACTATGTTAGAAATTGAAATTTTGTGAGTTAGCTTCCTATTTGTTGTGATATATTTGGTGTGACTTACCATTTAGACTTCAATAGGAAAAAACATGAGTGACTTGGTTTGAGAAGATGAGAAATTTTTCATGCCATAGTAAAGATGACCTTTGTGCATTTGCTATGGTGTGAACTCATGATACATATAGTTCTGTTGAGGATAAGGGCATTCCTCGATGAACACGACTAAGCATTGTATTGTTGAGTATGACCTCATAGCAGTAGGTCTAACTAATGAAGATCTTTGTTGATTCATTCAACTCATGTCTATGTACATAGAAATATGAGTGCTTAACTAGCTTTTGAGTGTTGTTGTTATCTGCCGATGTGTGGCCTTGAAAGATGATATCTTAATGAATTGAAGTGTAATGACCATATTTTGATTTGTAGAAGGATGTTTCTCCTATGAACATGATAAGAGCCTATGTATGATTCAGTAAAGAATGAGAGAATGAAAGTTTTGCTTGCTTATATGAATTGAGTATAAAAAAATTTGAAGTTTTGTTCGTTGTCAGTTTGGTGCATGAACTTCTATGCTATGATTGTATGATTGAGATGAACTGTTTTATGATAGGTTCAAGTCCTTGTTGCGATTAAAATGTTCTTAGTGACATTCGAGGACGCACATTTCCCTGTGGGGCAGATTGTAAGAACCCCAAAAATAGTTAGGGTGTCTAGATCCTAATATATTTTTCATAAGGTTCTGAGGTCCTAAAATGGCTTATTATATGGTTTATCGGCAGTGTATAATGTTTGAGGTGATTTGGAAGTCAAACATCAAGGGTTGAACAAAACGTTCGACGACTAGTCACCTATGTGACTCATCTGTATATGCATGCTTAAGAATTGTATGAAATGATCTTATGAAGTTTTAAAATGAGTTATAATTATGTTTGACGATATTGTATAAATCTTCGTGAATTTCATAGGTCAAACATTCAAGATCGTCCAAGACGTTCATAAGTTGGCCCTTGAGACATCTAAGTGTGTCTTGATAGAGCCTAGCCTGTTCGGACGAGTTGCAAGTTTTTTTTTGGGTAAAACATATGTGGAAGTTGTGAAACTTGTTAAGGGTTGTATTTATACTGGAAACGTATGGGTACGACTTCTAATAGGGCCCACAAGACAGACCACAAGAAGGACCCAAGGCTGGTCGAGACAATGCCTTGGCAGTGTCAATCAACGGAACAAATGACAGCAAGTTGGTTGACCAAAGGCCTGTTTGTGAAGTCTTGTAGATGCAAACATATCTTGGGCAGGTCTCAACCCGAAAATTGTCAAGGACCAATAGACCAAAACCAAAGGACGGCCACTCGATTGGGTCTGTCGATTATGACATGTAACATCTGCCTTGCGTCTATTTTATTTAAGGGGTGAATGGGAAATTAACCCCACCTCATAACCTGAATCTAATGGGTTTATTTATCTACATTTGGGTGTGTATAAGTCACCTAAAACGTGAATAACCCATTCCCAATCCCTCAACACGAACTAAACCTTTCCCTCAAAAAATATTGTCCCTAGAAACTACTATTGTTTGTGAAGCAGTGGAAAAGCTTGTATCTTTGATGTCCATGTATTAATCATCAAGTTTTATAGGTATGGATATAAATGTATGGTAATCTTTCATCTCTAAGTAACCTTTCACTTGGAGAGTTCCTCTCAATCTTTTAAAAGGAGATTTCATGATCAAAGTTCTTCTTCTAAATGTAGCAATGGGTTCTTTCTAAAAACGTTGTAAATGGTTACATCATGATTAATTGATTTTAATGTATTAGTTTGGACGTTATTTTACTCCAATTGCATGATGCAACCATGTTCCTTCCCTAAATTGATTTAGTCCCTGCATAAGCGTTGTGTTCATGTATTGTTAATGGTTGAATTGTGAATCTCTTATGTTGAAGTGCTTATACTTACTCTTATTTATGTGAATTAATAATTAATTCATGATGAAGGATTCTATCAACGTATGAAGAATTCAACATGACTAGTATATGATCGATATATTGACTGTAAGGTTGGCTTTATGTCTATTGTCGTAAGACATTGGATCACGTTAAGTTTCATGTAGCTAATGTTTTAGGTTGTATCATGATTGAATTATGGATAGGAATCTCGTATGATCAATGTAAATAAGGATTAACATGATTTGATCTAGTTTATTCTAGGCTATCGATTGATAATACAAAGTATGTGATGTGGTCTATATTTTAGATTATGCGAAGCATGATTTCTTTGAATAATGATATAATTAGCTACTGCCTAACATTTACACTATGGTTATAACATGATTGAGGATCAAGACCATAGGGAATCGATTGCATTGGCAAATTCCTCTATCCTCTAGTAAATTGATAGGTCTAACACCCATGTTGGTAGCTTGATCTTGAAGAGTTTTAGTTATGATTTTATTTTGATGAAGTGTACGATTAGCTACTTCCTTAGAATAATATTAGTTACGGAACATGATCGGTAATCCATGTAAGTGAAATTTATTGATGGTTTAAGTCCTTCTACATTCTAGCAGGTTAATGATAGGTTGTACTAGTTTATAGCATGGCCTTGTAGTACTTTACACATGACTTCGTATATGATTATTATGTTTTAGATACTTCACTATACTTAAATTAATGTTGAAAGAGTAGTAAAGGGCCACTGATGACTAAATGCTAAAGGATTCGTAAGAGTAGCTCTACTCTTGTACTTCTCTTCTTCTTTATAGTGATTTTTAATGAAGCCTTGTATGCCATTGTGTGGTATGGTCCACTTATGGTGGAGGTGTTTACTTTATTTGTCATTATATATGTGTTGACCATGAACTTGAGGAAAAACTGATGAAAATATGAATATGTTCTTATGATGATACTAGTTTCTAGTTTACGCCTTCTTTCTTATTCAAGATGTAATCTAGGTTGTATGGGTATTTTATAAGCATGTGTATATCCATGTTAAGGTAAAGTGTAGGTACTGCCATTAATGAATTAAAATTGTTAATAATCCGTACCGATGTACCCCTTTGTGAATGTTTAAATAGCTAAATTTTGGATTCTCGATTATATTGTGAAGATTATGTTGTCTCCGATGCTATTGTGTGTTGTGTTGTTTATTCTTAAAGGTGTATTGTGGGCCTTAGAGGGTGTCTGCCTCAATATGTTGTTGATATCGATTATGTTATCATATTGACTAATGTACACACATTCTCAACCTACATGCATGCCTACAATTAGTATAGGTCATGGTGTCTAAATGAAAGGTTGTCCTCAAATTCTCTAGTGTCTACTACTATGTGACATTATGTGTTATGTGAAAGGTTGTCTCACATCTACGTATAAACTCTCACAGATGTATGAAGATCTAGTTAATAGAATCTAGTTAATAGAGGGTCCTTAAAAGGAGTGCCCAAAATTACTCTCAGACTAGATAGGTCATTGAATATATATAAGCATATGGGAGTAAATATCCTCATATTAGGTTGTATAAAAAATGATAATAAAGAGGTTTTCAGTAAAGGGAACTTAGCTTAGCACCAAGTGAACTTGTAGATGAGGGGGTGAAACTTTCCCACATATGGAAGGTAGGGTTCACTACGGTCCTTATGGGGTGGATAGCCTCATAACCTAAACATAGTGTAGATTTATATTTATTTGATTGCCCCCAAGTTGCATAAACAATGTTTCCCCCATAGGATAATATCTAGTGGATCCACCTTGAAAGATATGTCATCTTTGGTTCTACTTTGACAGGTAGACCACCTTATTTTAGTGTGGGGTTTCATGACACCGGATTCAATGTTTAGTATCACATGTTCTAGGTTGGATAAGGCTATAGTTTTGCTAAAGTAAAATTGCCAATCGAAGTAAATTACTAGTACCCTAACTAGAATGACTTGAGAGAGGTTACATAGGATATGTGCCTTGATAGCATAATTTCTAGTTTTTGTTTCTATGTACATGAATATGAATTTATGGACATGTGTGTCCTTAACGTGTTATGTGAAAAGTTTTCTCACATATATGTACACAAATACACATCAATGATAATCTAGTCAATAGAGGAGGCTTGAAAGTTGTGCTCTAGTGTATCCTAAACTTTGTAGAGCTAATGATATATGGTATGCCCATGTGGAAGTATTTCTCACATGATATAGGTTGATGAAAGGACTTCTCATCTAAAACCTATGAGCTAATCATATAGTGAGTAAGTCTCCTAAACCTATGTTTTATAGAGAAATGATATTAAAGGCTTTTTCAAAAAGGGAACTTAGCTTTGCACCGAGTTAATTTGTATATGAGTATGTGTTCCTTTCCAATCTACAAATGTAGGTCTACCATAAATCTTCTGAGGTGGAAAGCCTCATAAACCAAGGGCATAGAGGCATGTTTCCATGATATCCTCCGTGTTCCATAACTATGTTGCCAACATAGGATACTAACTAGTTGATCCATCTAGAAAGTTATGTCATGTTTGGTTCTACTTTGTCCTGTAGACCACTTTCTTTTGATGTGGGGTTTCATGAGACCGAATTCCATGTTTAGTATCACATGGTCTATGTCGGTTAAGGCTATAGATCCCTAAAGTAAAATGGACAATGTAGAAAATGAGTAGAACCCTAACTAGGATGACTTAAGAGAGGTTATATAGGATATGTGGAAGTAATAAACCCATCTTGACATTGCACAAGTATCTCCTTCAAAAGATCTAAGAAGGCGTTTTAATGTGTATAATTATGATTATATCCATAAACATGACTTTGTAGTATTGGTCTACTTGTTGTGATGAAATGCATGGTCTGAGCCTACATTAAGTGGTCTTATTATGTATATGCATAATGTTAATCTTAATAACTATATGATGCAGGTATTGCCGAGCTTGGATGAAGTTACCTTTACTTGTTATGTTTATGTATGAAGTGTTAAGGTTTATGATCTCATGAAGGGTTTACTAAGTATGTGTGAGGATATGGGGCTTCACATTTCCATTGCAAAAGTATAATAACATAGGGGTCATGAATAAGGTCTTATAATGACTTATGTAAAGTGAAGTAAAAATATCTGCGAAATGATATAGCTTACTGTAAAGCCAATGGATTCTTGACATAAATATGCCTATGATATATTATGCTTATATGATGACATGTGTTGGCTTAGGTTGTATGTATGATTTCTTTGTGAACTTAAGGTGAAGCATTGCACCATGTATCACTAGAAGGTTACTTGGGAGGTTAGTAAATAAAACAAAAGATATTTCACTGTAAAGAAGGAAAGAACTCACCGTAATGTAACTTTGAAATGCCTTAAATTCTATATGTTATCTTATATGATATTTTGCCTTTAAATATGTCTTATGAAGTATGTGAATGATATTAAAACAATTGTGTAAAGATTGTATGAAGATTTACTCAAAAGGCATGAAGTATGATATAAAGAAAATGTCCCTTTTAAATGCATGTTTTTGAATGGTTGTCATACTTAGTGCATTCTTGGACTAATTCCATTCTTCTCTACCTTTTATAAAAAATATAGATTATGGATTCTTAAAGGATGTCTTGAATGGTGAAGAGTTTGATAGATGATTCCCAAGCTTAATGAACGGAATCCTTAATTTCAAAGGATCTCCCTAAACTATAGTTTACTGTAAATTGTAGTATAAGAGCATGAAGTTTTAAAAAATTGCTTAGGGTCCTAGAAGTCTTATATTGTCACATCTAGTAGAGTCTCCTAGCAACAGTGGAGAGTCATGACACATCAAATGGTACTGGAGGCTATAAGATGATAGAGTTTCCCTTCTTCATTATACAAGACATAACTTTAACATGCTTTCTTAACCTTAGACATTAAGTCACATAATTTCATTTAAGTACATGATTACACATTCATACACTTCATATATAACAAACCAAGACTCCCTTATTGGAATGTATTCTTGTGCAATAGATAAATAATGTCCCATACAATCACCTACCCTAAGTAGTACACTCTTTTAGGAGACTAAGTTAATTACATTCATTTGTGGAGATAACTTTAAACGACATACACCATTAGAGATACACATGGAATCACCATATTACCCCTATTGGTGAGGAATCCCCACTTTCCTAGGGTAGGGTCATTCTTTTAGCTTTTACATGGCCTCATCAACAACTACACCTATGTGGGTGAATAGTTAAGAGATAAAGATATTTTTATTAAGTAACTCATTCTCTACTAACGAGGAGTAATCATCTCAAGAGGTACATTGGAATACAACATTTCAACTTACAATGTTTAACCACCGCTTCTTCATATCCTCCTAGTGTTAAGCATAACTCCCTCACGGAGTCTAAAAATTATATACTATAAGTTAATGATCCATTTCAAATCTTGAAGTCCATACTCACAAAACCCCTGAAAATATAATATACATAAGAACTTCAAGTAAACACCGCCACAAAAGGTTGACCACACAACTAATGAACAATTCACAATAAGAGTTAAACAATATAACAAACTTACCATGGATCCACGCTTTCAACACCTATAATCCATTACTCAATAATATATCATAAAATAGACCTTAGGGAAGTAGCTATGTCACCATAAAACCATAAATAAACTATAACTCTAACATTATCAAATATATTCATTAGAACCATTTCATAAGTCAAAAGTTGATAAAAAGCAACAAATTGGTTTCTATGAAGTTTTAGCATTATAATCACCAACTAATATTAGAAATAAATATTTGAATTCTTTAAAAAATTTTGATGCAAGAACTATACTAAGAGTCAAACATAGAAGAATTTAGGACTTGAAAATCCTTTCTAAAATTCCTTCGAAATGGCTCTTTGAATCAATGAGAACAAACCCATGAATGTTTTATGAAGAAACGTCCACAACCATCAATTTCTAGACCTTCCTTGAGTTCAAGCCTCTATTGGGTTTTGAGAGAGAGTCTTTCTTGAGGGAGGGTTTTAGGTTTTTGAAAGTTAAGTCCAAAATTAGGTCTTAGTGTTTGAACCCTCTTAATATACCTAAAATACCCTAAAATAATACCCATGGTTAATAACCCAAGCCTTGGAAGATATTGTCTTTTAGAAGATTTAGTACCCTAAGTAGTACACTCTTTCGGAATGCCTACCTAGTTCAATGGATAGATAGAGTCCCATTCCACTACCTACCCTAAGTAGTACACTCTTTTCGAAGACTTATCACTTGCATTACTTTTTTGGGGGTTAGATTAACCGACATAGACGATGAGAGCTAGACATGGAATTCCTACATTTCGTTTAACTGAGAAGGTTTCCCCAACTTGCCTAGAGTGAGGACTTTTCTTTTATCTTCTACATTGCTTTCCCAATAGCTATACCTATGCAGGCGCATAGTTAAGGGATAAGGATATTGTTACAAAATAACTCATTATCTACTAACGAGGAGTACTCATCTTAAGAGGTAAATTTGAATACACATCCAAAACACACGAAGTATATCCACCGCTTCTTCATATCCTCTCGGTGCTAGGCATAATTGTCACGAATTCTCAACATTTTAAACTATAGGTTAAGGATAACTAGTATGCACCACACTCACGAAGGGAATCCATCCTCATACCTATCTTAGAAAAACCTTAGAAAATAATAAGTTGCTATTAAATACTTCATCTTAACTCACGAAGAGTGTTCACTCCAAAACTCCCATTTTTCACGTCCTTTAACTTTATTCATTCATTCGAAGTGTTTGTATGCGTATAAATGTTATCACACCTTTCATATAAACACATTTCATTTATATTTCATTCAATTCATGCTTAAAACTTCATTTATCACATCACATACTTCGACATACTTCATATAATAATGTAATTAATTTAGGCATACTCTAGCCTACTTCGCATACTATGTTTCATAAAGCATATTTTGTAAAGAATAATCATCTTACTTCACATAACACGCCTTCAAGACCTCATTCACAATTCACAAGTAGCTTCACATTCACTAGTATACCAAGTAAACATTACCACCAACGATGGACCATACCACTTAACAGCATTTCATAATTTAAAAGAAACAAGATAAGACACTTAGCCTTTAATCCAATATTTCATCACCCACAATAATTCCATAAAAAATCCATCATAATAGATAGCTTACAACAATAGCTAAACAACAATATCAATAAATGGAAACTAAAGCTCAAAGACTACAATATCATGGTCATTCAACCCTTTCTTAAGCCAAAAGTTTATAAAAGTCTTTAACATGAATTCTTTGATGTTTTAGCATTAAAATAACGAACTAAAATTAAAAACATCATATTTGAACAATTAGAAACGTTCTCATTCAAGACTCGTACTTAGAGTAAAACATAGACGATGTTAGGATATGAGAACCTCTATTGAAATTTCATAGAAGTGGATCCTTGAATGGAAGAGAGTTAAAGGATGACTACCATACCTCACATTGAAAAAAACTCAACTGATTTTGATGAAGAATCGACCATAAACATCCCTCCTATCTCCTTCTTGTCTTTTAGCTTCCACTTAGACTTTAGAGTGTCTTAAGAGGAAGGGTTTTTGGGTTTTATAAAAAGAAGTATAAAATTAGGTGTTAGGGTTTAAAACACTTTAATATAACTAATAGACCCTAAAATAAATGCCGAAATTCCTTAAAACACTTGGGGTCAATTTACGAAATACCTAAGCTATGGCAGCCTTTTAGCAGCTTTTGTAGGATGCATAAACTGATCCCACAGACGGGCCATTTACCCATTCACGCCCCATTGGTGGGGGTAAATCAATGGGAAATTAGATTCAATACATAGCAGGCTATACTACCTTGCATGTTCAATCGATGCCCAAGGTCGATGGGCCGTCATTTGACAATGGTCAGTCCCTTGTGACCATTGTTTGGTCACTGCTTGGGAGCTTCTAGTAAATTGATGGGGTCCTCTTCTCGGGCCCCTCGTGGGTCATGGGTGGGATCGTACCTTGAATTTAAACTCCTAAACATATTCATCTAGGTGTGAGGAATATCCCACATAATTTTTTACTAAAACAAACACGTAGAACTGACTAAAACACACAAGCACACAACAACAGTTTCTAAGACACACCTTCCTAATGTCATGGACGTTCTTGGACTTTTAACCTCCAAACTTAACCAAACATCACACACTGCCTATGGAAATAAATATAATCACTTCAATGCAAAATTAACTCATGAAACAATCTCAAAGCTCAAGTTCATTTTAGTTCGTTTTAGGGTGTTACATTCTCCCCGCTTGGAATATCATTCTTCCTCGAATGACACTAAACACTTTAAGACCATCAAGGACTCACTTATCAGCACATAAAACATTACAAAAATGATCAAAATATCATAGTCGAGGCATCAACTAGCAATGAGCACAATTTACACTTTCAAAAACTCTTTGCAACACAAGCACTTTTCGAGAACTTTCTCTATTCAAAATTCACTCTTACCCTTCACTTATGGAGAAACTACCCTATACAACATTAAAAATTCTCATATTCAACACTTTTACACACATTGTTACTAAATTTCAAGACAAAGAAATTTGTTTCCTAAATGAATATTTTCAAAGTGAGCATCATTGTAGTACATGTAACTTTGAAAAATGTCACAAACTCAATCTCACCTTCACTTATGGAGGAACTACCTTCACCAACATTAAACATGATCATAAAAATTATTTCTAAACACATTGAAAACATTGTTTATAAATGCAATTTTCTTAAAATTTTGACATTTTACAGTGAACTCAACACTTCTCTGTGTCGCTTTTTTAAAAATTCTATAATGTACCTTTCAAGAAACTTTAACAAGATGGCAGGACAATATGAGTGACAAGGCCATACTAAGTCACTTCAAATAGACTTGCTAAGTTACACTAAGTTCAATGTGAGATTAGCATCCCACACTACCACTCCACTTAGTGTACCTTGAGTATTCTCTTGGACTGAGTACACTACATGAAATTCTACTTATCATTTAGTATGCAAAACATAGCTTTAACTTGATTCTTTAATGTTATAACTTAAATCATTTAACTTCATATACAATACAAGACAAATCATTCATACACTTCTCACAAGGTAGGAACTCATACTACTCTTAACACATCATCATCAAGACTAAACATAAACTCTACTAGTAAAGCATAACACTCTCCTCTTAGGATTCAATCTAGAACAACACCCTCAGGATTACTCACTCAACTCTTAAACATTACATATCTTAACTCATGGAATAGAACCCCTTCATTCACACAACATTACCACATTCTTTCAACACTCTGAAATTTAGACCTTAGTTCTTCTAATATCGTTGTATACAATCATAAGAAAACTCATTTCCACCACAGGGACTTCATTCAACCATTCTAACTCTTACCATGCTTAAAAAATCATAACCCTACAATTTCACATAACTATTCTTCCAACCTCATAAGTCACACATAGCCATAAATGGCTTCACATCACAATTCTTTAAACTAATCTTCACATTTATAATTCTAGCCATAAAACCATCGTAAGCATCAAAAGTCACCTTTCTGTCCCTTAACATAAAAACATCTCCCTTATCAAGAAATCACACCTAGAAAAACCACCAGAAAAAGGAGAAGAAGAGAGAGATCTTATAGATTTAAGTTCTATGGAACAATAAAAGAGTAATGAAGAAACTGAAACTATATCGTCCTATAGCCTCTTATTCCATGGATGTGTTATGACTCACACAAATGACCAAGACACTACTAGACGTGACTTGTGAGACTTTTTTACATTAAAATATTGCCTATAAACTCTTATCTGATACCAAGTTTGTCACGACACCAAATATCTCCTACAAGTTAGGAAGAACCGTTGAATCGTCACAAGGTGTACTTGACCCTTTGTAGTTTTGTACAAGCCCTTTAACTATCGTTCATTACATAAGACGTGAAATGCAGTGTGGAATGTAAAGTTTCATGACATTTGATATAAAAAGGTATTCTTTCATGAATACTAAGAATTTCTCATTGTCATAAGCCATCTAAAAGACACGAAGTAGAAATCATAGGGACACAACCCATTATATTTGAAAGTAACACATAATAAGAACTTATACAAAACTAAAAGATTTATTAACTATGTCCTATAAAATATGAGGACATACTTTGTTTTGAGAGAATATTTCTCATGCTTTGCCTTCTAAACTTCAACCTTGCTTCCAAACCTATACTTATTGAGTATAGAAAAGTATGGGGTTAGTACAAATATTGTACTAAGTATGGCATATTCAAAATCATACAAAAGGGGATATTTTAGTAAGAACACATTTTCAAGAAAATTAAGTAAAACGTTCAAGAATATAGAAGTAAAACAACATACGAATCATCAGTTAACACATAGAGAAAGATTTCCATTATTTTTTTAAAATAGTACCATTTGCAGTGAACCTTTCAAAATGTTAAATTGAACTCCTCATAGCATTACAGTGAACCACATTAACTCCAAAAAGAATGAACTTTCATGGTCTAGAAAAGAGGACGTGAACTCATTTCCGTAGGAGTTTCCCTAGCAAAAGTTATCGTAAGACTTACTGAGGTATGACATGAAGGAAGCGCCCATACACCTCCTTCAATACACATCTAGGTGTTCCCCAAGACTACCCCTCGCCTCTGCAAACAAGCCCCCACTCAAAGACAAGACATTAGAAGGACACTCAAACAACACACCAAGACTTCCCTTCGGATTACCTACCTAGTGAAATGAGTCGATGGAATCCCATTCCACAACCTACCCTAAGTATAACACTATTTCAGAAGAATTAGCTTATACAATTAAAATAATCACCAAGACTCCACTTTAAGAATGCCTAGCTTGTGCAATGGATAGATAGTGTACCATTCCACTATCTACGCTAAGTAGTACACTCTCTTAGAAGACTTAACACTTTCATTACATTTGTGGGGGTTAGATTAACCGTCATAGACAATTATTATAGACATGGAATCCCAATACTTCCCTCATCGGAGAAGGGTCCCCCCATTTGCCTAGAGTGAAGTCCTTTCTTTTATCTTTTACCTGGCATTCCCAAAAGCTACACCTACATGGGTAGACATTAAGGGATTAGGAGATTGCTACTAAGTAACTCATTCTATATTAATGAGGAGTACTCATTTGAAGATGTACATTGGAATACGACATCTCAACTCATGAAGTGTATCTACTCCATCTTCATATCCTCCCAGTTCTAGTCATAACTCCCTACAGATTCTCAACATTTTAATGTATAGGTTAACGATAACTAGTGGACAACACATGTCTACTCATGAAGGGAATCCATCCTCCTACCTATCTTAGAAAGACCTTAGAGGACAAAGAGGTTGATACTAAACACTTTATCTAAACTCACAAAGATGTTCACCCCAAAAATCCCCTTTGTTCACATTCTTTAACTTCATTTACTCATTAAAAATGTGTGTATGTGTATACATGTGATACACCCATTATTTAAACATCATTTCATTTACATTTCATTCTATACATGCTTAGAACTACATTTATCACATCACACACTTTAAGGCACATCATATAATCATGTAATTCATTTAGGCATACTCACTAGCCTACTTCACATGCTAACTTTCATAAAAAAACATTTTATCAAGAATAGAATCATTATCATCTTACTTCACATAACCTGCCTTCAAGGCCTCATTCATAATTCACAAGTAGCTTCACATTCGCATATATACTAAGGAAACATCGCCCCCAAAGGAGCACCATACCTCTCAAGATAATTTCATAATAAAGCTAAACAAGATAAGTAACAGACCTTTTAATCAAAGGATTCATTTCAATAATAATTCCTTCAACAATCCATCATATATAGGCCTTAGGGCAGTAGACAAACAATATCAATAATAGGAAACCAAAGCTCAAAGACTACAATATCATGCTCATCCAACCCTTTTCCTAATCCAAAATTTGATAAAAATCATTAACATGATTTCATTTAAGTTTTTGCATTAAAATCACCAAATAAAATTAGAAACATCATATTTTAATCATTAGAAATATTTTCATGCAAGAACCATAATTGGAGTCACAAATAGAACAAGTATGGGTTTGAAAACCTATCTAGAAATTTCATAGTAGTGTCTCCTTGAATGGAAGAGAGTTAAAGGATGACTATAATAACTCCAATTGAAAAAAACCCCACCGAGTTTGATGCAAAAATCAACAAAAAACAGCCCTCGTACCTCCTTCTATACTTCCAGCTTCCATGGAAACTTGAGAGAGTCTTTTAGGAGGGAGGGGTTTTTGGGTTTGAGGAAATGAAGTATAAAATTAGGTCTTAGGGTTTGAAACAATTTAATATAACTAATTGACCCAAAATAAACGTCTAAGGTCCGTAATAGATTTAGGGTGAATTTACAAACACCCCAAGCTAAGGTAGCCTTTTAGCATCTTTTACAAGCAGCACAAACAGATCCCATAAACGGGCGGTTATCCCATCAACTCCCCATTGGTGTGGGTCCATCGATGGGGACTTATATTTAATCCTTAAAATGATAGCCTACTTTTCATGGCAAAGAGACGCCCAAGGTCGACAGACCATCATTTGACCAATGTTTCGTACTATGTGGCCATCGTTTGGTCAGTGCTTTGCAGCTTCTTGCCGATAGATGGGGGCCCTCTTCTCAAGCCCCTCGTGGGTCCTAGGTTGGGTAATACCCGTATGTTAAATCCCTAAAAATATTCTTCTAGCTCTTAGGAACATCCCACACCAATTTCAATTAAAATAAATACGTAAAACTCACTCAATCACACAAGGACACACAAGAACTTTTCTAAGACATACCTTCCGAATATCATGGATGTTTTTGGACGTTTGACATCCAAATTTAACCAAAATTCACACACTTCCTAAGTGCACTAGTAGACCTCTTTTTATTACAAAATTAACTTAAGAAACAATCACAAAGCTCTAGTTCACCTTAGTTAATTTTAGGGTGTTACAATCTAAATATGTTTATGTGAAAGGTTTCCTCATATATGTACACGTACACACACATGAAAGCAGGAATAAATTATGATAATGATGATCTTTACGAGTATTTTGGATGGATTTTCTTAATTATAATCTAAGCTACACTATGTTATGATTATGTGAAAGGATATTCTCAACTGAATTAGTTTTTGATGAAAGGATATTTTCATTATTAAACTATGAGCTACGTATATGTATAGGAGGAGTTCATGTTCTAAAGCCTATGTTACTAAGAAATGTAAATGAAGACTTAAATGCATTTCCCAAAGGGAAAGTCATAACATGACAATAGAGGTGCTACTTCACAAAGGTAGTGAGGTTCACACTATGTTTTCTCATGCTATGGAAACTACAATGCCATTTGGCTTAAAAAGGGTTTCAATTATACATCTCCTATTTCCTTAATAATATGCCCCAAAAGAATCTAAGAAGTAAGATCCACATTAATGCTAATTTAAAGTTCATGTCCTACCTTGGCAAGTAGGATACCCTTCTTTTGTTGTGAAGGGATGCCATCGGATTCCATGTTTAGCTCACATCGTCTTAATGTCTGTTAAGGTGATGTTTTCATGAAAGTAAAATCCACAATGGCAGTAAGATGATAAACCCTAACTAGGACTAACTAAGGGAATTGGCTTAGTGTAGGTGAGGGTGTGAGACATTATCTATGCATTCACACGTAGATCTTGAAGGGATTTCTAGTAGGGAGTTCTATATGTATATATAAATGTACATGTATCTCATGCGTGTCATTTTGGTGTTGTCCTATTTGTTATAATAATATGCATAGTATTGATCCTATTGTGTCTACGTGATGATGGTCTTATTTAATATGTGTGAAATTGTCTATACTTGTTATATTGATGAAATGAACTCTCTCTATATGACATGTTATCCATTTTTATTAAAGTGATATTGGTAGTATAAAAATGCCTATTTTGTTGAGGTATTCATAACGACTAAATGAATTATGACCATAATATAATAAAGGAACGAGCTCTTATAACATGATCTATGAAGTATGTTGGGTGTAATGTTATGTTATGTTCATGATATGTAGTGTCCTAAGGAATACATATGATTGAGGTTATGAAGATTGTATGAATATTCACTTTTGTGAATTTAAGGTGATACTTTGGTGTGAATGGTGGAATTCAACACTATTCATGCATTTTTTTAAGTGTCACTTAAGTGTTGATATGGGGTGGATGAGTGAAATTAAAGACAAAAGGTAAAACTATTATAATTATGAATATGATCTGAATTATGATTGTGTTTTCATGAGTAGTGTATGTGTCTATATATGTTGTATGTGAAGTATGATGTGATATTGTACCAATGTTCATGATGTTTTACAAAAAGGCTAAAGACCAAGCCAATCTCGAAACAAAAAAGAAAACTTATTGCAACCACGAACGCATGATGCATGATTTCTAAGTAAATGTCATTTTTAAAAGCATGTTTTTACATGGTTGACATACTTGTTCAATTTTTATACTAATACCATTCAATTTCAACTTACACAAAGTGTAGGTGGTGATGCCTATAGGATATTTCATAAAGTGAAGATCTTGATAATGTGTATTTATGCTTAAAAAGGGATCCTTAAGATTCAACTCTTTCCATGTCAAGATGTTATTTAAAGTTTATGTAATATCCTAGATTACTATTTTATGTTTTTGAGGGTCGTGTTCCTATTCTACTCTGTTGATGTTGAGTCTAACAGGACAAAAGAGACTTAGAGTGTTATTATGTACTACTGATATCTTTTTACATATGAAATGATGTTATAGTTATTGGTGTGCTATGATTTTTTTTTAATTTTCTACTAAATTTCTATGAGAATGCGATGAATGATGTATATGGGACTTTATAACTTCTCCGAGAGGTGAATTGTGCCATGTCACTTCTAGGGGGTGCTCCTTGGTTGTGACAAATGTGGTATTAGAGAATCAGGTTATTGAAAGTTGTTTTTAGTGTCAAAAGTCTCATAATGCAATGTCTAGTAGAGTCATGTTCATCCGTGTGAGTCATGACAGATCTATGAGTGAGAGGCTATAGGACGATAGAAGTTTAACTTTCTTTAATACTCTTGTGTCGTGCCGTAGAGCTTCACTGTAAGATTTCTCTCTTATGTTTCGTTGTCCGGCGGTCTTTTAGATGTGATTTCTTGGAAAGGATGATGTATCAATGATTGAGGGCGAAAAAGTGATTTTATATTCTAATTATTGTTGTTGTGACATGATGAGTATCTGTGAAGGTGAATTTGGATATTATTTATGTGATATTAATTATGGCTATATGTGACCTATGAGGTTTGTTGTTATATGTTGAGAAGTTATATTATGATATAGTGCTATCTTGTTCAGAGTTGTGATGGTTTAATAAAGATCTCTTTGAAATAATGAGCTATGTTATGAATATGAGCAATGATAGTACAATGTTATGTTATAGGTTTGAAATATTTTGGAGGAATGTGTTAAATAGTGAAAAGTAAATGTTGCCCGTTTCTATATGAGTAATGCTCCATAGTTGTTCTTGCATTAAATGGAGTCTTTTGTATAGGTATTCTCCTAATAAAGGAAGGTAGTGTGCTTACCTTGTAAGGAAATTTTAAAGTATGCTAGTTAATGAGAGAACCCACATTGACTACTTTGAAGTGGTTAGTTTCCTTGTATGATTGATCCTAAGTCTAACCATTAGACAAAGTAGTTAGAATTAACAAAGGCATTGTTTGTTGGAAGTTTCCACCAGAGTTGATGACCTTTGTAGTCTAAAATATGATGAGATATAGCATTACCCTTACATTCATGGTATAGTTAAGGCCTTATGTGGTTGAGTATCGTTACCTAACTTGTTTTCAATGATCCTCCTTTAGATGATAAACTTAGAGGAACAGTAATGTTAGAGGAGTACCTCTTGATGATTGAGTTACTAAGCTCCTTGACAGGAGATTAGGAGTCGAAACCTTCAATGATGTCAAACCTTTCTATGTGAGATATCTAGGTTTTGTCTTGACTTGTCTTAACATTGGTGCATAAGGGCATGAAGTGTGAATGTTTGATTAGGCGTATCCCTAGTGGGGGATAATATGCCTAGATGATAAGGTTTTTGAATGCCCTTAATGGTACTATTTTGAGTTTCCTTGAATTTTTATAGGTTAGATGTCACTTTGAGTTATTGGTATGGATTAGAGTGAGTTAGCTACTCATATTGGATCTCTTGAATTCCTTCCTTGGTCGAGTGTGACTAAATAGTTATTGGGTAATAGTTACTTCTTAAGATATAGAAGGAGATTATGTTAAGAAGGGTTTGCATAAGCTTCGTCCCAAAAAGGGATGTTGTGTCTAACTAGAAGGATCGGAAAGTCCAAGTTCTCTTGGATAAGATGAGTTTCTCTTGATTGAATATACCCAATTTGGGATGATGATTTTAGTAGTAAGAATGTTGATATCCCTATATTTTCCTTCTATTCTTAATCAAGCTTGAAAACCAAAGAGTTACTAGTAGATTTTTCATGTTATTGACTGTTTTATATGAGTATAAGTTGCATGTTCTCCATATGTTATGCATGTCCTAACTAACACTATGTTGTGGATGTTTTGAATAATTCACATTACATTAAAAGGAACTTGGACAAAATTGCTTGTTGTTATGTTGTGGTGCATCTTAATATCTTAAATGTGAATTTAACTTCATGAGATTGGTTAATAAACATTCTTGATAACACTATTGATGTGAGGGTATTTGCACCCCACAATGAGGTATTAAGTCTTCTTTAAATGAGAAATGGTGCGTCCCTTTAAAAATATGTAACTTTTTCGATTTTTGAAGTGTTAATGTTTGCTCACTCTTGAGAAGTGTTGGTGTGAGTAGCCAATATTATGTATGTGTTCCTATAAATAGGAACAACTTTCCTAAATAATACATCTTTATGAAAACTAGTGTTGTGCTAGAAATAAGAATTTTGTGAAACAAGTCCTAATGTTGTCATGTGCATGGTGTGACATACCATTTTGGCTTCATCAAAAAGGGAGTATGAGTATGCTTTAATTAGAAATGGAGAAGTTATCCTGAAAATAAATTGACCTTTGTGCATTGCTTTTATATGAACCCTATGATGACATGTTAGTATGTTAAAGAGAAGTTTATTCCTTCTTGAACACAATCAAACATGGTGATGTTATGTATCTCCTTGATAGGATTATATCTAAATGAAAAAAGCTTTTGTTAGTCCTCATTACTAATGATCTATGTTCAATTAGTATGAGTTGCCTATTTTCCTCTTGAGTTATAATGTTAAGCATGACTATATGTTATTTAAGGTTTATGGAATATTGATCTCTTTGATGAAATGAAAACTATCGACCTTGTTATAATTAGGAGCATGATGTTCCTCCAATGAACATGAAAAATGACTATGCATTTGATCCATTAGGAGTGAGTAATTATGGTTTTTACTTTCTTATGTTGCATTCAGTGCATGATAGTATGAGTGTTGTATTCTGCGTATGTTTGGTGCATTTAATTTTGTGTTATGATATGTTCAATGTTGTGTGCTGCTTTATGGGTCATTAAGTCCTTGAAAGTGTCGAAAGTATTCGAAGTGTCATTCATTGCAGAATGTTCCCATGTGGGGGGAGAATGTGATTACCCTTAAAATGAACTAGGTTTATCTAGAGCCTCACATATTTTTATTGGGATATTTACATGTTAATTATGTGAGTAACAACTTCTATAATTAATTAGAAGAGGTTAGAAACTCAAATGTCAAAGGACGACCAAGATAAACTAGTTTTTTGAGTGCCAGTGTGTCCATGTATGATTCCCTTGTTTTTATGTGTTGTTGTACTCTAAAAATTGTGGAGTAGTTGACCTAGTACCTTAATAATGATGTTAAGGGTCAAAACATTTGGGTACGAATTCGCGAGGACCACCCTAAGGGTCCTTGAAGAGGACCAAAACCATTAACAAAAAAACTGCCAAAGGCAGCTTGCAGCTCCAAGATGTCAATGTAATCTCACGTCGCAATCCTGACACTCAAACTTGCTGTGAATTGAGTGATTGAAATGAGGCTCAGTGCCTCAAATTTTTTGTGACGAAACATTAGGATCTACCTCCATGAGGCGCATCCACTTCCCAGATTCGGTTGCGCCGTTTTAAAATTAAGTTCAACATGCCTAAAAGATCAAAAAAGTATGGGGGTGCTTTTGTAAAATTGTGAGACAGTTATAAACAGTTTTAAGACTAATTTAACCCCTTTACCTTGTCAATACCCCAACACCCAATAAGAAATCAACAATCCAAAAACTCTCTTATCTTCAAAATTTTATCACACCTCCATTGGAGGGAAAGCTCAAGCTCAAGCTAGAGGATGAATTTTAGAGTTTATTTTTCTCTAAATATGTTGTCTTTTATTCTATTAAGGCATTCTAACCCTTGATCGTTAGTTGACCTTTCATCTGAAGAGTTCAATCAAAAAAATTTCAAGGTGATTTTATGATCAAAATATAAATCTTTCAATATAACAATGGTTATATTGTCAAATTGTTTTTTAAGGCATTCAAATCGTGAATTCATGATTTGTTAATGATTTTAAGATGAATTTAAATCCAATTCCATGATGAGCTAATGATTTCCTTAATCTCTCTTGGGATATAATGTGGGTCTTGTGATCTTGATTATATGATGATTGGATTATTATTATATTTTAATGAATTGTTTAATTCTATATTTATATGTGTCAATTGATTATTTATTGTTATGAATTGAACAATGGTAATGAAAGCATGAAAGTATTGGCGAGTTGACGTAATTCTTAGTCTGGTAATGAATATGATGATGTGCGGTATAGTCCAATTATGGTGGCGATGTTTACATTCTTTTCTATCTATCTATTTTATGATCATGACCATGAAGAAAATAGAATTAAAGTGTATTGATATGATTCTTATGGAACTTTACCTATACATTGCAAATGTGTACCTTGAGGAGATAACTTGGGTGATTTGTCTATATGCATTAGGTTATGAGAGTATGATTCAAGCTATGCATGTGCATGTAATGTATATGAATGATGAAGCATGAACATATTTTTTCTAATTTGTTTATGTGAAATGTTTCCTCATATATGTACCCATACACACACAAGAAAGAAAGAACGAAGTATGTTAATGATGATCTAGTGATTAAGAGTCTTTTTGAGGGATTTCCTTAAATGTACTCTAAACTAGACTATGTTATGATTATGTAAAAGGATATTTTCTAATGATTTAGCTTTTGATGAAATGATATTCTAATCATTAAACTATGAGCTATATATATATATATATATATATATATATATATATATATATATATTGGGAGTTAATCTTCTAAATCATATCTTATTAAGTAATGTTAATAAATACTTAAAGGCTTTTAAAAAATGGAAACATAGATTAGCAACGAGTGAACTTGACAATGAGAGGTGTTCCTTCACAAAGGTAGGGAGGTTGACAATATGTTCTCTCATGAGGTGTAAACTACAATTCCATTTGGCATAATGATGGTTTCAAATACACATCTCCTAGTTTCTTAACTATGTACCCTATTGGAACCTTAGCATATGGATCCACATTAATGCCAATTATTATGTTTATGTCGTACCTTGGTAAGTAGGATACCTTTATTTTGGTGTTAGGGGATGACACTAGATTTCATGTTTGTCTCACATCGTTTTAATATTGATTAAGGCAAAGTTTACCCAAAAGTTTAATTTACAATGGAAGTAGGATGATGAACCCTAATGAGGACTAACCAAAGTTTTTTAATTGTACGTGAGAATATGGACTTTACCTACAAACGGAGGCAACATGATTATAAGGCTAAATGTCAAGCATGAATGACTGATAAACTTTAGAGGAAATATTACCACAAGCTCAAGTGAAATCGGAAGGAAAGTGGTGAGGATATTTGGCTTTCATGGCTGCTTCTGCTTCCCAAGTAGCTCCCTCTACGAACAAACGCTTCCACAAAACCTTAATGAAACAACTTCTTTGTTTCTCAACCTATAATCTGGCGGTCAAGACTGTAAACTGGTAAATCCTCATAACAAAGAGTATCTTTTACCACTGCACTATCTAATAGCATTACCGAGGCTAGATAACCCACACACTTCTTCAAGAGCAAGATGTGGAAATCCGGATGCACTGCTGCTAAGTCTACCAAAAAATCTAACTCATATGCCACCTTGATAATTCTTTTCAAGATCTGGTAAGGGCCTACATATCTAGGACTGAGCTTACCTTTCTTTAAAAATCTCATCATCTTTACATACGTGACACTTTCAGGAACATCCAATCATCAAATTGGAACTCTACCTCCCTTCTCCTTACATTTGCATAAGATTTTTGACAACTTTGAGTTGGATTAAGTCCATCTCTAATGAGTTGAACTTTCTCCATAGCATGAAGGGCATGAATTGGCCCTATCAAGGCTGCTTCACCTACTTTAAAATAGCCAGTGTATTAGCTACATCTACTCCCATACAATGCCTCATAAGGGGATATCCAAATGCTCGAATGATAGCTATTGTTGTAGGCGAACTCAATCAAAGGTACGTGATCATCCCAACTACCTTTGAAATAAATCACACAAACTCTAAACATATCCTCTCGGGTCTAAATTGTACGCCCTACCTTTCCATCCATATAAAATGACCTCCATAAATGAGTTGTAAATTGAGGAACTCTATCTGAGATAACAAAAGGAACCCAATGTAACCTCAAAATTTCATTAATGTAAATATTATCATAGTCCTCGCCAAAATCTGTAGTCTTGACCGCTAAAAAGCAAGAAGATTTAGTCATCCTATCAACTATCACCCAAATGGAGTCATGTTATCTACGAGTATGAGGTAAATATATGATTAAATCCTGTCAAATATCGATCTCTTGAGTCATACATTCTGGTTTATGATGGTGTACCTTGACTTCTTGGCAATTGGCACACTCACACATAAAATATGCTATATCCCTTTTTGTGCCATTCCACTAGTAGGCATATTAAAGATCGCAATACATCATTGTGGCACCTGCATGAATAGAATATTTAGAGTTATGGGCTTCTGTAAGGATATGCTTTCTCAACTCGCCCACATGAGGAACACATAATCTACCCTAATATCTTCGCCAGGGAGAAAACCTCAACTCTTTGATTGTGGACTGAACTCATAAGTTTAAGAAATATTGGATCACTTTATTGCTTTTCATTAAGCTCTACTACAAAAGAAGATTCTTCTCTATTCTGAACTGTTACACCACTATCTGATATGCTATAAAGCGACCTCTTGAGCGAGCAAGCTTGTGAATATCCTTCACTAGGTCCTTTCTTTCTTTCTCAACATGGGCTACATTATCCATAGATAATCTTCTAAGAGAATTTGCTACTACATTCGCCTTAAAAGGTTGAGAATGCACACTCATCATAATTTTTAAGGAACTCACGTCATCTCCTCTGTCGAAGATTCAACTCTTTCTGGGTGAACACATACTGAAGGATCTTATGATCAATGAACGCATCTACATGAACACCATACAAGTAGTGTATATATATATTGAGTGCAAACACCATTGTTGCAAGCTCGAGCTCATGACTTGGATAGTACTTCGCATGACCTTAAGTTGTCTAGAGGCATAAGTTATAACCTTATCTCGCTTATCAACACACAACCTAGGCCAACTCTGGATGCATTAGAATAGATCACATAACTGTAACAACCCTTGTCCGAAATAGACCAAAAATTAGCTATTCAGAAATGTACAAGTGCATTCGACGATAACCATCATAAGACCACGGCCTATACCATGGCCTGTACTACACATCCGTCATTTGTGACTGAAAGTATCCCATGATACAACCCAGAAAAATTTATTAAGTGTCGATCCATTGACAACATACGGTCCATAAGTCAGACTACAGTACATAGTCTATGTCGGTCGATCAATATCACATTTCCCTAGCCTCTGACAAGAACTAAGATTGAATCGTACGGTCTGTAGATGGACCTATGCACCATAGGTGATAATAATAGACAGTTAGGGAAAAAAATGTTGGGTCCGCTTAAAATGATCATAAGTCTTAGAAAAAAATGAATTAGGTGTACCATGACCTTTGAAATTATAGATAATTGAATTAGCTTCCCATAGCCAGCAAATTTCCTAAAATTATACCGCCGACTAAAAAGTTATACTCGTTTTAGTGAAGGTATGTCGGACAAACCCAATCTACTGAACCAAACGACACACCGTCAATTGGATGACAGGCCGTTAGTCCTGGTTGTTTTTTGGTCCGACATAAATTAATGAGGGGTCTTTTTGTCTTTTTTGAATTCTTTTAAACCATATGATACATCATTTTAACCCTAAATCATCATTTTTTAGTCACATTAAGCGTAGAAACATAACTAAAACTCACCTAAGTAAAATCATGAAATCAAATCATAGAAATTTAAAAACTAGCAATGTGAAAAAGATTAAGAACCCTAGTTCAAGACCGCAACAAGGTTCCCCCAGTTCAAGCCCAAAATTTAAATAATTCCATGGATTTCATCAAACACGTATGTGGGATTTTACTAGTGGGTTCCTTTTACAGCAGATTATTATAAATTAGTTAAATATGCATTCCAAGTTAGATTATAATGTTATGATTCTGTTTATCATATTAACTTCAGAACCCTAGCTATGTATATCTTTGGTTCATCAATTACACATGCTAGGCCATATATTTCATTTGCTTCATATGTATACGTCTTAGTTATTAATGAATCATTATCAAATTAATTGCTGCATTCTGAGTTTCCATGTTTAGTTTTGACTTATCTAGAATATATATAAATCTAGTCATAATGTATTAATCACTTTATTCATTTGACGTGTCACAATACTGAGTTGTACTAGGGTTCACCGGACCCATTTTTTCCTAGAACTACCAGCCAAGTAGGTAATAAATCCACTCTGTGGGCATCATTTTAGTGATAACTCCAACATGCCTTTATACCTCTAGAAGGGTATATTGGGTCCTCCTGATGACGCGTATACATCAGACTCCACATTTAGCTCATGTGGTTTTATTATCAGTTATTAGTAGCTTACATAGTTCAGTCAGACTCTCTTGCATTAACCATATTTACAGGTCAATTATTATTCAGTCTCAACATGGCATAAATTTTCTCATTGCATCCAGTTAGTTCAAAACTGAGTATATATCATGTTCCGATTATTATACTTGCTTTTGTGCTTGTTTAGTTATGTTTTATTTTAACTTTATTCTATCCTACATCCTCAGTACCTTTAAGTACTGACGCATACGTGCTCTAAATGTTCTCGTGATTTAGTTTCAGGTTTTCAACATTAATATCACGTTTAGATCGATTCTCGATCTCTAGTTCAACAAAATCAGTGGGAAGTCCTCATTCTCCAAGGACAATGGTCATTAGTTCATTTCAGTGTTTTCATTATTTAGTTTTTGTTTTTCCAATACTTAGATTGGGCTTGTCCCAACATTTCTAATTAGTTAGAGGCTTATTTCAGACGTAGTTAGTTTTATCTTAGTATTGAGTTAATAACTTCCTTGTATTAAATTCGTCAGTATTTGAAATATGTCAATTATAGCTTATGAGTATTCCCCATCTTTTCATTTTAAATAATGACTTAGCTTCCGGAGTGTTAGTTTATTATCTTTAGTGTACTCATTATCATGCAAGCAGGGTTAGCTTGGGATCACTTTTGGTCCTAGGTCCGTGTACGCGTCTCGAGGGTAGCTGAGGGCGTGAAAAACTTGGAATCAGATGAATAGGTTTATCTGTCACAGGATATTTGAATAGTCGCATGAAGTAGAGTCCTTCTCATGGGTGTGAACTGCACCACATCAAATAAGAAAGAGGCTACGAAGTGTTTTTGGAAAACTTCACCTTCTTGAAATTCTTATCATGAGTTTGTATAATCTTCTTTCTAATCCACGTTAGGCTCTTAAGATCATTCCTTATCATAGGGTTTACTCATTGAATTTTAATGCACAAAATGTTAATGCATTTTCTCTCGTCCCAAATCAAGATGTTTCGAATTCAGTGTTTTGGAATGACATTTATCTTTTGTCTTATAATATGAAAAACCAGAACCATTAGCAGGTTTCGATTCCTACCAAAGAAAATCATGCATCAATGGTACCTAGAGTTTGAGATTTTTATAGGATGAATCCACATGAGTTTTAAGGTCACAAGTTGGTAAGGACCCATAGAAGTTCATTGATAAGGTCAAGAAAATATTTTTAGTGATGCAACTAACTATGAGTGATAGGTGGAATTAGCATCCTACTATATAAAGGATGTGAGTCACATATTGTTCACTCAGTTTAAAACAACAAAGACTACTTCGTTTTCAATAACTCAGTATAGCAATAAACTTTTGTTTTAGTGCAGAAAATCTCTCAGAACATTTATTCGTCGACCCAGTTATAGCTAGAAGGGTATAAGAAATTGCTATATCACAGTACCTTATGAACTCTACAAAGCAAATCTTATAGAGTTAGAAATGGTAGACTTCGATGTAATTCTAGGCTTGGATTGGTTACATGTCTGTTATGCCTCAATCGATTGTATAACTAGGGTTTTTTTTATTATTCAGTTTCAAAATGAACGAATCTTAGAGTTGAAGGGTAGTATATTAGCGCCTATATGTCGATTCATTGCTTACCTTAATGATGGAAAGATGATTTCTACGGGGTATCTCTGTTATCTAATTCGGGTAAAAGATTCTAGCTATAAAGCCCCAACTCTAGATTCAGTTCAAGTAGTATGTGAGTTTCCATAAGTATTTCCATAAGATCTTTTAGAAGTCCCTCCCGAAAGTGAAATCGACTTTGGAATTGATCTCCTTCCAGAATCCAGCCTATTTTATTCAACCTTAGAAAATGTTACCAGCAAAGTTTAAGGAATTGAAAAAATAGATGAAAGAACTTAAAGATAAGGGCTTCTTCAGACCTAATATTTCACCACGTGGTGCGCCAGTGTTGTTCATAAAGAAGAAAGATTATTCTCTCAGAATGTGCATTGATTATAGATAGTTTAACAAAGTAACAATAAAGAATAAGTATCCCATCCCTTTGATTGATGACTTGTTTGACCAACTTCAGAATGCTAGTTACTTCTCAAAGATAGAACTCATATCGGGTTATCATCATCTTAGAGTCATAGACAGTGACATTCCAAGAACATCCTTTAGAAGTTTGTATGGTCATTATGAATTTGTCGTTATGTCGATTCGACTAACCAATGCTCCTACACCATTCACGAATTGGATGAACAGAGTGTTCAAGGAGTACTTGGACTTGTTCGTTATCATCTTTATTGATGATATCCTTATTTACTCTAGGAATGAGGAAAAATATGCGAGTCTTTTGAGAATTGTTCTACATATTCTTAAGGATTAGAATATATTCACTAAGTTAAGCATATGTGAGTTCTGGTTGCAATCTTTTTCTTTCCTTTGTGACGTGGTATCTTGTAAAGGGATACGAGTGAATTCAAAGAAGATAGAAGCAGCAAAAATGGTCAAGACCTACCTCTACTACAGATTCAGAAGTTCTTAGGTCTAGTGGGTTATCATAGAATGTTCGTGGAAGGATTCTCATCCATAGCCTCACCATTTACTAGGTTAACTCAGAAAATGGTCAAGTTTCAATGGTCAGATGATTGTGAGAAAAGCTTTGCAGAATTGAAAACTATATTGGCTACAACACCTATCTTCACTCTACCAGAGGGTTCAGATGGTAACAAGCATGGATAAGAGTTCATTACAACAGAACCAAAGAAAGATAATTACCCCTGTACCCTCATTAAGTAAATTATTGGAATGACCAAGCAAAGCCCTATAACCATACTCAATTAAGTAAACATAACAAGAACCATGCCCATTATCCAACTTCGCATAGCTTATCATTAAAGAGTAAATATCATCATGCGTTAGCTAATGGAGACAAAACATATGTTCATAAGGGAACCCAATATACATATAGTATCATCAATGTGCAATATCATCATATATAAACCATGTAAAATTATAAGCATATCCATATATAAGAACATCCTCCTAAGACTTCCCTCAAGGCCAAATAGTGCAATGTTTAGGTAAAGTCCTATACTTTACCTAGACTAAGTTGAACCCCTTAGTTCATCCTAGTTAGAGTTCATTACTTTAGTTCATTTTACCTTTAGGGAACATCTTGCATTTATCGACATAGACCATATGATCTAATGTAGAATCTTGTGTGATAGAACCGTACACCGATAGAAGGCGGACTACTTGACAAGGTAGTACAAAAACATTAACATATCAACTACTTGGATCCATTAGCTGGTATTTGTATGGGGGTAACATAGTCCAGGAACTAGGATATATAGTTGGGAACCTCTTTATGTCAAATGCATTGTAGTCTCCAGTCTGATCAGTACATTAGTGATTCTACCTTCCCTATGTGGGAAGGTAAATTCCTCACGCTAGTAAACTCGGTGCTAAGCTAAAGTCCCTTATGAAATGTATTTAATATATTTATTAATTATCATAACTTAATGTAGTTCATAGGGTCTATACCTTTTATAATAATCATCATCAAAGCTCAATTAGAAGTGCATCAGTTTCGTCCATTCATTACAATTCATATAACTGAGGTTAGCACATTACATGTAACCTAATAATAAGGCACAATGGTTGTCACGACCCAAAACTGGGACGCGACTGGCACCCACACTTCCCTCCTGTGTGAGCGAACCAACCAATCTAAACCCAAACAAATACAACGCGGAAGACTTA
Source organism: Solanum chilense (assembly GCA_032847665.1). Taxonomy (NCBI): domain Eukaryota; kingdom Viridiplantae; phylum Streptophyta; class Magnoliopsida; order Solanales; family Solanaceae; genus Solanum; species Solanum chilense. Next base: position 55,988,778 of record CM064963.1, on the reverse strand, counting down.
ACTCAATACGAAAAACAAATACAATAAATATCCCCCAAAATCCGGAAGTCATCATCACAAGAACATCTAAAGTCAATTTACGAAACTAAGAGTATTCTAAGAAACTAAACAAATGAAAGCTAGTCTATGCCGGAACTTCAAGGCATCAAGACGAGAAGAAGAAGATCCAGTCCAAGCTAGAAGCATAGCTCACCCTGAGATCCGGTGCAGTGAAGACTGGCTAGAATCGCTGTCGAGTTGAAGACGACGGAACGGTTGCTGCACTCCACAAATACAAGAAAGAAACAAACAAGTAGGAGTCAGTACAACCACACGTACTGAGTAGGTATCATCGGCCAACTCAGAATAGAAAACAGTATATAACAGTTAATCTCACAAATCAACTATAATACTCAACATGTAGTAACAACAAATACTACGATCATCAATAATATCACCAAGTTCATCCAGGAGGACTCATGCCTCAAAACCATACTCATTAACAGATTCATAGACTTAACATATTAACATCTTTCAAGATTCATAACTTATTCCTCTCGTGTCGGTACGTGACACTCCGATCCATATTCTATCCCGTGCCGGAATGTGGCACTCCGATCCTCATTTCTATATTTGTGCCGGAACGTGGCACTCCGATCCTCATTTCTATCCTGGTGCCGGAACGTGACACTCCGATCCATATTCTATCCCGTGCCGGAACATGGCACTCCGATCCATATTCTATCCTGGTGCCGGAACGTGGCACTCCGATCCTCATTTCTATCCTGGTGCCGGAACGTGGCACTCCGATCC
>CM064963.1:55887294-55976202 GCA_032847665.1 Solanum chilense | reverse complement strand
GTGCCGGAACGTGGCACTCCGATCCATTGAGCCTTCTTTTATACCAAGGCATCATAATTCTCATAACATAAATCATCAAGCCTTCTTTATACTAAGGCATTATCAATACAACACATAGTTCATCAAGCCTTCTTTATACTAAGGCATTATCAATATAACACATAGTTCATCAAGCCTTCTTTATACTAAGGCATTATCACAATTCTCATAACAAGTTCATCAAGCCTTCATTTATACTAAGGCATCACAATAACAATACAAAGTTCCTCAAGCCTTCTTTTATACTAAGGCATCACAATAACACTACAAAGTTCCTCAAGCCTTCTTTTATACTTAAGGCATCACAAATCTCATAACAAGTAAATTTAGGGTTTCATCAAGATTTAGGGTTCACAAGCTTCATCATGCTTATTTCATCACAAACATATAATCATACTCATACAATCATACAATTAAGCATATAGAAGGATTTACAAGAATACCCAATACATATCATTTGCTATTGAGAGTTTACTACAAATAGCATAAACCATAACCTACCTTCACCAAGGATTTGTATTCAAGCAATAATCTTCAAGGAAGCCTTCTCCTTCTCTCTCAAACGTCTCTTTCTCTTCTCTTTTCTCTTTTCTCTTTCTTCCTCCAATCTCTTCCTCTTCTTACCCTAAATCACAAGACTTCAAGTCTTAAAAATAATAAAACCAACCCACCAAGTTACTCAAAGTTAGTCTTTCAACCCCCAAGGAATTAGACTAATAACATTAACCCACCAACTTTATAAATTAAAGCCGGAATGGTGCAAAACACCCCTTTAAAAATAGTCAGAATTCTGACCCCGACTGGGATGACGGAGCCTGTGACGGTCCGTCGCGCCTGCGACGGTCCGTCCTGCAGGTCCGTCGCGACGGTCAGAGAGTTGTTTCAAACGCCAAATTCTCAAAAGTCTAAGTGTTTTGCGACGGGGCTCACGACGGTCCGTCGTGACTGTGACGGTCCGTCCTGCAGGTCCGTCACCGAGTTCAGAGACTCAGTTTTCAACACTCAAATTAATAATTCCAAGTATTTGGGAACGGGACACCCTCGACGGTCCGTCGTGCCCACGACGGTCCGTCGTTGTGTCCGTCGCATGCAGCCAGTTTTTCCCAAAACAAAAATTTTTAACCAAACGACTAAACAGGTCGTTACAATGGTATGGTCCCTTGGTTGTTCCTTTGGAGTCGTACCCAAATATTTTGACTATGCAATAACTCTTATACGTGTTAGACACACTTCCACAATAATTTATCTTTTTCTGACTCGTTGAAACGTAGTCAAATGGGTGAAGGCACACTAGCACCTCGTTGCACTGCTTTGTGGACTTCTTTGATGTTCCTTGATGTTTTGATTTCTAAACTTCCTAAATGGCTTATATTCATTAAAATTGACCTTAAAATACTTTCTAAACCTTTTGATACTTATGTAAAACTCTAGATCACGTCTTTGACTTTCAGAGTGTTACATTATCCCCCCTTAGGAACATTTGTCCTTGAATGATAGTAAAATCTTTAGGAAGGAAGGAATAGACTCAAGACTAGTATCCCAACAAATAACAATGTATCAAAACATGATTTACAACTCAATTCATGGTATTTTAACACATAGCAATTCAATACTTCAATTACCATACATAAGGATCAAAATCACATTATGAGGAATTTCCTTCTCACAACAACATGACCTCAGCATATGAGTCAACCATGCCAAAACTCAACTTACAAAAATGCTCTACATCATCTCATAAAGAGTCACCATATAAAACATGAACAACATAAACTTAAAACAAGCAATAAGCAATATTTTAAAGTCTATGATCAAACTTTACTGTATTTTCACTTTAACATGAGCATTTTTGCTAAAAATCACCAAAAATAAAATAAACATTAACTTTAATCGTTATATTTATTATTAGTAGGCATAAATAACCTTAGTTATAAAAAATATGAGGGTAACGGGACTTCATGTGTTCCTCGACATCTGGTGTTGCACCCTCATCTAGGTTATTCTTCCATAACACCTTTACGGAAGCCACCTCATTGTTCCTTAATGTCCTTACATTTCTATCAAGGATTTGAACCGTAACCTCCTAATAAGAGAGGTTATCTTATTCACCAAGACCCTAGATAGGAATAATGGACTCAGGATCACTGATACACTTTTTAAGCATATAATCATGGAACACACGATAAAATCGTAGCTAATTTACTAGGCAATCTCAAATCATAGTCCACCTTACCAATCTTTGGCAACATTTCATAGGGACCCACATTACGAGACTAAACTTTCCTTTCTTACCATATCTAACCACCCTTTTTGCAAAACTTTAGGATACACTTTATTACCTTTTTAAATCTCTAATTCCCTTCTCCTATGGTCTGCGTAAGAATTTTTCCGGCTATAGGTTGTTTTCAAGCGATTCCTTATGATATGAACCTTGACCAAAGTCTTATAAATCAAATAGGGACCCAAAATTGAAGACTCAACCACCTGAAACCATCCAATTAAAGATCTACATCTCCTACCATAGAAGGCTTCCCAAGGATCCATAGATATAGATGAATGGTAGTTATTATTGTAGGCAAACTCCACCAAAGGCATGTTCTTATCCCAATTTCCGTTCAAATAAATTTTACAAACTCTAAGCATATTCTTAAGGGTTTGAATAGTATGCACCACTTAACTAACCATTTGAGGATGTAAGGCGGAGCTTATCTTCACATTGTTACCCAACCCTTTTTGGAACTACCTCCAAAACATAGATGTGAATTGTGACCCCCTATCCGATATGATGATACAGAATACCATGTTGACACACAATCTCATCTATGAATATCCTAACATAATCCTCTACATTGAATGAAGACTTTACGAGAATAAAGTGAGCTTATTTGGGCAATATTTCAACAATCACCCATATGGCGTCATATTGCTTTTATGTGAGACGAATACCTACCACAAAATCCATATTAATATCTTTCCACTTTAAAGTAGGAAGTTTAATTTCTTGAAGTATACCACCCGAAGTTTTGTGTTCGACCTGCACTTGTTGTCAATATAGACACATTGCAACAAATTCCATTATGTCCTCCTTCATTTCATCCATCCAAAACGCTCCCGTAAGGTCATGGTACATCTTTGTAGAGCTTGGATGAATGGATTAACGAGACTGATGATCTTCTTCAAGAAACCGGCTTCTCAAACCATCTACAGTGGGAACACACAACCTTCTTTGATACCTAAAGACACCATCACCCCTAAGGAGAATGAGTCATTAATATTACCAAGAACCGTTTCCTTCAACTCCATCAATGGTTGATGAAGGTGTTGCTTAGAATTCATCTCAACCACAAAATATGACACGGAGTTTTGGTGGATCATAAAACCACTATTCGGAGAATCTTCCAATCTAACAAACAATCTAGCCAACCTATGAATATCTTTCGCTAGGTCTTTCTTGGTTTCGTATATATAAGACACATTACCCATGGTCATACGACTTAGAGAATCCGCAACCACATTTGTCTTTCTGGGATGATGGAAAACATAAATGTCGTAATCCTTCAACATTTCCAACCATATTCTTTGTCGGAGTTTCAACTCATCTTGAGTAAACTTGTACTATAGAATCTTGTGGTCGGTATGCACACCCACATGCACACCATACAAATAGTGCCTCCATATTTTCATGTAAATACCACACCGGTAACTCAAAATTATGAGCTAGATAGTTTCTCCAATGCACCTTAAGTTGTCTAGAGGCGTAGGCTATTACTTTCTCATGTTGCATAAGCACACACCCTAAACCCTCTCAGGATGCATCTTAATACACAACGAAGCCCTTTGTACCCTCTCGTAAATTCAACACGGAGCGGAAGTAAACCTATCTTTCAAAATTTGGAAGCTTCTTTCACATGGCTTCGACAAATCAAATTTCCTACACTTTTGGGTCAAATAGTCAAGGGAGAATTAATGGACACAAAACCATCCAGAAACATCCTAAATAACCCGCTACACCAAAGAAACTAATAATGTCGGTTGAAGTCAATGGTCTAGGCCAATTTTTACCCGCCTTAATTTTCCTTGGATTAAACTCAACTCTCTCACTAGAGATGATCTGACCAAGAAACACCACCGAACTGAACCAAAACTAACATTTTCTATACTTGGAAATTAATTGGTTCTCCTTAAGGACTTGTAACACTAGCCTCAAATGGTCTGTGTGTTCACCCTCATTTTAAAAAAAGTATACCAGGATGTCATCAATGAAGACAATGACAAATTAATCTTTGTAGCTTCTAAACACCCTATTAATGAGATCCATAAATGTCGTCGGGGTATTATTGAGACTAAAGGACATAACTATGAACTCATAGTGACAATATCTAATCTGAAATGTTGTTTTTGGTACATCCTCACCTCTCACCCTATGTTGGTGATACCCCGATCTCAAGTCAATATTAGAAAAGTAGCTTCCCCTTGGAGTTAATAAAACAACTCGTTAATTTGAGGAGAGGATACTTGTTATTAAAAATGACTTTATTGAGTTTCCAATAATTGATACACATCCTAAGGGATCCATCCTTCTTCATTACAAACAAATCCGGAGCACTCCTTGGAGAAATACTAGGTCTAATGAACCCTTTTTCTATTAAATATTTGAGTTGACCTTTCAACTCTTTCAATTCATCCAGAGACATCCGATAAGGAGGTATTTAAATGGAGTTGGTATCCCGTAGAAAGTAAATACCAAAATCAATTTCTTGTTTGGGAAGGATTCCGCGAAGATCATTAGGAAAGACCTCATGTGATGCCCTTAGTACGAGGATTAACAGAATGAGAGTATTTTCGGAGACTAAATCTTTGACTCGAACAATGTGAGATTTACACCATTTTGAGATTATTTTAAAATCTTTAATACAAGAGATTATACAGCATCTAGGAATATAATTTCCCCCCTTCAACTCTAAAAAGGGTTCATTTGGAAAATTTAACTTGACAATTCTAGTTCTACGATAAATTGAAACAAACAATTATACAACCAATCCATCCCCAAAATGACATTGAAATCGATCATGCCAAATTCTATCAATTCAACGAGTAACTGTATTGGGCAATTTTATAGGATAATTTCTATATACCCTTTTTGTAACTACCGACTCACCTAACGGAGTAATTACCACGAAAAGTTCATTTAGAATATCAAGAAAAATATCAATCTTTATTTCTATCAAATGAGTAATAAAAGATAGTATAGTACCCAGATCAAGTGAAACATACACATCAATCGATATGACTTGTAACTTAGTTGTCACTACATCGGGAGAACTCTCTTTATCACCCCTTAAGCGAAGTGCATAAAAGTTATTCTTCTTTGGAGGATCCATTTTAAAACCACCAGCTTGAGCTTGTCCGCTACCTTATTCCTGCCCCTTTGCAATTGGGAAATCCCTAACCTTGTGGCCACTAATTCCACACCAAAAGCAATTGTCCATCCTAATGAGGCGATCCCCATAATGCCTCTTTCCACACTTTCTACAAGTTAGCTTTTTTTTTGGTGAGATAGTACCTCTTTCCTTTTGAGACTTACGTTAGACACCCTATCATCACAAGCCTTGGGAAATTTTGTAGGAACTTAATTAGAAGAACTCTTCTTTAACCTAGGCTTGTCTTGGATAACAATCCTACTCTTTGAAGAACCACCATAAATAAGACCTTGTTTTCTGTGCATCTCTACACTTTCTCTTAGCCCTTGCCTCTTCCACTTGTTGAGAATCAACCATGAGATGAGAAATATTCATATTTTCAAGTATCATAGCCGAATAATATTCTTCTTGCAAGTCATCCGACACTCCCGTCAACAAGCGGCTCATTTTATATCTATGATAAGAAACCAAAGAAGTAGCATACTTTGATAATTTAGTGAAATTCAACGACTTTTCAAGTACTCTCGTACCTCCTTGAAAAAAGTTGATGAACTAAAACACATTGTCCTACCTCTTCTCACCAGGAAAGAATCTATCAAGAAAAGCCTTCTTGAAAATCTCCCATGTCACTGGTATGCCTCTTAAGGGACTATTGTCTCTCCATTGGATGTACCAAGTTTGGGCCACATCTTTGAGTTTGTAAGTATATGATTTTGTCTTCTCACTAGTGGTCAACCGCATAGAATAGAGGATATTGTTGATTTCATCTGTGAACTCTTGGGGATTTTCCTGAACCTTTGACCCATAGAAAGTAGGGGAATAACTCCTAGTAAAATCTCCCAAATGGGAAGCCATGGTACCGACATGTTAGTTTGCTCAGGATACAACCTCCCGATTAGCTTGGGCCATCATGTCTTAAGCTTGAGTAGTGACGGCTTTTACTTGAGTAATATTGGCTTGGGCCTTTTGGAGAAAGGAAACCCTTATGTCTCCATTTGTCAAAATAGGAGGAGACACTGGAGCTTTGTCATCATTGACATCTTATTTAAGAAGAGGGATATGATAGCCTTGGGGAGGAACTCCCGCATTGGAAATCTCTTCATCTAGTCTTCGAGCGGCTATTCTTTGAGTTTTCATGGACTATAATAACATAAACGGATTAGATGCTAAAAGAACATAGAGTTAATACTCTAGCAGCACAATATTAGATTTCCAAGAAAGTTAAAGTCTCCTAAGAGTCATATAGTTTTCTATTCATAAGTATGGCGCGCTTCACAATTATGAATAAGAATCTATATTGACGTTGTTAAGTGAGACAACGACAATAAAGATATTTAACCTCGTGGTCTATACCAAGTTTGTCTCACCTAGGGAGCACATCCTAGACGTAACCGGGGTCGTCATCCTCTTTGAGGACTAAGACTAGCCTCTTAGCTTGCATCATTACCTTCATTGGTCAAAAATTCGGAAAATACTTACCACTTTTCTTTATCTATCTTGAGGTTTACATAGACCTCTCACAAACATATAATATAGTCATATCGAGTATACATAGATCTTTTGTATAGGAAGATTATATATTTTTCTATTTTTATTGCGCATAGATATATATGATATAACATAGTCTTTAAGACGGATGTCTCATTTCATAACAATCTAAAATAACAGTATATCAATTGGGCATATCCCATACATAAATATAACAAAGACATATATAGGCTATACAATGTTTATTACTCAAATGAAAGGAAAGAACTAAAAGTCTTATAACTAGAAAAGCATTATAATCTTGATGGTTGCATTGCCCTCAGAAAGTGAGGACCTACTCAACGTGGATGAGTGATACTTGCAGGTCTTCCTTAAAAGTAATCTCAGAAGTCCTACAGAGACCGAAACTTAAAGTGTTTGGGAAAAGTGAGAAAATGGGGTTATTACACCACTTGTACTAATTATGGGACCATATGCACACATATCATGAAATCATGCTAAAAGGGAGAATTTAAATAAAATACACAATTTACTTTGAAAAGACTTCAGAACATTCAAGAAGACCATACAAATCTAAAAGACATATTTATTAAGTCAAGAGCATGTACATTACAAGACCAACAATATTAAGTCTAATCAAGTCAACATGCATATCATATAATTGAGCACATAATCAAGACAACTCTATCATAGAATTATAATGGTTAAAAGAATGGATTAGAGCTTATTACAACATAACAAAAGCAAGGCAATCACCCATGAACCCTTATTAAGTCAACTAGTGCAATGATCAAGCAAAGCCTCATAACCTTACTCAATCAAGTAAACCCAACAAGAATAATGTCAAAAATTCAACCTAATATAGCATATCATTTAAGAGTACATATTATCATACATTAGAAAATGCACACCAAAACATGTTCATAAGTGAAACCAATTATCATATTGTATCATCAATGTGCAAGATCATCATATACATATACCATTTACAATTATAATCACATAAATATATAAGAACTTCATCCTAAGAATTCCCTCAAAGCCAAGTAGTGCAATGTTTAGGTAGACTCACATACCCTACCTACACTAAGATAAACCTCTTAGGTAATCCTAGTTGGAGTTCATTCCTTTAGTTCATTTAACCTTTTCGGAATATCTTTCCTCCAATCACATAGACCACATGATCTAATGTGGAATCCGGTGTCATGGAACCCAACACCAAAGGAAGGCGGACTACTCGGCAAGGTAGTACAAGAACATGAACATAGCCATTATGTGGATCTAATAGCTAGTATTCTTAATAGGGCAACATAGTTCAAGAACTAAGATATATAGTTGGGACCCTCTTTATTCTACGTACAGTGTAGTGTCCAATATCATGAGTACATTAATGATCCAACAATCCCTATGTGGAAAGGTACATTCCTCACACTACTTCGCTCGGTGCTAAGCTAGAGTTCCTTTTGAAATATCATTAACGTCTTTATTAATCATCATAGCTTAATGTAGTCCATCACATCTATTCCTTGTATAATCATTAACATCATAGATCAATAAGAATTGCATATGCATTGTCCTTTAATTACAATTCATAGAAGTGAGGTTAGCACATTTACATAGTCACCTCATAAAAGACACAATTGTAAGTTATCACCATCCTTATAACATTTACATCTTAGCCAACAAATCACAATCCATATTTAAATACATTTCAATGCAACATCATACTAAGTCTGTCAATCATAAGATAAAGTATACATCACTACAACATCATCACTTATTCACAAGGAACCACAATTGAAGCAAAGAACAGTAACCACATTACTTACTCAATCTCCTTCAAAATGACATTATCATTGTCTTACAATCAACTCCTAACTCAACCCAATAAGGGTGTAATATAATCACACAATAGAAACCAACATGATAACAAATACATTTGTATAATTATATAATAACTCATCACTATTTCATAGCCTAAAATTAGAGACTTAGATCAAGTTGATAGTCTACTTCAAAATTTAGGTCAATTACTTGAGAACTATGATGGTAGGACTATAATTCATAACAATCTATTCATAATTTGCACAATAAAATCGAAGCATAGTACTTCACACATTAACCAAGACAATTACAACAATACTATATAGCTCAATTCAAAATAACAACCTAAGGATAAGGGGAAATAAGTCATCTTCTAAAAACAAGACCAATCTGTCAAGATATAAAATAATTGATTTATAATACATGTTAATCTATTAATAATATCAGAAAGAAATTATAAACAAAGCAATCACAAGATCAATTTTCTATTGGATGAAAACCCACTTGAATTTCATCCTTTTGAAATAAATTTGAAGGAACCCTTTGGGGACAGAAATCCGAGGGGTGAAATGAATCCCATACCTTAATGTTCGATTACAATTGATGGAGTAAGTTTTGTAATTTTGTCCCTAGAACTCACCTTGACCTTTTCTTCTATGGTGTTCTTCAATTTTGGAGAGAGAAAGAAGAGAGAAGGTGAAGAATTTAGGATTCAGAAATATGAGGGTTTAGGTTAGTTTAATTATCTCAGGGTCTTGATATAGGTCATTAACCAACTTATTTATACCTCCCTAAACGAATAATTAACTAACCACCTAATTCATTAATATAATTAAACTAAAAACATGCAACTCCGTGGCTCATAAACGAGACCAGGTAGGTTCCTCGTGTGTCAATCGACAGACCAAGGGACAAACTGTCATGTTGGTCCGTTGTTTAGTTCAGAGACATGTAAAATAAGGCCTCCCATGGATTTTCCAAAGCGACCATTGATGGATTCTTCAACGCCCCGCAGATTCACTAACGGCTCGTTGATGGCATTCTTTGGTGATAGTGTCTCTTGATAGTTTTAAGCCACTTTTGCAACGGTCCTCCTCAAGTGCCCCAGGTTTGTCCTTAGGGATTCGTACCACAATGTTTTGACTATGAACTTACTCTAATACATGTTATACATCCTTCCACCAAAACTCATACTCTTTTGATTGTTAAAACATAGTTAAATGGGTTAAAGCACACTACCACGTCATGGAACTAGTTGCAGGACGTCTTGAACGTTTCTTGACTTTTTCATTCCTAAACATTCTAAATGACTTATATTCATTGAAATTGATCTTAAAAAGTGCCTAAACCTTCTTACACTTTTGTTAGTCTCTAGAACACGTCTTAGATTTTTGGAGTATTACACTATCCCCCCCTTTAAGACCATTTGACCCCGAATGACACTAGAATCTTTTGGAAGGAAGGAATTGACTCAGGAATAGCAGCCAGAAAAACACAAACATAACAAAACATGAATTTAATCTCAATTCATGTTATTTATACAGATAGATATTCAAAATGTAAATTACCACACCTAAGGATCAAAGTCACATTATGAGAAATTTCTTTCTTACAACAACATGAGCTCAACATACCATATATGAGTCAATTATGCCAAAACTCAATTTACCAACATTCTCAAAATAATTTCATATTGACTCAAGATATGAAAATTCTCAACATAAACTCAAAAGACGCAATAAGCAACATTTTAAAGTCGATAGGCAAACTTCACTGTAACATGATCATTTTCGCAACTTCACCAAAACAAAAAAAAATTCATGTTTAGTCATTGTTTTCAATATTAGTAGAAATACATAACCTTAGTTATAAAAAAGATGAGGGAAACTGGAATTCATGTCCGCCTCGACTTCCCATGTTGAACCCTCATTTAGGTTATTCTTCCATAACAACATTAAAGAAGCCACCTCTTTTTCATTAAATCCTTTACTTGTCTATCAAGGATTTGAACCTGAACCTCCATATAACAGAGCTTCTACTGAAAACAAGACTCTCAATAGGAAGAATGGACTAGGGATCATTGATACACTTTTCAAGCATAGAAACATGAAACATCAGATGAACCAAATCCAATTCACTAGGCAACCTCAAATCATAGGCAACTTTATCAATCTTTTGCATGAAGTCATAGGGACCCTCATAATGAGGAATCAACTTCACTTTCTTTCCAAATCTTACCACCCCTTTCATAAGCAAAATTTTTAGTTACATTTTATCACCTTCTTCAAACTCTAACACCCTTATCCTATGGTCGACATAAGAATTTGCCGGATATTGGATGTTTTCAACGATTCCTTATGATATGAACATTCTCCAAAGTCTTATAAATTAAACAAGGAACCAAAAGTGAAGAGTCGACCACTTTAAACCATCAAATTGAAGATCTAGATCTTCTAACATACAAGGTTTCGTAAGGTGCCATAGATATAAATAAATTGTTGCTAATATTGTAATAAAACTCCACCAAAGGCAAGTGCTTATCCAACCAATTTCCCTTGAAATCAATTATACAATCTTTAATCATATCTTGAAGGGTTTGAATAGTACACTCTACTTGACCATCCGTGTGAGGATGAAAAGTGGTTCTTAACTTCACCTAAGTATTCCAACCTTTGGAATGACCTCCAAAAGTAGATGTTAATTGTGCCCCTTATACGATATGATGGATAATTAAATACCATGGCGACACACAATCTCATCAATGAAGATCATTGCAAAATCCTCCGCCAAATATGTAGGCTTGCGGGAATAAAGTGAGTGGATTTGGTCAACCTATCCATAACCACCCATATGGATTCATATTGATTTTGTGTTCAAGGAAAACCTACAAAAAAATCCATATTTTTGTCTTCATACTTCCAAGTAAGAACTTTGATTTCTTGAAGTAAACCACCTGGCTTTTGGTGTTTAACTTTTACTTGTTGGTAATTTAAACACTTTGCAACAAATTCTTCTATGTCCTTCTTCATTATTTCCCTCAAAACACTCCCCTATAGTCATGGTACATAGTTGTAGAACCCGTATGAATGGAGTTACGGTACCCATGAGCTTCTTATTGAATTCGATTGCTCAAGACATCTACATTGGGACCACACAACCTTCCTTGATACCTCAAGACACCATCCCCCCCGATGAGAATAACTCACTAAGCTTACCAAGAACCGATTCCTTAAAAAACATCAATGGTTGATCAAGGTGTTTCTTAGACTTCACCTCAACCACCAAAGATGATTCGGAGTTATGATGGACCATAAAACCATCATTCGAAGAATATTCCAATCTACACCTAATATAGCAAACCTATGAAAATATTTCACTAGGTATTTCTTGGCTTCCATTATATGAGACACACTACCCATGGTCATACAACTTAGAGCATCCACAACCACATTGACCTTGTCGGGGTGATAGAGAACTCTCATGTCATAATCCTTTAATAATTTAAACCACCTTCTTTGTCAAAGATTTAACTCCTTTTGAGTAAACACATATTATAGACTCTTGTGGTCGGTATACACATCCACATGGACACATTAAGTTTTATCGAGGCATAGGCTATTACTTTTACATGTTGCATAAGCACACACCCTGAACCTACTCGGGATGCATCATAATACACAATGAATGCCTTGGTACCCTCCCTTAAATTCAACACCAGAGCGGAAGTAAGCCTATCATTCATGATTTGGATGATTCTTTCACATGCCCCCGACCACTCAAATTTCCTATTATTTTAGGTCAAATAGTCAATGGAGATGCAATATACGCAAAATCATCCATAAATATCTTATAATAACCTGCTATACCAAAGAAACTCGTAATATCGATTTGAGTCAATGGTCTAGGCAAATTCTTGACCGCCTCAGTTTTCCTTAGATCAAGCTCAACTCCCTCACTAGAGATGATATGACCAAGAAACGCCAGCGACCACAACAAAGCTCACATTTTCTATACATGGCAAACAATTTTTTCACGTTAAATACTTGTAATACCACCATCAAATGGTCCATGTGTTCACCCTTATTTTACGAATATACCAAGATTTTGACAATAAAGAAAATGACAAAAGAATCTAGGTAACTTTGAAACACCCTATTTATGAGATGCATAAATGCCGATGGGGCATTAGTGAGACAAAAGGACATTACTATGAACTAATAGTCACCATATCTAGTCCAAAAAGACATTTTTAGTATATCCTCACCTCTCACCCTATGTTTGTGATACCCCGGTCTCTAATCAATCTTAGAAAAGTAGCTTGCCCTTTGGAGTTGATCAAACAAGTCATCCATCAGACTGATAGGATACTTGTTCTTAATAGTGACTTTATTGAGTTGGCGATAATCGATGCACATCCTTAAGGACCCATCCTTCTTCTTTAAAACAAAACTAGAGCACGCCATGGAGTAATAATAGGTCTAATGAAGACTTTTTTTAGTAAATCTTTAAGTTGAGCCTTCAACTCTTTCAAATCAGCCGAAGCCATCCGATAAGGAGGAATTTGAATGAGGTTGGTATCCGATAGCAAGTCAATACCAAAATTATTTTCCCGTTCGAGAGGGATTCCGGAGGATCATTAGTAAAGACCACTTGAAATTCCCTTACTACAGGGACTAACTCAATGCGAAACATTATAGAACAATTTATATATACCCTTTTTGAAACCACCGACTCACCTACAGTGGTAGTTACCATGAAAGGTTCATTTTGAATAACGGGCAGAATATAAAACTTTCTATCTATCAAGGGAGTAAAAAAAATAGTGTAGCACCTAGATTAAATAATGCATATACATCAATAAAGAAGACATGTAACATATCGGTCACCACATCGGGAGAACTCTCTTGTTCACCCATTGAGCGAAGTGCATGAAAGAAATTCATCATTGGAGGATACAGTTTAGAACCACTTCCTTGAGGTTGACTAATACTTTTGTCTTGCCACTTCACATTTGGACAATTCCTTTACCTTCGGGCCACTCTTGCTAACCGCAAAGCCATTGTCCTTACCAATGAGGCAATCACCATAATGCCTCTTGCACACTTTTCATAAGTCGTGTCACAATCGGGGAGCACCCCCTAGACGTAATCGGCGTCGTCGTCCTTTACGAGGACTAAACAACTCCCTTATCTATCATTATATTTCATAGGTTAAAAAAGTCGAAATTTTAAACACTTCCGTTAACTTCTACATTTAGGTTTACATAGACCTCTACATACATATAATATATTAAGATCGAGTATACATACACCTTTTGAATAGGAAGATGACATAGTATTTAACATTAATTGCATGGGCGCGCGCGCGCACACACATGCACGCACACATGCACACATACACACACACACACACACACACACACACACACATATATATATATATATATATATATATATATATATATATATATATATATATATATATATAAGTTACAATATTCTCTTAAAACGGATGTCTCATATCATAACCATCTAAAAAAGAGTCTAACAATTGGGAATAGCCCATACTTCATTACAATAAAATCCTCATATAGTCATATACAAAGGCAACAAGTAATAAGAATGAACTATCTTGTCTTTAAGACAAAATAATATCCAATAGCAAGATAGTAACATCATCCTCAAAAGGTAAGAACATACTTAACACAGGGGAAATATCCATGTAGTTTTCAAAGGCCTTCGATAAGCTCAACGATCGGATCCTACAATTTTTAGTGAACATAAATATCGGTTAGTATACAGTTGTACTATGTATGAGTGTATGCACAAAAATATGTAAAATCATGCTAAAGAGGACATTTGTTCAAATTCATGCCAAAGTACTTTAAAAAGATTTATACACAATCAAGAACTTATATAAGCCAATACTTACATAATCCATAAGTCCAAACCATGTACAACACAAGACAAACATTAATAATGTAGTCAAGTCAACGTGTATGTCCACATAATTGAGTACATAATCAAGACAACTCCACCACTAAGTCATAACATCAACAAATATATGTAAGAGTTCATAACATGATATCATGAGCAAGACCCTTACCCATAAACCATCATTAAGCCTACAAGTGCAATGACCAAGTAAATCCCAAAAACCTTACTCAATCAAGTAATCCAAACAAAGGATCATAAGCAACGTCCACTCTATATAACATATCATCAAAAGTAATCATCATCACATTTAGCAATATAGACCTATAACATCTTCATTAATAAAGCTAACAACATATAAGATCATTAACACGTGAAGTAATCATATTCATAGCATAAATAGAACACAATAACAACCTCCTAAGGATTCCTTCAAGGCAAACTAGTTCAAGGCATAGGTAGAGTCCTATATCCCTTACTAGGCTAAGTCATACCTCTCAAGTCAGCCTTCTTAGTGTATTGTCTATTACTTCATTTGACATTCGGGAACACTTGCCTTAACTGACATATACCAGAAGAGATAAGTGTAGAATCAGGTTTTGTAAAACCTTACACCGATGTGAGGTGGTCGACTAGCCTAAGTAGTACCAAACATGAACATAACATCTAGGTGGATCAACTAGCTAGTATTTAAATGGTGGAAACATAGTTTATGGAGCTAGGGGAATGTCATGAAAATATCACTCTATGTGTATATTGGACTCTAAGGCTATCCACCCTATGAGGACTATGGTGAACCCTGCTTTCTCTCCTTGTTAATGCATTACTCATCATTTGAAAGATCAATGGGTGCTAGATTCCTTTTGGAAATGTGTTTCTTTAGCAATCATAAGATTTGTTTAGGTCATAAGGTCGAATCACTTGCATAGTCATTATCATTAGCTGATTAGGAATTGTATGAGAATTTCCTTTCATGGCATATGTGAGTTGAGCATAACATTTTCATCATATCATAATAAGGAACATGGGTAATTCATAACCAACCTTATATCATTTAATCTTAAACATAATCTCACAATAACACAGTAAAGACAATTACATTCAACATCATACCAACACCTACTTAGGCAAATCACAACTCATGCTTCAACTGAACTACAACATCAATCACAAGCCATGATAATGGAATTAAATGTTAGGATCATAAAGACTTACCAAATATCCTTCAATAGACATCATCATGGTCTTACCCATCAACCAACCAATTACATCGAACAATAGGTGTAGTAACATCAATTAATAGTAATTAACACAAGAACGAGGTCAATTGCATCATCAAATCCAATTAACATCAATTAATAACACAGGGTTAGGGGAAATAGGGTTCATCTTCATGAAGAATTTTATCTAATTCCAACTATAACTTACCCTAGTTAATCTATACATGAATTATAAAAGATAGAACTAGTGTAATGATCAATTTATACTTCAATTCCCATCAATTTACAATCAATATCAAAGATTCGAGGGAAACTGGGGAAGAGACATGATCTTCATGAAATTAATTCATTTAACATCAATTAACAAATAATATATACTGAATTAAACATAAGTAATAACATTTTATTAAGATCAATAATCAATTTGATGTTTAGAAGAAATCTCATTAAAATTGGAAAACCCCATGAAATCGGGAATTTAGAAATCAACTTTGAAAGGACCTCTTGGAGAAAAGAATACGAAGAGTCGAGAAATCGTACCTAATGGAGATAAATACATGAAATTAAAGAGAAATCATAGAGAAATGACCTTCTTCTTCAAGTTTTGTTCCTTATTCAATGGAGGAATTTGGGAGATAGAAGGAAGAGATAGATGACAACTTTTGGTTTTTTTTGGAAATTTTTTTTAGGTGAGTAAAAAATGAATTAAAAGTGAACCTTAGGCTATGTATAATAACCCCATAAATTACCCAGAAAAAACCCTGACTTAAATAGGCCATTTTGTGAAGTCAAAATACATAAAATAAGATTTTTACGAATTTGGGAAGTGGGTTTGCGTCGCGAGCGTAATTCCCAATTTTTTTTTTGTAATGTTAACTGAGGAAGTGGACCTCGTGTAAGATGTTCCTCGCGAATTAGCCCTTTGATTTTTGATTCGCGCAGGCTGCTTTGGAAGCCTGCCCACCTATATTGGGATTCTCCTCAAGGACCGGTTGTCCTTGAGGCATCGTCATTGGAAGTTTAGACCCTTTATAGAACACTCTACCTAACGAAAGTCTTTTTAAAATTTTAGACTTCATTTACCCTCAAAATCCTTCACCAAACATAGCGACGTCAACTAGTTCAATTTAGCTAGATTGGGGATGTCATGGATGTTCTTTGACGTCTTGGCTCTTAAACATCTTGAATTACTTATAAAAACTATTTTAGGTCTAAAAACAGTATCTAAACCCCTAGAGACTTGTGTTAGGATGTAGATTAGGTCTTCACTTTTTGGAGTGTTACATTATCACCCCCCCCCTTAGGAACATTCTTTCCCCAAGGACATTTAACTTTTCAAAAAAGAAATGATAAACTCAAGACTAGCAGCCCAACCAACAATATACAACATCAACATGAGTTATTACTCATGTGTTACAGAACTACATTAAACACATAATCATGATATTTACACAAATGACTCAAAAAATCAATTTTAACACATAAGGCTCAAAGTCACAACATGAGGAATTTCCTTCTCACCACAACAAAAAGAGCCCAACATATCAGTTAAGAGTCAATTATGCCAAAGTTCCTTTTCAACACATCATCGTTCTCAATATCATTTAATAAAGGCAAATATATTCCAAATACACAAAATAGTAAAATTGGAGTAATAGAACATTTTTCCATGATAGTTCATTTTAGAATAAATCTTATACTATATGTTATACGTATTTGTAAAATAGGTAAAATTCAAATAAATTCATTACATCATTATAAATAGGAATAAATAACCTTTGATATAAACGAGATAAGTATAACGGGACTTCATGTCGACCTCGGCCTCCCATGTTGGTCCCTCAACTAGGTGGTTTCTCTATAAACTATTACGGAGGCCACCTCCTTGTTCCTCAACCCCTTCACTAGTTGATTGAGGATTTTAACTGGAACCTCTTCATAGAAGAGAGTCTAGGAAGAATGGACTTGGGGTCACCAATACAATTCTTTAGCATAGATACATGGAAATCGGATTCACTGAAGATGGCTCACTAGGTAATCTCAACTCGTATGCAACCTTGCCAACCCTTTGCGAAATTTCATATGGATCCACATAACTAGAACTTAACTTTCCTTTCTTGCCAAATATTACCACCCCTTTCATGGGTTAAATTTTCATATAGAACTTATCACCTTCTTCACATTCTAATTCTCTTCGCCAATTGTCGGTATAAGACTTTGGCCGACAATAGGTTGTTTGTAGGTTATTTATTATTATGTGAAATTTCTCCAAGGTCTTATAGACCATTTCGAGACAAAGAAGCGAGGATTCACCAACCTAAAACCATCCAATAGGAGACCTACACCTTGTACAATTCAATGCTTCAAAATGAGCCATTGATATTGATGAATGATAACTATTGTTATAAGAGAACATAACCAAACACAAGTGCTCATCCCAACTACACTTGAAGTCAATGATACACGTTCTAAGCATCCAAGAGAATAGATAGTACGATCCTCTTGATCATTCGTGTGGGGATGAAAAGTTGTGTTCAACTTCACTTGCGTACCCAGCCCTTTTTAAATGATCTCCAAAACCTAGATGTAAATTGTTCTACCCCATGCGATGTGATGGATAATTGAATACCATGAATTGTCACAGTCATATCTATGTAGATCTTTTCATAATATTCCGCCGAGTCAGTGAACTTACGAGAATAAAATGGGACGAGTTAGTCAATCCATACACCACCACCCATGTAGAGTTATTTTACCTATGACTCCGAGGCAAACCCACTAGATTGTCCATATTAATGTCTTCCCACTTCAAAGAGGTAACTTGGATTTTTAGAAGTAAACGACATGGCTTATGGTGATCGGCTTTCACTTGTAGGCAAATTGGAAAATTTGTATGTCCTTTCTCAATCCATCCCACCAAAACACCCTTCGAAGGTCATGATACATCATGGTAGAACCCATATTAATCAAATAAAGGGATCCATGATCTTCCTCTCTAATACAAATTCTTAAATCATCCACATTGGGTACATACAACCTTCCTTGTTACCTCAAAACATAATCCCCTCGTGGGAGAATAACTCCTTAATCTTACCAAGGACCAATTTCTTCAAATCCATGAATAATGGATAAAGTTGTTGCATAGACTTCACCAAAACCACCAAAGATTATTCAGAGTTTTGATGAACCACAGTACCACCATTTGGAGAATCTTCCAATCGAACAGTCAAACGAGAAAACATGTGAACATCATTCATTAGGTCTTTATTGGATTCATCTACATGAGACACACTACGATAGTCATACAACTAAGTGCGTGCGTAACCATATTAGCTTTACCGGGGTGATACAGCACATTCATATCATAATCTTTAAACAACTCTAACAACCCTCGTTTTCAAAGATTTAACTCCTTTTGGGTAAACACATATTGAAGACTCTTACGATCAGTATAAAAATCAACATGAACCCCATAAAATTAATGCTTCCATATATTCAATGCAAAAGAACCCGCTGCTAACTCAATATCATGAGTCGGGTAATTCTTCTCATGAATAAAAAGTTACCCACAGGCATAGGCTATGAATTTTCCATGTTGCATAAGAACACACCCCAAACCCACTCGGGATGTATCCTAATATACCACGAAGACCTTAGTACCCTCCGGTAAGGTCAACACCTGAGCGGACATAAGCCTATCTTTCAAAAATTGGAAGCTTCTTTCAGATGGTTGCAATCACTCGAACATCACATTCTTTTGAGTCAAGGTAGTCAATGGACAATATGTACGTCCATAAAAAAACCTTCTATAATAAACTTCAAAACCCAAGAAGCACCTAATGTCTGTGGGAGCCAAAGGTATAGGACAATTATGGACCACTTAGCTCTTTCTCGAGTCCACCTTTACCCATTCACTAGAGATGATATGAAAAGGAAATGTCACCAACCTCAAACAATACTCAAATTTCCTATACTTCGAAAAATGTTGATCTTTGTGGACTTGCAAAAAGACTCATGTGCTCTACATGCTCACCGTTATTTTTTGAATATACCAAGATGTCGTCAATGAACACAATGAAAGAGGAACCTAGGTTACTTCAAAAACCCGATTTATAAGGTCCATACATTCAGCTGGGGCATTAGTCAACCAAAATTACATCACCCTAAACTCATAGTGACCAAATCTTTTCTTATAGGCCGTTACGGAAATATCCTCCTTTCTCACCCTATGTTGGTGATATCCCGACCAAAAATAGCTCTTCAAAAAGTAGCTTGCCCGTTGGAGTTGATCAAACAAGTTGCAATCCGAGGGAGAGGATACTTATTCTTAATGGTCACTTTGTTTAGTTACCGTTAATCAATACACATTCTAAGGGACCCATCCTTATTTTTTACAAACAAAACCGGAGCACCCCATCAGGAAATACTAGGGTATATGAAACCCTTCCCTATTAAATCCTTGAGTTGAGCCTTCAACTCTTTCATTTCAGACAGAGCCTTCCGATAAAGTTCAATTGAAATAGGATTTGTGTCCGGTAGTAAGTCAATACCATAATCAATTTCCCATTTTGGAGGGATTCCAGGAATATCTTTTGGAAGGACCTCCAGAAATTCCCTTACTACAGGGACAATCTCAATGGGAGGAATCTTGGAGTCTAAATATTTGACTCTTACAATATGGTATAAACACCCTTTGGGGATCAGTTTACAAGCTTTCAAACAATAAATTATTTGATCTCTAGGAATAGAATTTCCCCCCTTCCACTCTTACATTGGTTCATTTGGAAAGTTAAAGATCACCACCCTTGTTCTACAATCTATAGTAGCAAAGCAAGCAAGTAAACAAACAACACCCAATACAACATCAAAATCGACCATATCAAGTTCAACATAATTAATTCTATTGGGAAAATTTTTGGGACATTCTCTATGTAGCCTCTTTGGAATAACCGACTCACACATAGGGGTAGTCACCATAAATTGTTCTTTTAGAATGTCGGGCAAAATATCTAACTTTTTAGCTACATGATGAGTAACAAATGATAATGTAGTGCCCGGATAAATTAAATCCTATACATCAATGGAGGAGACATATAACATACTTTTCATCATGTTGAAAGAACTCTCTTGTTCACCCTTAGAGCTAAGTTCATAAAAGTGATTCTTCTGTTGTGCATCAACATTTGAAACACTAGCTTGTCCACTCCCGTTGTATTGTCCCTTCACATTTAGTCAATCTCTAGTACCTTAAGTTATATATAATCACCCCCTAAATTACCCAAAAGACCTTTGCTTAAATGGATCTTTTCGTGAGGACAAAATGCTAAAAATATGATTTTTATGAATCTGGGAAGCGGCTCTGCATCGCGAGGCTAATTCCCAATTTTATTTTAGAAAAGTTAATTGAGGCAGTGGATCTTGTGTGGGCTGCACGCCGCGTAGCAGCCCCTTGATTCTTGATTCGCGCAGGCTGCTTTAGCAGCTTGCCCGCCCATGAGGCATCATCATTGGATGTTTAAAACCACTATAAAACACACTACCTAACCAAAGTATTTAAACAAGTTTTAGAATTATTTTGCCCTTTCAAATGTAGCGATGTTAACTAGTTCAATTTAGCTAGTTTTCGAAAGTCATAGACGTTCTTTGACGTGTTAGCCCTAAAACTTCTAGGATGACTTAAAACCATTTTATAAGCTCTTACAATAGTTTCTAATCCCTTAGACACTTGTGTTAGCTTGTGGATTAAGTCTTGAATTTTTTGAGTGTTACAAGCCATCTTTCTGTTTGATGAGCTAGTACTTGTTCCCTTTTGAGACTTAGGGTTAGACACCCTATCATCACCAGCTTTGGGAAATTTGAAGGAACTTATTTACAAGAACTCTTCTTAAACCTAGGTTTGTCTTTGATATCAAGCTTAATCTTTGAATAACCACCATCAAAAGACCTTGCCCACTTTGCATGTCTACTCTTTTTCTTAGCCCTTGCCTCTTACACTTGTTGAGCATTAACAATGAGATCATAAATGATCATATTTTTATGTAGCATAGCTTAATGACATTCTTATTGTAGTCATCTGAAACTACAATCATAAGGAGGGTCATTTAATCTCTAGGGTTGGAAACCAAAGATGGAGCATACTTTGACAAGGTAGTGAATTTCAAAGAGTATTCAATTACACTCATACATCCTTGACGAAGGTTGATGAACTCCATCATTTTGTCTTTCCTCTTTTCTACTGGAAAGAATATATCAAAGAAAAGCTTCTTGAAAATGTTCCATATCAAAAATCTGCTTCGTAAGGGCCTTTTTTCTCTCCATTGGACATACCATGTTTTGGCCACATTATTCAGTTTGTAAGTGGCTAACTCGTCCTTCTCACTAGTAGTCAACCCCATAGCATAGCGGATATTATATATTTTATCAATAAACTATTCGGGGTCTTTCTCAACCTTCGACCCATCGAAAGTAGGGGGTTTTATCATAGTGAAATCCCTCAAACCGGAGGCAATGGTAACAACATGTTGGTCTGCTCGGTGTACAACCAGTCGATTAACATTGGTCGTCATGGACTTAGCTTGATAAGTGATGGGTTGTGCTTGAGTACTAATGGCTTGGGACATTTATAGAAAAGAAGCCCTTATGCCCCATCCATTAAAGGATGAGTATTTACCGGAGCTTGATCGTCATTGACATCTTGTTCAAGACGAGGGCTCGGGGAGGAATTCCCGCATTGGCAATATCTTAATCAATTCTTCAAGCGGCTGTTCTTTGAGTATTTATGGCCTCTAATCGCACCAAAAGGAATAAATGGTAAGATCTCATAGAATTATGACTCTAGTGACACGATATTGAAATTCCATGAAAGTTAGAGTTTCCTATGCATCTTATAGTTTCCTATTCATAAGTGTGGCTTGCTTCACAATTATTGATAAGAATAGACAAAGACGTTGTTAAGTGAGACATCGACTCTAATGATATTCAACCTAATGCTCTGATTCGAAGTTTGTCACACCCAGGGAGTACCTCTTAGACGTAACCGGCGTCGGCATCCTATTTGAGGATTAAGACTAGCCTCTTAGCTTGCACAATTACATTCATAGGAGACCAATGGCAAAAAAAATTTAACTTTTCGATAATTATCTTAAGGTTTACATAGACCTCTCACATGCAGATAATATAGTCGTATCGAGTATACATATACCCTTCGTATAGAAAGATTAAATAGTCTTCTACTTTTATTGCACATAGATATATATGATATAACATAGTCTTTAAAATCGGATGTCTTATCTCATGACAATCTGGAATAACAGTATATTAATTGGGCATAACCCATACGTCAATGTAACAAAGCAACATATAGGCTATACAATGTTTTGTACCTAAATTAAAAGGAATGAACTAAAGGTCTTATAAGTATAACAATATCATAGGCTTGATAGTCGCGTTGCCCTCGGAAAGTGAGGACCTACCCAACATGGATGAGTGAAAATTCCATGTTTTTCTTTAAATTTCTCTCAAAAGTCCTTCAACGGTCAGAATAAAAAATGTTTGGAAAAGGGAGAAAATGGTGTTAGTACACCACTTGTACTATGTATGAGACCATACGCACACAGATCATGATAAAAGGGAACATTTCATTAAAATATGCAATTTACATTGTAAAGCCTTATGTACATACAAGAAGACTATACCATTAAATAATATATGTTTATTAAGTCAAGAGCATGTACATCACAAGACCAACAATAGTAAGTCTAATCTACTCAACATGCGTATCACATAATATAGCACATAATCAATAAAGCTCTAGTATGAAGTTATTATAATAACAAGCATGGATAACAGTTCATTGTAACATAACCAAAGCAAGACAATTATCCATGAACCCTCATTAAGTCAACAAGTGTGCAATGACCAAGTAAAGCCCCTAACCTTACTCAATTAACTAAAACAAACAAGTAGAATGACCAATGACAAACTTCACATAGCATATCATTTAAGAGTACATATCATCATAACTAAGCAAATGGAGACCGAACAGAAGTTCATAAGTGAAACCAATCATCATACAGTATTATTAATGTTCAATATCCTTATATATATACAAGGTACAATTATAAACATATGCATATGTAAGAACATCCTCCTAAGACTACCCTCAAGGCCAACTAGTAGAATGTTTAGGTAGAATCCCATTCCCCTACCTAGACTAAGCTAAACCCCTTAGGACATCTTAGTTGGATTTAATTCCTTTAGTTCATTTAACCTTTTGGGAACATCTTACCTTCATATACATAGACCACATGAGCTAATATGGAATCTAGTATCATAGAACCCTACACCAAAGAAAGGCGGACTACTTGCCGAGTTAGTACCAAATCATGAAGATAGAAACTACGTGGATCCACTAGCTAGTATTCCTATTGGGTTAACATAGTTGAAGAACTAGGATATATAGTTAGGACCTTCTTTATTCTACATGTTTTGCAGTCTCAAATATCATAAGTAAATTAGTGATCCTACCTTTCCTATGTAGGAAGGTACACTCCTCACAGATGTTCGCTCGGTGCGCTATTGTCCCTTTTGAAATCTCTTTACTATATTTATTTATCGACATAGATTAATGTATGTAATA
Source organism: Solanum chilense (assembly GCA_032847665.1). NCBI lineage: Eukaryota > Viridiplantae > Streptophyta > Magnoliopsida > Solanales > Solanaceae > Solanum > Solanum chilense. The sequence goes on along the minus strand of CM064963.1, from coordinate 55,951,640 downwards.
GGGTGTATCCCCTGCATATCGTCATCATCATAGATCAATATTAATTGCATGAGTATTGTCCGCTAATTACTATTCATATAAGTCAGGTTAGCATATTTACTTAGTCACGTCCTAATAAGGCACAGTGGTAAGTTATCACCGTCCTTATAACATTTACTAGCGAACAACTCACAATTCATATTTCAAGACATTTAAATTCAACATCGTACCAACCCTATCAATCTTAATATAAAGTATAATTCAATACAAAGTCATCACTTAATCACAAGTAATCAAAATTAAATTAAAGAATAGGCATCACAAGGGTTTCTCAATCTCCTTCACAATGCCATCATCATGGTATTACCATAAACTCTTAACTCAACCAAATAAGGGTGAAATACCATTACAAAATAGTGACAAACATGATAAAAAAAACAAATGAATCATTACATAACAACTCATCAATAGTCCATCACTTAGAATTAGAGACTTAGATCAAGTTCATAGTCTACTTCGCAATACAGGTCAATTACTCAAGACCTAGCATGGTAGGACTATAATTCATCTCAATGTACTCATAAATTGTCACAATAAAATCATAGGATATTAATTCACACATTAACCAAGACAATTACACCAATACTATATACATCAATTAAAGATCACAACCTAGGGTTAAGTGGAAATTGCTGATCTTCTACAAAATAGACGAATACATAATGAAATAACATAATTGTGTTATAATACATGTTTATATATTCATAATATCCAAATTAAATTATAAGCAAAGCAACTTACAAGATCAATTTCGTATTGGATGAAAACTCACTTGAATTAAATACTTTTGAAATCCATTTGAAGGAACCCTTTGTGGAAACAAATATAAAAGGTTAAAGGAATCTCATACCTTAATGATGTATGAAGATTGATGGAGAAACATTTGTGATTGTGGCCTTAGAACCCACCTTGACGTTAAGTTCAATGGTGTGAGAGAAAGAAGAGAGGAAGAGAATTTGGGTTTGGGAATTATTAGGGCTTAGTTTATTTTAATTAGCTTAGGGTATTTGCATATGTCATTAACCAACTTTATTAGACCTACCTAAACCACTTTCAAATTAAATAACCACCTAATTAATTAATTAACTAAACTAAATGCGTGCAGAAAAATCAGTGGCCTCTAATTAATTTGAACTTTTCATTACTTTTTTTTGGAGGTTTACACAGACCTTTACATACACATAACATATATAAATATATATATATATATATATATATATATATATATATATATATATATATATATATATATATATATATATATATATATATATATATATATCGAGTATACATAGACCCTTCATATAGAAAGATTACTTAGTATTCTACTTTTATTGCACGTAGGAATACAAAGATAACATAAATATAATAGTCATAATAGTCGTCTCATCTCATAACCATCTAATAAGAGTGTAAGAACTTCGGCATAACCCATACGTCAAAATAAAAATGCTTCACATGGGATATACATTGGTTCATACTATATGGAAAGAAAGAATCATTGAAGTCTTTAACATTAAGAGATCCAAGCCTTATTCAAATTGTGTTCAAATCACTTCAACAACCGAAACCTAAAATATTGGGGAATGGGAAGAAATGGGGTTAGTACGCCACTTGTACAAAGTATGAGACAATATGCACACATATAATAAAAACATGATAAGAAAAAGGACATTTCATACAGATATTCAATTTAATTTGAATACACTTATGCATATTCAACAAGACCATAACAATCAATAGGACATGTTCATTAAGTCATAAGCATGTACTTTACCAAACCAACCTTATCAAGTATAGTCGATTCAACATGAATAGCATATAATTAGATACATATTCAAGTAACTCGATCATCAAGTCATATTAGCATGAATAAGAGTACATTTCATTATCAACAAAGCAAGTCAATTACCCATGCACCCCTATCAAGTCAACAAGTGCAATGACAAAGTAAAGCCTCATAAGCTTACTAAATCAATTAATACAACACGAATTATGACTAACATCCTACTTCACATAACATGGAATTTAAGCATACATATCATCTTACTTTAACAATATAAAGAAACACATATTCATAAGTGAACTAATCAACATATAGTATCAACAAAGTGAAAGTTCATCATATAAATGTCACATAAAATTATAAGCATAATCATACATAAGAAGATCCTCCCATGATTCCCCTCAAATCTAACTAGTGCAACGCTTAGGTAGAGTCTTATACCACTACCTAGACTAAACTAGACCCCTTAGGTTATCTTAGTTAGAGTTCAATCCATTAGATCATTTTACCTTCTGGGAACATCTTTTCCTAACCAACATAGATCACATGAGCTAGTGTAGAATCCAGTGTCATAAAACCCTACACAAAAGCAAGGCGGACTACTTGCCAAGGTAGTACCAAAATATTAAACATAGCAACTACGTGGATCCACTAGCTTGTATTCCTATTGGGGCAACATAGTTAAACAACTAGGATATATAATTTGGACCCTTTTTATGCTATATGCATTGTAGTCTACAATTAGTACATTAGTGATCCTACCTTCCATATGTAGGAAAGGACACTCCTCATTCTAGTTCACTCGGTGCTAAGCTAGTGTCCCTTTTTAAAAAGTCTTTGAGCCTTTATTATCAATAATAGCTTATATTAGGTCATAGGGTCTACCCCTTGTATAATCATCATCATCAATAGATCAATGAGATTTTTATTAGAATAAATCCTTTCATTAAATTCATATAGGTGCGGTTATCACATTAATATCTTCCTATCATGATAAGACATATAGGTAAATCACTCACCCTCTTTATAACATTTACATCTTAAGCCAACACCTCAAGATAATATTCAAGGAATTTCAATTAAACATCATACCACCTTATCAATCATAGTACAAGGCATACTCCAATACAACATTGTTACTTAATAATAATTAACCACAACTTTAAGTAAAGGATAGAGAGCATAAGACTTACAAAGTCTCCTTTATAGTTCATCATAGAGGTCTTACCATAAACCCACAATTCAACTCAATTTGGGTTTACATCATCATAATTCAATAATCAACATGATAACAAGGCTAGGAGAATCACTACATCATAATTCAGCACTAGATCATTGCTTAAAACACTATACGTGGGTCAATTCAATTTATAACCTACATCATCTTCTCAAGAACTCGCATGAAAAACTACCAATCACCCCAATTTTCATCATTAGTGTCACAACATCATATAATAGTAAATCAACAATAACCAAGTTAATTGAACAAAATACAACCTAATTCATATAAAGTTCAAACCTAGGGTTAAGGGTTAAGGATAATCTTCTACAAACTAGACCAAGCCATCAAGATATATCATAATTAAGTTATAATACATGTTCATATATACATAATATCCAAAATAAATCATAAACAAATCAATTAATAACATAATTTTCGAGATTGAGAAAGACCCTAATGAAAACTCACTTTTGAAAATACTCTGAAGGAACCCATTGAGGAAAGAAGTCTCAAAGGTGAATTATATCCCATACCTAAATGTTTTATGAATAAATTATTGAAAAATCGTCCCTTTACAGCCCCCAAAAAACACTCACCTAGCTTGTCTTCAATGGTGTCTACCAATATAGAGCGAAAGAAGAGAGAAGGAAGAGAGTTTTGTTTATAGAGTTGTCATTAGACTAATGGGTTTGGGGTCATTATATGGGGGGTTAATTAAGTCTATTAGAATTCCATTAATTTCTAACTAACCACCAATACACTTAATTAATAAGTTAAAACTAAGTAAAAACGTGCAGCAAAATTAGACTCTTACAAACGTTTCGTATGTGCCCTTAGTGGGTGCGCACTGCCCAGGCAGTGTTTGATTCCTAACGTGAGGGTCCTCCTCAACGGCCCTTGGTTGGTCCTTAGGGAGTCGTACCCAAAACAATGAATCAACTGAAACACATGTAAGACACCCTTCCACAATTTCCATCATTTTTCGACTTCTAAAATCTAGTCAAAGAAACACATGTTGAACTAAATTCTGGACATCATGAACGTTTTTGTTCCTTAAATTCCTAAATGACTTATATTCATTAAAATAGACCTTAAAATTTTGTATAAACCTTATGTCCCTTATCTAAGTATGTAGAACACATCTTGAATTTTCCTAGTGTTACACTATTCCCCCCTTAGGAACATTCATCCACGAATGATACTAAAAATCTTTAGAAGGAAGGAATAGAATCAAGATTAGTAGCCCAACCAACAAATATACATAACAACATCAACTATATCACTTAAAGGAAATTTGAAACTTCAATTACCACACATAAGGCTCAACATTACATTATGAGGAATATCTTTCTCACAACAATGAGATCTAAACATAACATTTGAGGAAATTATGTAAAATTTCAACTTTACAACATGCTACATATTATTTCATAAAGACTCACCATATTAAAATTTACAACGTAACTCAAAACAAGCATAAGTGAAAATTTTCAAGTCCTAGTGCATAATTTTCGCAGTATAATTCACTTCAAAAATATCAAAAATGCACTTTTTGGAAAACACCACTAAAAGACAAAGAAACTTCGATTTTTGTCATTATTTCATTATAATTAAGAACTACAAACCTTAATTATCAAATATATTAGGGTATCAAATATAATATTCAAAACATTTCAATTCAACATCATACCACCTTATCAATCATAATACAAGGAATACTCCAATACTACATCATGACTTAATGATAATTAACCACAATATGAAGTAAAGGATATAGATCATAAGACTTACCAAGTCTCCATCATAGTTCATCATGAAGGTCTTACCATAAACGCTCAATTAAGCCCAATTCGGGTGTACGTCATCATAAGTCAATAATCAACATTACAACGAGGCTAGAAGAACCACTACATCACAATTCAATACTATATCATAGCTTGGGTCAATTAGCTTAATAACCTAGATCATATTCTCTAGAACTAGCATGAAAAACTACCAATCACGCAAATTTTTATCATTAGTGTAACAACATCATCTTGTAGTAAATCAACAAAGAACAAAGTTAATTGAACCAAATACAACCTAATTCATATATAGATCAAACCTAGGGTTAGGGGTTAAGGGTAATATTATACAAACTATACCAAACCATCAAGATATATCATAATTAAGTTAGAATACATGTTCATCTATAAACAATATCCAAAATAAATCATAAACAAATTAATTCGTAACATAATTTTTTAGATTGAGGATGCACATGAAAACTCAACTTGAAAATACTTTGAAGGAACCTTTTGTCGAAAGAGGTCTCAAAGGTGTATTAGATCACATACCTCAATGTTTGATAAAGAATTGATTGTGAAATCTTCCCTTTATAACCCCCAAAACCCTCCCCTAGCTTGTGTTCGATGGTGTCATCCAATAGAGGGAAAGAAGAGAGAAGGAAGGAGAGTTTTGTTTTGAGAGTTGTCATTATGCTAATGGGATTGGGGTCTTTATATTGGGGGAGGGGGGTTAATTAAGTTAATTACACTTCCCTTATTCCCTAAATAAACATCAAACCCCTTAATTAATTAGTTTATACTAACATAAAATGTAAAGGAAAGTTAGACCCTCACAGATAGGACCTCGACCAATGGTCCGTCTTTGAGTCGACGACTTGTCCTTTTTCCATGTTGCACACTCGTCAATTTTGTCAAAGACTGTGACGGTGATGGCCTCCAACAACTATGCTAAGTGTTTTTCGAAGGTTGGTATGCACGCCCCGCCTATCCACAAATGTTCCTTCTGTGCCCTTTCGTGGGTGCACACAACCGAGGCAGTGTTTGACTCAAAATGCAAGGGTCCTCCTTAAGGGTAATTTGTTTCTCCTTGGCGAGTCATACTTGGATGTTTCGACTATGAATAAACTAAATCACATGTAAGACACCCTTCCATAAATTTTCATAATTTTTTCTCTTCTAAAAGGTAGTCAAAAAGCGTAAGGCACGCTAGTACACCCTTGAGCTACTTTCCAAACGTCATGGACATCATTGGACGTTTTGGTTCCTACACTTCCTACATGACTTATATTCAATCAAATGGACCTTTAACAGTGTGTAAACTTTATGGATTTTATGTAGGATCTAGAACAAATCTTGGATTTTTTAAGTGTTACTGCCCCATCGATTCACCCCACGGCTCGTTGATGGCATTCGTTGGTGACACTGTCTCTTGACAGTTTTAAGCCACTTTTGCAAGGGTCCTCCTCAACGGCCCTTTGTTGGTCCTTGGGTGGTCATACACAGATGTTTTGAATATGTACTAACTCGTATACATGTTAGACACCCTTCTACAAAAATTCATCAATTTTCGACTCCTAAAACTCAGTCAAATAGGTTAAGACACACTAGAATCTCATTGACTAGTTTCCAAACGTCTTGGACGTTTCTTGACGTTTTGATTCATAATTTCCTAAATGACGTATATTCATTATAATTGACCTTAAAATAGTGTCTAAACCTTTTTTTGTGAAGGTAGATGTCACATTGTATGCACAAAAACATGATTTATTATTGTATGAATATGTTAAAGGACATTCACATCTTACAATCCCTTGAGCTATATGATGTATGAAGAAGAAAGCTACTAAAGTATTCTTAATGAATTAATGCATTAATGGCTTGAATTTATATAAAAGGTAGTCGAAGCCTATCATCTAGTGACCATGACAAATGAGAGTGGGATATTCACCTTAGTAAGTCTTTCTTCCCAATAAGAGAACATTCATGTTTAAAGTCTTAATTCCCAACCTACATGTTATCTCATGAGATGGAAACCTCCACGCTAGTAAGTCAAAGTTTCTATAAGCAATCTCCTTGTTCCACAACAACATTCCCTAGTAGGTTTTAGCTAATTGTTTCCACTAGAATAGTTATTTTGCCTAAAGGACCTACCTTGGCAAGTAGTACCCTTTTTTTCGATGTTGGAGTAGAACATTGGATTCCATGTAGCTCACATGGTCTATGTCGGTTACTGTTATGTCTCTTGAAATTTAACAAATAAACCAAGATAAGAAAATGAACTCTAATATAAATTCCTTGAGAAGTGTACTTATTTTGTGGAGGACTATGGACCCTACCTATGCATTGCAGTAGATGACTTAAAGAAAGGATAGGATTGGAGCCTCTTATGAAGTTAAGACTTATGTTATGCATGACTTGTATGAATGCATGTTAAAAGATCTTATTATGTCAAGACATGAAGTATGACCATGCATTTTAATTACATTAATGATGGGACTCCATGTGTACATTGCAAAAGTACGCATATGAAGGGGTTGTGAGAGTGTTTTATTTAATATATTACCTAATTGATTTTATTACAAAACTATAGGAAGTACTATGAGTCTTCATATGATGTTATCAAGTATGATGAGTCCTTATAGGATTCTATGAAGTATGTGGCCTTATGTCTAGTTACCAATAAAAGTGTTACGACTTGTTAAATATGTTATGCCTAGTCTAGGAACACTTATAAGGTACACAAGGTGGAAGTTGTATTATGGGATGCTACCTACACATTGCACTAGTGTGATTTAGGATATATGTTAGGTTATAGTTTTATGTGAAAATTTTGTTCTATGTCTTTCTATGACTTATGAATATGGATGTTATTTTATTGATTAAGGCAAAGTGGAAATATATGTAATGTGACCTCGAGGTGATACATTGTACTAAGTATTACTTGAGGTTTACTTAATGAAAGACGTAACCTAAAATAGAGGTAATGTATTGTATGCATTGAATATTCCTCAAAGTACGATTAATGGTTATATGTGCTATTATTAGTAGTATACATGTCTACATGATGTATGTGAACTATATTGTGCTTGTATATGCCTATGTTCATGAAGTGCACTAAAAAGACAAGTTGCCTGAATTAAATGAAATGTCCTCTTTAAATGCATTTTTTTAATGGTTTACATGCTTATTGCATTCTTGTACTAATACCATTCTTCTAAATATTTTTACACAAAATGTAGGTGGTGATTGGTTGAGGATGTATCCTAAATTAATACCTTGGATAGATCTCCCATGTTTAAGTAAAGGGACCCTTATGATGAATGGTTTGCCTATGTCAAGATGTTTCTTCAAGTTTATGTAATAGATTAGCCTTATATTTTATGTTGTATATATATATATATATATATATATATATATATATATATATATATATATATATATATATATATATATATATATATATATATATATATATGTATCTATATATATGAAGTATTTTTCTAGCATATCATGTGCAATAAAAAGTTTTAGGTTTCCGCTATTTCTATGATTATGCAATAAAAGACGTCTAAGATCTTGTCTTACATATCCAAGAGGTCGACGACGTCGAGTGATGATTTGAGGATAACATAACTCCCAGGGTATACCCTTGGGTCATAACAAACTTTGTATCACAACATAAGCTTTTGGGTTTTCTCCTTAGGTTTCAAAGTATTGTATTGCAAGTCTAGTTGAGTTTCATTCATTTGTGGTGAGTCAGGACAGATTTATGAGCGAGAGGTTCTAGAACAATAGACTTTCCCATCTTTACTGTTCTCATGTTGTGCTATACAACAAAACTTTGTATGATCTCTCCCTCTCTAATGTTTCATTTTCTAGTGGTCTTTTAGATGTTATTTCTTGGATTGGGATGATGTCTCTATAAATGAGGGGGAAAAGGTGAGTTTTAATGCTTACCTTGGTTTTATGATTTGATGAATTTATGTGAAGGTGCATTTAGTATATGTTGATGTGATTCCATTTTTGTCTCTATTTGGTTTATGAGGAAGGAGATGTTATGTTGAGGTCTTGTTATTTGATATGGTTATACCTTGTTAGTATTTGTTATAGTTAAATGGAGTTCCCCTTGGAATGATAGAATGTCTTATGATTGTATAGGATAGTAGCATGACGTTATGATATAGGCTTGAAAAGTCTTGGAGAATGCGGTAAATGTTGAAAAATATGAAGGTCACCTTTATATATCTGAAATGTTTCATATATGTCTTTGTAGAGACTAGAAACTTTTGTATAGCAAACTCATAAGGAGTGGAGACAGTGTGTTGAGACTTGTAAGGTGATTGTGAAGTATGATAGTTAATGGGAGAACCCTTATTACTGGTTAATGAGTTCCTCTATGAACTTTTTTAAGAGTGGGAAAAAGGAAAAAAAATAGGGTTTTTTCCATAAGTTGAAAGTATTATTTCCATAGGATGAGTTAGGGGATGTATAGTATGGACCCCTTAGCACTTTAAGACGGGGAAAATGTTGAGGTTGACCAATTTTTATGTGGTTACTTGTCTTTTAATCTAGAATTGAAGTACGGTTAATTGACAAAGTACTTAGATTGTACCTAGGCGTAGTTGGTTTAAAAGTTCCACTAAAAGTGATGAACCTCTAGGTTGGTCTTGACTTTCCTAAACCTTTGTTTTTAAGGGCATTACGTGATTTGTCTTAACCCAAGAGGGATATTGTGTATAGATTGTATGATTTTAATTTCCCTTTAAATCCCTATGATGAGTTCCTCAAGTGTTAGTATGAGTTGCTCTCAAATGTGTTTATCCATAGATATCCCTTTCTTTTCCTTATATTCTTACTAAATCTTGAATTCTAAACGTTACTAAGTAGCTTGTTCATGATAAGAGTCTTTTATAAAAGTATAAGTTGAATGCTATCCCTATGTTATGCATGTCTTCGTTGACACTATGTTATGCATATTATGAAAGATCGTTATTGCATAAAAAATGAAATTTTGACAAATTTTCACGTTGCTTTTGTTGTTGTGCATAGTTATATGATGAGTGTTCAATTTGATTTCGTGAGATATCTTATTGAGCATGCTTAATGTCACCTACAATGTGTGGTGTTTAGCCCCACAATTAGAAAATGAGTCTCCTTTAAATATGAGAAGAATACTCTCTTTGAAAAAAATGTGTGACTGTACAGATTAGGGGAGTGTTACAATGGGCTCACTCTTGAGTAGTGAGGGTTTTTCTGCCCTGTGTTTATTGGTGTGCGTCTAAATTGTAATAAATTTCCCTCTGTGATGCATGTTTATGAAAGACTTTGATGTACTAGAAATAGAAAGTTGTAGGTTTATATCCTAATGTTGTGATGTTCTTTGTGTGACCTACCATGTTTATTTCATAAGGAATGAAGTATAACCATATTGTAGGTTGGATTAAAGAAATCCTCCTCCATATAAATTAACTCTATGTATTGCTTTTACACAAACTATATGATGCCATGGATATATGTTATGACTAGGAGAAGGTAGTTCCTCCTTGAACAAGATTAAACATGGTAATGACCTTGAAGGAATTATTTCTAGACTATAAGACTGTAGTTAATCTATATCATTCATGGTTCTTCTGAAACAAAATCAATTGTAAATTTTTTTTTCATGTGTTTAAGTGTTGATTATAACTAAGTGTGCAATTGAAATCTATTGTGTGCCTAACCTTGTAATGAAATAATAAACATGTCTAAAGTTTGAGAATATAGATCCTCCAAATGTCAATGAGTATGGAGAAGTATGTATGCATGGAAAGTATTATAGAAGTAGTCCATGTTTGATTATGTTTCTTTATATGCATAATTAGCATGAAGTTGGTGTTCCTTGTAATATTCGTGCATTTACTATATGTGATAATATGTTGAAGTCTTGTGAGATTCTATGAGGTTCATTGGGTCCTACAAAATTTTAAAAATGTTTCAAGTGTAATTTGTGGACGAATGTTTCCAAGTGGGAGAGTCTTGTTTAACCCTCAAAACGAACTAAAGTAGATATAACTTCATAAGCCATAAAAGGTTAATAACATGTTTATAAAGCGTTATAAAGATTTTATAATCTATTTGAAGAGTTTTAGAGGTCAAACATCCAAGAACGTCCAAGACATTAGAAAGTTAGTCTTTCGATGTGCTAGTCTGTCCTTGTATGTTTGCCATGTTTTTATGTGTTTTTTGGAGTCTAAAAAATAGTAAAGGTGAACATAGTGTCTTAATATACATGTTAAGGATCAAAAGTTTTGGGTACGACTCCCCTAGAACGACGCTAAGGTTCCTTGATGAGGACCCAAATGTCGCACAAAGAACCTGCCAAAAGAAGTGTGCAGAACCAAGATTTGCAGACACCTCGCGTCGAGCACATGGATTTTGGTATGAATGTGGTTGAGCGAGCTATACAAGGCCCACTGCCTCAAAAATTATGGGAGACAAGAATTGGGGCTTCCTGCGTGACGCGCAGCTACCTCCCAAATTTGGTTGCATCATTTTAAAGTTAATTTTGAGATGTCTAAAAGTCCCAAAAAGTATGGGGTTATTTTCGTAACTTTGGGAGTCGGTTATAAACTATTTTTAGGACCTATTTAACCCCTATCCCATGTCAAAACCCCAACACCCATGAAGAAATCAAAATCTCCAAAACCTCCATTGAAAACCAAGCTCAAGAACAAACTATGGAATAGGATTGATGGATCTTTCATCTCAGATTTTTGTGAGATTTTTCATGTAAAAGGTATAGTAATCCTACATCTCCAGATAACAATTCATCTATGGAATTCTTTCAAAGCTTTTTCAAACCTGATTCCAAGTCAAAAATCCTATCGTTCGATCTAACCATGGGTTCTTCTCAAATTCATTTTAAAAGCATTATAATGATGAATATACGTTTAGAATCTCATTTAATGAAGAATTTATATCCAATTTCATGATGACCATGATCCTCCAAAATTTCTTATATCGGCCTATATTTTGGGTCTTTTGATCTTGATGATATGACGGTTAGATTATATTTAGATCTTAATAAATTGCTTAGTTCTATATTCTTTTATTTCAATTGATTATGAATTTCTAGTAATTTCTCAAGATGATTAATAAATTAGAAATTTGTTAAGTTGACCTATTTCTTATAATTAGCGTAGAATCTACATTGAATTATCATGATTTGTATGGTCCACTTATGGTGGCGTGTTTACATTCCTGTACCTCTTTATGTGTTATGATCTTTTCCTTGAAGGCATTAGATAAAAGTAAATTGATATGATAATCACATGTTTAGGAAGTTGAAGGATGTAGACTTTATTCTAATATAATGTCTATCTGAATTGATGTTATGAGAAGTCATGTGTATAATCCTCCAAACTAGTTGTATGACCTAGGCGTGGGCATGATGTTATATGTATATGTGTGATGTTCATGTTATGGTTAGTTTTGGTCTATATTGATACTGATGATGAATACTTTTGTAGAATTACCCCAAACTAAGAAACTCGTATGTAAACTATAATGAGCATATATGTGTCTATGTTCGTGAAGTGTACTAGAAAGACATGTTGCATGATTTCAAATGAAATGTCCTCTATAAATGCATGTTATTGCATGGTTGCCATACTTACTGCATTCTTTTAGTAATACCGTTCTTCTCAATATTTTTAAACAAAGTGTAGGTGATGATGGCTACAGGATGTTTTCTGAGTTAAGATCTTGGATAGATGTCCCATGTTCAAGTAAGGGGACCCTTATGATTCAAGGGGGTTCCTATGTAAACATGTTTCTTCAACTTGATGTAATAGATTAGACTTATTTTTTATGTTTTAAGGGTCGTCTCCCTATTAAATTCTATTGAGTTTTGTATTAAGATGGAAAAGAGAGTTAGAGTATACTTATGTACTTATGATTTTATATATATAAATGAAGTGTTGTTTTAGCATATGATGTGCTATAAAAAATTTTAAATTTCCGCTTTTTTATGATTATGAAATTTAATATATTTAAGGGCTTGTCTTAGATCTCCAAGAGGTGTAAGAGGTCGTGTTAAATTTGAGGATACCATACCTTCTAGGGCATACCATCGGGTCGATACAAACTTGGAATAAAAACATAAGGTTTTGGGTTCTTTCCTTAGGTTTCAAAGTCTCGTATTGCCACGTCTAGTAATGTCTTCTATATCAATGGTGAGTCGCTATAAATCTATGAGATAGAGGCTATATAAAGATAGAGTTTCCCTTCTTCAATATTCTCATGTCGTACCATAGAACTTAACATTGTACAATCTTTCTCTCTATGTTATGTTTCGTGGTACAGTGGTCTTTTAGATGTGATTGCTTGGATTGGGATGATGTATCAATACATGAGGGAGAAAAGGTGTGTTTTAATTCTTATCTTTGTTTTAGGGTTTGATGAGTATATGAGAAGGTGAATTTAATATATGTTGATGTGATGCCATTTATCTCTCTAGGTGGTTTATGAGGAAATTGTTACACCCTAAAAATGAGTTAGGTTGATTTTGATCCTAACATGTGTGTTATAATGTTTTAAAGTGTTAAAATGGTAATTATAGGAAGTATATAATGTTTGGAAGTGTTTGGAGGTCAAACGTCATAGAACATCCGGAAACTAGTCAAAGTTGAACTAGTGTATCGTAGTGTTTTGTAGTGACATTTTGGGGAATGATTTGACGGTGAAATTTTGTATGGATTGTCCCTCAGTGTAGCCTGACATGTGAAGGGTGGAATCGTCCAACAAAGACGCCCCTGGGACCAGCCAAAGGGTCCCCAAAGAGGATCCAAACTTGGGACAGTCAAGCTGCCGCGCCAGCCTTAATCTTGTTGTGGATACATTTCCCGCACCTTACACTAAGAGGTAAAAATTATTTACCTAAGATGCGGGGCTTACACAAACCATCTATCTCGAAATTGTCCAGAAACAAGATTTGAAATTGCTTTCGCGACGCGCAATAAACTCCAATATTTGGTCGTGTCATTTTTAACTAAATTTTTAATTGGTTAAATTGTATAATAATTGCAGAGGTCTCTTGGATAATTTGGGGATTAATAATGTACGTTTATTAAGTCTTTTATACCCCTTAACTCACCCATCAAAGCTAAACCCTCAAGTCAAAACAAAACATCTCCATTCTTCTCTTTAGAATTCCATTGTTAAAGCTTCGAAGCTCAAAGGAAGTAGACTAATTTGCAACGATTTTTATCCATTTATTTCATGATTTTGATCCATTGAGGTATGTTTTTTCTTTCTTGAAACTCTATTCATCAAGGAGCCCAAAATTGAAAGAAAATATCAAAGTTTATCAAAGATGAACCTACCAAATTTTTATGATCTAGGCATGGATTATTCCATAAAACGTTTTGAATCATTGTTTTTGGATTGCATAATGTTAATTTGATGATTTTAACCTAAAATCATCGTAAATCCATGCAGAACATAATATCATCAAATTGACTAAATTATGGTTGTTATGATCTTGTCTCAATGATTATGAATTCTGATGTATTTTTCTATGAACTATTGAATGATGTAAGAATTTTATCAAATGGATGTATAGGCTGTATGAGATTTTCAAATATATATTGAATTGACCTAGATTCATTGAGTATTATGATTTTTGTATTCAATTGATGATCATGGTCATGGGTAAGGGCCTTTTTGTATTGTATTGGGTGATTTAGCTATGGTTTAGGTTTTGAATTTTAAATTTTTATTTGTATGGTCCACTTATGGTGGTGGTGCTATGTGCTTTACTTGTGAATGATGTGGCCTAATCGGTATTACTTTATGTATTATGATGATGATGACCTTGTCTACACTAATGATGTATTATGATGATTTGTGGATTTTATTTATGTAAAGTATGATCATATATATCTACATGTGATTAAGGTTAAAGAATGGGTTATTCTACTGATGTTGTTAGGTGATCATGTTAGACTATGGCTGTGTTCTTATGCATGTAGTCTTATAGTTGATGCATGATTAATCTACTTGACTATATGAGTATATCATGGTTATTTTCATGATGTTATAGTAGAGTATAGGGTGATTTTTATATCATAATGATTATTCTTATGTGCTTCTAGATTGATATTCTATATGTGATAAAGTGATGTCATGGTGTGTCTTTTGTGGTATACTTGTTATCGTTACTTCATACATGAGTGAATGTGAATATGAGAAGTCTTGACTTAGGATGCTAAAGACTCTTAGTCGTGTATCAATGAATGACATGTGACCTTTAATGTTTCTAAGAAGGTCCTCTATGTCGAACCTTCAAACTAGTTGTAAGGTTATGATATCCTTGAAGTAAAAAGTCGTAATGGTATCCTTCTAGTGTGATTGATTGAATTATGGTTTGTTAGCTTGAACGGCATGAAATTATCCTTAAGAAAATAATTAAGCTATCCTCTTGACCATTGAAAGCCAGCCCTATGGGACTTCTTTGGTATGATTAATGTGATTGGGTTATGAACTAGATATGAAACCTCTTCATGTGACACATTATGTGAATTACTCTAAGAGAACAAAGCCTAGCACCGACTACGTACGGTAAGGGAAGTAGATCCAAATAACAATGAGGCTAGAGTACAAAGGAACACTTCATATTCCTTAACCATGTACCTTCATTGGATGTGTCCAACTTCTACTATTCGCAAGTAGAACACCCTCCATCAGAGTAGGTTACAGCTCTGGATTACATGATTAGTTAGCGTGGTCTATGTCGGTTATTACCTATTCTCATCATATGGGACACCTACTTGTTTTGGAGAATTTCTAAGAAGTTTAGGTGGTGTTATGAGATGCTATATAGACATTGTACAATAGGCTTTAAAGAGTGAGTGAGTCCCACGACTTATCTAAGACCATTACATGAATGTCCTTATATATAATGAATATCTCTTCAATGAACTAATGAATATGATGACTTAAGTTGGAAAGCATGTTAAATAAATAAGTACTTACCCATAGTAGTTAATGGTTGTCTAGTTAAGGTGTTAAGGGGGCATAGAAATGGTCAATTCATGTCTTACTTAGGTTAGTCTTAAGAATGAATCTAGATAGTGACGTTGTTTGATTAAATAGACATAATCTAAACTTTGGAATTTTTAAGGATAATTTAGGTATTCTTGAAGAGGGTGTATGGTCGTTCTTTTCTTGAATTAATTAAGTAAATATTTTGATAACCTTTGTGAGGAGGATGTCAACTTACATGTATGATATTGTATTAACTGAGAATGATATTAACCTAGGTACTCTAAAAGATCTCTTAAGTGCATGTAAATAGATTGTATGGGTTGTCGATTCACAACTCACTCAAATTAACCTTAGAATCACCTTCGGTAGGAGGATGTCATGTTTATGAGTTTGGTGTATTGTAAGTGTATAGATCTTATTATATGTGGTATTAAGGATCATTTAGGTGTGCCTAGAGAGGGTGTGTGGGCGGTCACTCTTTCTCTACCTTAAGTGAATTTTAGTGTAGCTTTTAGTGACACGGTTGTTGTCTAAAAGGGTTCACTGTGTAGTTGAAGAACTTCATCGTAACATTGAAGTAATTCACTATAACAGTGACACAGTTCATTGTAACATTCCTTATATTGCAATAAAATGATTATGTGACATCTTATGTGTTTCTAAGGTGTTAAATATTGTTCATATGCTTATACTATGAGATTTTAATCAAAAAGAGCATATTTCCATTAAATTTCCGTTATCATGATTTTTATGCAATATGTCATGCTTAGTACATGTGTTTGAACTAATTCCATGATTTTATCTATCTCTAAGGTGTGAGGAGGTTTGATGTTAGTGATGAGCCTGCCAAAGAATAAATAGGTGATTTGGCTAATATTGGGAAAATGGTGGATGCATATGCAATCTCAATCAAGCATCTGAGTTGCAAATGGCACAATTGTCTTCTGCTTTGAACCCACGTCAACCGGGTACTCTTCCTAGCAATAGTATCAAAAATCTGAAAAATGAAGGACATTGCATAGTAGTCAGTACTCGAGGGGGTTAAGAAAACCATTGATCCACTTATACCATCTGGCGTTAAAGATGAGGTAAGATGAGATGATGAGGTAGTGGAAAGTCAATGGTGAGTTGGTAGACAAATTGGTGAAAAAAGAAGAGATATCCCTAAATGTGACCCCCGTTCCTAGAATGTCACGACCCGAAAGCACCCCCTAGAAGTTAGGGAGAACCCTCATTTCGTGACCGGGCATTCTTGACCCTTTGGGTCTTGTAAAAGACCTTTAACTAGCATTTATCATATAAGACATGAAAAGTAGTGAGGACATTTAAAACTTTTCACGAATAATTAATTAAAAAAATCTTTCATAAATACTTAGAGAATATCGTCATCATAAGACAACTTAAAGACACGACATAATCGACGTAATATCATAGGGACATGTCCTTCTACAATAAAGTAAAATACATAACAAGTCTTTAGATAAAAACTAAGAAAAGGACTATGCCCTCGTATATATAAGGACATACTTTGCCTTGAGAGAAAAGTATAATATAGAAAAGTATAGAAAAGTATGGGGTTAGTACAAAACAATGTACTAAGTATGGCATATGCAAAAACATGTAAAAAGGTACATTTTAGAAAAAATAGATTTTCATGTAATTTAAGTAAAACATTGATTTATACAAAGGCAAAACGTCATAATAGCTATCATTTAAAACTTAGATAAGCACTTCCAAAATTTTAAGCCAACAAGAAACATTACAATAAACCAACTTGACCTTCGTAGTGAACTCCTTAAGCATGTACAATAAATATATTTGAACATTGACAATGAATCATTTAAAGCATTCACAATAAATTAAACTTAAACAATTACAATTAACTATCCTACACTAAATGTGTGAACTTCCAAGGCCAAGCGAAAGAGAAAATGAACTAATTTTCCTTAAGAGTTCCCCTACCTCGGGATTCTCCTAGGACTCACTAAGGTAAGATATGAAGGAATTATGCATATACCTCCTTCAATACACACCAAATCAACCCTCAAGACCACCCCTTTCGGCTTACTCAACTCGGAGAAACAAGCCCCTCAATTCATGGGAAGACATTAAAAGACACCCAACAAACCACTAAAGTATTCCCTTTCGGAACACCTACTTAGTGCAATGAGTAGATAGCATCCCATACCACCACATACCCTAAGTAGTAAATTCTTTTAAAAGGTTTGGCACCAAGCCTTCCCGTTCGGAAGGTCCTACCTTATGCAATGAGTAGATAGCGTCCCATAACACCACCTAACCTATGTAGTACATTCTTTTATAAGACTTAGTTCAATCAATCCTTTGTGGGGGATTTGCTTAACCGACATAGACCATGAGAGCTAGATATGGAATCCCGATATTAACCCAATCGGATAAGAGATCCTCACTTGCCTAGAGTAAGGTTATGCTTCTTAGATTTTACACTTCTTTCACAATAGCTTTACCTATGTGGACACATAGTTAAGGGATAAGGATATTGCTACTAAGTAACTCATTCTCTACTAACGACCAGTACTCATCTCTTGATGTACTTTGGAAATACAACATCTAAACTCACGAAGTGTAATCCACCTCTCCTTCATATCCTGTCCGTGCTAAGCTTAACTCACCACAAATTTCTTAACCTAATAATCTATAATAGAAACTCACTAGGAATAGAGAGGTTGCTACTAGACACCACATCTCAACTCACGAAGTGTGTCCACCTCAACATTCTTTTTTACTCAACTTCGTATATTACATTCTTTAAAGTTTATGTGTACATGTGCAAACCTTTCATATAAGAACAATTTAATCTTCATCATGTTCTACACATACTTTAACCTTGGTTCATCAAGCTACACACCCTACATGCTTCTCATAATAATATTCTTCATTTAGACTTAAACTAGCTCAAGCATGCAATTCAAGCTACACCAAAAGACAATACAAGAAACACTTCAAATATCTCTTCATTTCACATGTTAGACCTTCAAAATTACATTTTAAACATACTAAATAACATCAAGTTCTTCAATTATCACCGCAATCCATAAGATGGACCAAACCACTCAATATCAATTTATAATAAGAAATATATAATGAAAGAAAGTTAACATCAATTTAAACAATCATCAATAATAAGAAATTTATATATATTTTACCATATTAAGGCCCTTTGGGCAATATCTACACCAACATGACAAATACAAGAAGACCCAAGTTCATAATCTACTCAAATCATGCTCACATAATCCAATTTCAAAACAAAGGTTGAAGTATACATAAACAAGAGTTTCATTAGAGTTTTAACATCTAAATGATCGATTCAACTCAAACTAAAAACATTTAAACCATAAAAACATAAATAAAAGAAGACCCCTACTAGAATGCAAAGTTAGAAGGAGTTTGACTTTAGAAACCCTTTTTTGATGTTCGCTTCTTGAATGGAAAGATTTTAAAGAATGAACATCATATTTAACTTAAGGAATAAAAATCAAAGATTTTTTTATGAAGACACACTTCCAACCATCCCTCCTATCCTTCCTTGACCTCTAGCCTTCAATGGAGTCTTGAGAGAGTTCGTCTTTAGAGAGAGAGCTTAAATATTTTTAAGAGAGGGGTCTTGTCTAGGTCTAGGTTTAAAACTATTTAAATATAACCTAAAAAATCACTAAAATTATCCACCTAGGGTATTAAAATACTTGGGGTGTATTTATATAAAAGACCCCAAGTTGGCAGCAATATTCACATATATGCAGGCCTCCTCGACGGACCTTCACCAACAGACCGTTGTTGGGCAAACGGACCGTTGGTAGGGTCCGTTGGTGGATACTTAGCTGAAAATGGAGAACGGAAAATTTGAAATCATTGGTACAATCGACGCCCGAGGTCGACGGAGCGTTGAGGGACCAACGGACCGTTGTTGGGGTCATTGATGACCACTGCTTTTGGCAGATTTTGCCCAAGTCTTGGGCCCTTCAGCTAGGGCCCCTTGTGTGTCCTAGGTGGGGTCGTGCCCGTAAGTTAAACCCCTAAACTAATCCTTCTAGATATTAGTAAAATCCAATGAAAGTTTTAAGTAAAATAAACATGTAAAACTCGTCTAAACACAACAAGACACACCAGTACACTCTAAAGCATACTTTTATAACGTCATGAAAATCCTTGGTCGATTGAAATCCAAACTTAACCAAACTTCACACAATGCCTAAGGACACTACGATAACTTAGTTTAAATTAAAATCAACTCAAGAAACAACGGCGAGGCTCTAGTTCACCTTAGTTCATTTTGGGGCGTTACATTCTCCCCCACTTCGAATAACATCTATCCTCAAATGACTCTTAAACATTAAGAATAACAAGGACTCACTTAGCATCACATAAGACTCTGCAATTATGATAAAAACACTCAAAAATCAATTCATCAACTAACAAAGGGCATCCATTTACACTTTCAAACACCTAGCAATACCATTTTACAGGATCACAAGGCAAGAGATATATAAGAACTTACTTTGCTATATATTGCAGAAGCTTCAAGATTTACTTATGAAGAGAAGTAAAAACATTGTTTAAAATATTACGAAGTGTTTTGATATTTTTTGGTCTACCCTTCTTCTCAAATGTAGAAGCCTTATATAGACTTTAAAACATAAAAGGGAAATCTAAGAGCTCTCTTTTGGTTCGCTGTTGATTTCCATCCATATCTTTTGTAAGGCAAGATAAGCTTCAGCTATTATCCACTGCTTTTTCTTTGGGAAAAGCATCTTTATGTTTATCATTATCTTTATATTTATCTTTTGATAAAGCTTTGTTTGCCCTTCTTGTCAGCCACGTTTGTTGATAATGCTTTGTCGACCACACTCTGCGAGCCCTGGCTGAGTCCATTAACAATTTAATCAAAAGGAAGTTCCATCTCTTTGAGACTCTTCCTTTTCTTTCTAAATAATTCCAGCTCTTTGAGCTTCTATCTTAAAGACTAGTTATTCCGAATTTTAATACCCTCAACTAGTGATTAATCATAAAATGGATCACTATAAGATTGTGCCAAAACTTTGGGTTTTAACATCTCTGAATTATCGTCACTTTGAGAGGACGAAGCTTCTTCCAGAAGCTTCATTACAGATTGTTCATTATCTTCTGAGTCTAAGTCTGATAAGGCCTTTTGTAACCTTTTTTTTAGTTCATTCTTAGATAACGAGATCGACTGGTTGACAATCGCAGCTTCTTTTGGAGCTGGAGACCATCCTTTAATCAAGACATATCTTGACAGATACTTGATCCTGTCAAATTCTGCAATACAGAAAGTTCAACTAATAATATAAGAAACTCTTTTTTGAATAAAATATTTATTTAGATTTATATTCTGTTGGAGAGAAGATATGTCTTGATCTATTGAAACTGACTGAATTTGTCAGTGATGTTTTTTGGCAGAACTTGTTTATTACCGCCAAAACACTTCCACCTTTCGTAAAACCATCTTGGGATGACCCTTTTTGTCACTTCTGGACTATATTTGACAAACCACGTATGAGTAGTTGTCCTAAGGTATAGGAAGTTGATCCACGCTGATCTGTAGTCATGCCAATTGAATGTTTGAGGTATGTGTTCCCTCGATAGATTAGTATTTAACTGATCTAGTTGCCACTCAAAAGGAGATAAAATTTTCTTGATAGTAACTTTAGAGTAAGCAATACTATCAGGATTAGAGTTATCATTAAACTTATGTTCAATTTCAATTGAACCGGTATCAACAAAAATGAACTAGAAGTATTTTCTTATTTTTAGTGGATTATCAGTATCCACATAATTCCTATTAGAAAATAGCGGGTTAACAATATTCTTTAGCTCAAAATTTTCATATTCTTTGTCAACTGATAATATTAGAGAGACCTTCAAAGAAATGCTTTCAAAGATTTCTTTTACCTTTGGAGTTTTATCCATTGTTGAAGGACTAGTTGGAGCAACCGCTTCTTTAAATCTCTCTGGAGCTTTCATGGTGTATAAATCTTTGTTTTGGGGGGAAGAGTATCAAGGTATTCCTAATGGTGAGTGTGAGCAAGGTTCAATAATTTTTTAAAGGGTTTATTAGAGATTGGAGACAAAGGAGGAAAAGGAGTTATTCAAAAGGCTGGGTTTATGGGTGTTAAGCTTGCCAAAGCTAAGTATTTATTTTGGTCATTTAATAATGGCCTGATAGCAAATGGTTTAGTTGAAGGTTTTCCTTTAGGACTCTTTCCTTTATTCTTGAAGGGGCGACCTGTTATGGCTCTTGAAGAGGGCCTAATGATGATCTTCCCTACAAAAATTATGGCGTTAGGAAGACTGGAAAAGAAATATTTTTTCCTATAATAACTTCAGTTTTAAAATTAAAGTTGCATAATAAGGCTTGCCACCTAGCAAAATTTTATTTAGAAACAAGATTTTTAACATCTTTCTGCAAAATATCTTTAGCAGATTAACAATTTACTCTAAGCAAGAATTATTTATTAATAAGATCATCTTTGAATTAAGTGATGCAGAAAACTATAGAAAGAAGTTCTTTCTTAATGGTACTATAATTCATTTGCATAGAATTTCATATTCCTGAGGTATAACAAACTAATTGTTTCAATGAATTTGGGGTTTATCTTTGTTTAAGAATACCACCTTATTCTTTATCAGATGCATCTGTTTCAACAATCATAAAAAAATCTTGGTTAGGAATACCTAGACAAGGACGGTCTTTAACCATTGATTTAATAAGAATAACAGATTTAGTCTATTTGTCACCAAAGGGAGACAGATTCTCTTTTAATCTATCAAAAAGAGGTTTACAAATTTGCTTTACTTTAGGAATTTAGTCGATAACATAATTAAGGCTTCCTAAGAACCTTTGCAATTGAGTTTTATTAAGAATAATATCAGGGAATTTTACAGAAAATTCAATAGCTCTACAAATTTGTTTATAAGTACCTTAATACAAGTCATGTCCTAAAAATCTGATTTTTGTTTGAAATTATTTTATTTTCTTAGCACTAATAACAAGAACATTATGCTTATGATTTTTAAAAAAATATTTAGATATTTAAAATGAGAATCAATGTCCTCGGAGAAGATTAATGCATCAACAATATATACAATCGATATATTGCTAATGTGGTTAAAAATTGAGTTCATTCTTGTATGAAATTCAGATGGGGTTTTTTTAAGCCCAAAAGTCATAACATTCCATTCATATTGTCCAAATTGAACATTGAAAGCAGTTTTATATTTAGCTTTTTCGGAAATTTGTATTTGCCAAACACCTTATTTAAAATAAAATTTGCTATAGATATTAGCTTTAAAAGTTCTTTTTAGAAGATCTCTTTTGTTTGGAATTGGATAGCGAATCTATTTCAAAGTAGTGTTTAAAGGCTTGTAATTAATAACAAGCCAGGGGGAACCTCGTTCTTGTTCAGCAGCATTACAGACATAAAAGTCTGAACAATTTCAAGGAGATTTAAAAGGTCTAATAAATTTATATGCCAAAAGAGAGTTAATTTCCTTTTTAAAGATTTCCATTATTTAATGGTTCATCTGAATAGGCCTAGCTTTCGTTGTAATGGCTTTTTCATCAAATCCATCAATATACAGTAAATCTACAATATAGGTCTTTCGAACCCAAAAAGCATTTGGGAATTTAGAGAAAATTTCTGTTTTGAAACTTCTTTGAATAGCAATTTTATCCACCATTCCTGGGGTTTTTAAAATTTGCTCAATTTTTTAATTTTTATAACTTCTTTAAGAACAAAAATCTGGTTTATTTTAAAAGCAGTTTGTTTACGTAAAAAATAACTTTCTTCCAGAGAAAGTGTTTTTCTGAAAGGAAATGAAATTTGTTTTCCCAAAATTTTTGTTCTTATAGAATCAAAATCTGAAATATAGGGTTTATGTGAGTTATAAAAGGGATTCCAAGAATGATTTCTTCGTTAATGTTTTTATTAATAACGAAATCATTTGAAAGACAAATGTCATCATTGCATACATGGGCATTGGATAATTTATAATTAATAAGGATACGCTCACCAGTTGCATTGTATAGCCTTTTGGTTCCCTTTTGAAGGTACTTAATAGGGATTGAACCTTCGACAGAACAATTTCTATCAGCAGCAATGTCTAACAAAGCAATTTTGTTAAGAAAAAAATTATCATTCATTACTAATTTAATAAGGATATGAGAAATTTGAGGTCTAATTTCTATAATCATGTTTACACCTACCTCAGTTTTATTCTCGGGGGACGAAGAATCTTCAAAACTATTTTCCTCATTATCCAGATGAGCCGATTCTTTTCCTTTAGATGTCCCTTCTGCTTCTTTTAGGATTTGTTTTGTTAGGGCATCTTTTTCAATTTTATGAAGTCTGGATTTGACTTCTCTGATTTATTCCTTAAGAAGATTGTCTTCTGATCGAAGCTCATTTATAGAAGGTTCTTCATTCTTATTGTCAAATCTATTCATAATATGTTTCATACTAAAAGGAGTAACTCTTGCTGCAACATCCTTCTCTTTGTGGTTACTTACTAGTTTTTGAAGTTCTAGTAGATAACTTCTTCGAGCATCCTCATCTTTGATATGCTCAATAGTGGCGAACAAGATTTCTGAAGAATCTTCTAAGATTACTCTAATAGACTGGTTGTCACAAAGACAAAAGGCTCCTTGGCAATTGCACTTTGTACTGCTTTCTTCAGAGTTTTGAGCGACATTGAGAAACTCCTCATCGCTAGTTTCACTATTGAAAGAGGAATCAGTATGTGACTCTTCCTCTTCTAATATAGAGAGAAACTTATTATTTTTTTCTTAATCTACTTCAAGAAGATTGATCTTCTTCTTTTTCTTCTTGTTTCTTGTCCAGTCGGGAGACTTATGGCCCCTTTTGCCACATGTCCAAAACTTTTCATCAAGGAAAGTGTTATGAGAAGCCTTTTTCTTGCTCCTTTCTCTTAAATGGTTTTTGCTTCTCGGGGATTTCTCGGTATGAGAAGAATCTCCCGCTCTTTCATTCTTAGAAACCTTCCTGGCTTATGGTGTTTTGAGACAAGGAAATCCAAAATCTTGACAAAAGTTGCCAAGTTCAGAAGCTGAAAACTTTTGATCTTTCTTAAGTTGTTCATTTAGCTTAAGATCAGTGCAAAGCTCCATGGCTACAAAGTTAATTACACTACTTAAATCACCATAAGAGAGTTAATAATAAGGAATTTTATCTTCACAAGGATCTCTTATTTTTTATCTTACCTTTTCAGCAAAATGAGGAGTCAAACCACTAAGGAAACGTTCTTTCCAATAGTCACTGTTGCAATCTTCTCTTATCATGACTTTGTTTATAAACATATCTTTATACCAACTGAAATCAGTTAGTTTCTTACAGTAATGATTATTTAAAATTTCTAAACTTCTATCTTGAAAAAATACGTGGTTCTCCCATGAAATATTTAGCAATGCTGTAAATAAGAGTAGCAGTTGCATCTTCAACAATTTCTTCTGATGTAGAGGTCTGACCTCCTTCTATTTTGACAACTGACTTACTGGCGACTGCATCTATAATCTCAAATTTATTTTGTTTTGTGAGATAATGATCCCACCAATTTGTAAGACTTCCAGTAAAGCCTGCATCTAACTTGTTAGCTGCTTGCTTGTCTGTGGAATTCTTCCATTTATAAGTTATGACATTCATGCCCATATCTTGGAGTTTATTATAGATCTGTCCATATGCCATTCAATCTATATTCCATTCTGTAATTCCCGTGCCATCTACAACTCCTTAAGGGTGCATATGGTTTTCTTCAAATTGAACATCGGGAAAAGAAGGTCTGGGATAAAAAAAAAATTGAATAGGGGAGTCTATCCTTTAGAGAACAAATTTTGCCACGCTGAGTAATCTTATGCTTCAAGAGTTGGTCATTAATCCTATCAAGGATATCAGGAGAGTTATTGAATTCATTTGAAACATCAGGAAAAGCTTCAGGGAGAATTCATGAATTTTAAAAGTAGGATTGGTTTCTAAATTAAAACTAGTTTTTAAAGAACTGGGCTTGTTACCAATCTTACTAGTACCACTGTAACTATAGTTGGAGTCTTCTATCTTTTTAGAAACAACATGAAGAACTTGGTTAGTATAATTATTCTATAGTCACAATGCTGGTGTCCTTTTCTGAAGGTTCCTTGAAAGGAGCAGCTTTCAGGATATCCTTCCTGTAAGGTATGCTAATTCCTTCTAGAGGAGGAGAAATACTTTCCACAACCTTATTTTTTGTATGCCATTTGTTTATCAAAACCTGAAGTGATTAATTGGTTTCATCAATTTGTCTAGATAATTCAAACCATTTAAATAATTCAGTTTCAGTTTTGAATCTTTTCATGTCCTTGAAACATTTGTCTCTAAAAGAGACTATTTGTTTTTCAGAGTATGTGCTAACATACCAATCTTTCTTAAGAGCATGCTGAGGGTCATTCCACCATCTGCTGATTTTCTTTTGGTTTGGTAAAACGTCTTTGACAACCTTCATAACTCTAACAGGGTCCTTCTTTCTATGAAAAGAAGTCTTCATTTCTCTTAGAGAAGGACTTCCTTGACTCGAAAGAAATTAATAATAAACCTTAGGAATGGTATGGGTAAAATCCACACCATGAAATTTAATCTTTTCTATTGTTTTAGAGGTTTCAGACAAATCGTCATCCTCTCGGGTCTTTGAAGAAGAAGGTCTAACTGAAGACATTTTTCTGCTTGAAAAAGTTCGGTTAAAAGATTAGATCTTACAAATACAAGGTTAATAGATCCGTCTTCAAATTGGGTAATACTTTCTTAGAAAGACCAACAAGGCTGGATGGAAAGGGGTTCAGTAATAGATTCAAATTTTCAGTCATCGTTGGAAATAATCTCATCCCATTTGAGAAAATGAGGAACAAAGGTAGTAATGTACTCTTGGTTGGCTTCCCTTAGCATGACAACGCCTTTGACACTAGAGTTAATAGTTGTTGGGGCTATTGTGGTTTTTATTAGCCTGTAATATACCCTATATATTACAGCGATTTCTCTGGTATCGATCTTACTGTTCATGTTCTTGGTTTTGCATTCAGAGTAAAGGTATAAATGACATTAGGGTCATCGATATCAATCGAAAAATTAGGATAACAATTGATGTAAACCGGTACATTAGAGAGGTTACTTTCAAGGATTCCTAATAAAGAATCATCAAAATTGACAAGTCTAGCATCTCTAAGAATAAGACAAATAGGAATATTTATAACTTTACGGAAAAGAGGTTTAACATCCACTTGAATAAGACCAATATGAAGAAATTTTGAAATATTTTTTATATTTATCAACATCAACCTTAATAAATAGGTTTATAGTATCTAAAGAATTATTAATAGCAGAAGTAGACTCACAAGTCTTGATATTATAATTTTTAAATAATTTAAAATTACCTATTTGGTAAATCTTTTGAAAAGGTTCTTTGGGAATAAACCAATTTTAAAGTCTACTTTCTTCTTTAGAAATAGAAATATTAACACTGTTAGAAATAGATTATTCATGAAAATAGATATGTTGTCTTTAGGCTAGTTCATAAACAGTGATTATCATACAAAATAGCTTTGACAGAGATTAACAGATTTATGTTAGGATCAACAATGATATAGACAAATATATAGGTATTGGATATTACACAACTTTATTTATAACACATATTGAATATTTATCAAACTTTGTGAAGTCATCTTGTTGTACGGAACACCAAGTAGTCTTTCATCGCCACCTAGGCTTACTCGACCTCACTTTAGGCTTCGCAAGTCCCTAAGCCAGAATTAATCGGGACACTCATACTTAGACAAAGTTTGAAACCTCAACATGATAAAAAAAAAAAAGAAACCTTAACCTATAAATTTGTTAACCGAAGTTAATAAATCCATGAATAAGGTAATTTGTGTCAAAACCATTTACATAATACTATAATCATATGATAAAAACTGCCTAGACAACTAAAACTCGGGAGAAACAAGCCCCTAAAAAATTGGGAATACATTAAAAGACACCCAACAAACCATTTAAGTCTTCCCTTTCGGAATACCTACTTAGTGCAATGAGTAGATAGCATCCCATACCACTTACTACCCTAACTAGTAAATTCTTTTAGAAGGTTTGGCTTCAAGTCTTCCCTTTAGGAAGGTCCTACCTATTGCAATGAGTAGATAGCGCCCCATACCACCACCTACCCTAAGTAGTATGTTTTTTTAGAAGACTTAGTTCAATCACTTTTTTGTGGGGGATTTGCTTCACCGACATAGACCATGAGAGCAAGATATGGAATCCTGATATTAACCCCTATAGGATGAGGGATCCATACTTGCCTAGAGTAAGGTCATGTTTCTTAGCTTTTATATGGCTTTCCCAATAGCTACACCTATGTGGTCACATAGTCAAGAGATAAGGAGATTGATACTAAGTAAATTATTCTCTACTAACGAGGAATACTCATCTCAAGAGGAATTATGGAAATACAACATCTCAACTCACGAAGTGTAATCCACCTCTCCTTCATATCATCTTGGTGCTACGCATAACTTCCCATGGATTTCATAACCTAGTAGTCTATCATAGAAAGCTCACTAGGAATAGAGAGGTTTCTATGAGACACCACCTCTCAACTCACAAAGCGTGTCAACCTCAAGAATCCCCTTTTTACTCAACTAAGTATATACATTCTTTAAAGTGTGTTTGTACATGTGCATACCTTGCTTATAAGAATCGTTTCATTTCATCAAGTACTACACATACTTTAACCTTGGTTCATCAAGATACACACCCTACATGCATCTCCTAATGATATTATTCATTTAGACTTAAACTAGGTTAAGCATGCAATTCAAGCTACAGCAAAACACAATAAAAGACCCATTCCAAATATATCTTCATTTCACATGCTAGACCTTCAAGAATACATATTAAAACATACTAAATAACATCGAGTTCCTCAATTAGTACCGACATCCATATGATGGACCATACCACTCAATATTGATTTATAATAAGAACTATATAATTAAAGCAACTAAACATCAATTCAAAACATCATCACTCATAAGAAATTTATCAATATTTCACCATATTAAGGTTCTTTTGGCAGTAGCTATACCAACATTACAAATACAAGAAGACCCAAGTTCATTATCTACTTAAATCATGCTCACATTACCCAATCTCAAGCCAAAGGTTGAAGTATACATAAACAAGTGTTTCATTAGATTTTAAACATAAAAATAATAAATTCAACCCAAACTTAATACATTTAAACCATTAAAACTTAAATACAAGAAGACCTCTACAAGAATTAAAAGTTAGAAGGAGTTTGAGTTAAAAAACTCTTTTTTGAAGTTGGCTTCTTGAATTGAAAGATATTCAAGAATGAACACTATACCACACTTAAGAAAAAAAAAATACAAGAGTTTTAACCATCCTTCCTATCCTTCCTGGACCTCTACTCTTCAATGGAATCTTGAGAGAGTTTATCTTTAGAAAGAGAGTTTGACTATTTTGAAAAAAGGGGTCTTGTCTAGGTCTAGGGTGTTAAACTATTTTAATATAACCTAAAAATACTATTATTATCCACCTAGTGTCTTAAGATACTTGGGGTGTACTTACATAAAACACCCCAAGTTGGCAGCAATCTTCACAAATTTGCAGGCCTCCTCGATGGACCTTCACCAACGGACCGTTGGTAGGGTTCGTTAGTGGATACTTAGATCCGAATGAAACATGGAAAATTTGAAATCACTGGTCCAATCGACACCCTAGGTCGACGGACCGTTGAGGGACCAATGGACTGTCCTTGGGGTCGTCGATGGCCACTGCTTTTGGTAGATATTTCCCATGTCTTGGGACCTTCATCTAGGGCCCCTTGTGGGTCCTGAGTGGGGTCTTGCCCGAACGTTAAACTCCTAAAATAATTCGTCTAGGTCTTAGTAACATCCACTGCAAGTTTCAAGTAAAATGAACACGTAAAACTCGTCTAAACACAACAAGACACACTAGTATATTCTAAGGCATACTTTCTGAACGTCATGGACGTTCTTGGTCGATTGAACTCCAAAATTATCCAAATTTCACACACTGACTAAGGACACTAAACTAACTTAGTTTAAATTAAAAACTCAAGAAACAACCACGAGGCTTTAGTTCACCTTTGTTCATTTAGGGGCATTACATAAACCACCACCACCATTCCTGCTAATATTGGTGAAGAAGACCGAGAATGGTAAATACCAGTATTTTACTACTATGTTAAAACAGCTTTCCATCCATGTCCCTTCGATAGAATTGCATGAGGAAATGCATGGTTATGCCAAGTGTATGAAAGATATGGTTACTAAGAAGAGATTGAGGAGGATGATCGGAGGCAACATTGTCGTGATTTTGCTACAAGGTGTCACACTCGGATGAGACCGGCGTCGTTAATCTCTCTGAGGTCGCCGACAAGCCTCTTCTTAGCTTTCATCACAATCATACAGTTAAATTTGGCAAAAAATTTAAAACTTTTTAAATTTACTGAAGTGTACTTAGACATCATATAATTCTTTCATAAGAGTGATATACTAACAGCTCAAACTAAACAACCATCTATTAAGATATTGACAATTGAAATGAAGAATTCATAATATTATTAATCGTTGCCAAACCGTCTTTAATCAAAATCTTGAAAAAATGTTTGAAAGGAAACCCTAGGGACAATATCCACTAGCTATGTCTAATGTACTATACCTAGAGTATAAAGAGTAGGCATCCTCAAACTCAAGAGGACCTACCAGAGTCTGGAGGTACTACTCCTAATAGCTTCAATTGATCTTTAATATTCTTCAAGAACCTGCACCTATACAAAATAGTATTTGTATATGGGTTAGTACACACTAGTCCTAAGTATGGGTGTATTCAAATCAACACATAAAGACTATGCGTGATCAAGAAAAGCTCTTCCTATAGAAATATGCCATCTTCGGAAAGTGATGTCACTTTATTTTCGTAATTAGTTATTTATGAATCATACTATGAATATTATTCATTTAAAGCACACAACTCATACTTTCACGCAATTCACAGGGTTCACCAAGCAATCGATATTTCACAATCAAGGGTGTAATACTCTTTGTAGTAGCGGTGTCATGAACATAATTTTAGAACAACGCAAGCAAATTTTAATAATTTTGCTCCCCTCAGGCCGAGTGATCCTCTCCTAGACTTAAGATTATTTTTAAGTATTTTCTTCTTTTTGTTGTGTAGTTCAATGGTCTCCTTTGATCCTATATTTTACTTAAGAGTGCAATGTTTATTGTAGTCCCATTCCTATAATGAATCAATTAAGTAATCCAAAAGACCAAGGAAATGATTGGACTACCCTACTCATAAGTTATTCTTTCCATTCTTGTTAAATTGTGCATGAAGTCATTATAAGCAAATATTTATTGGCTATGACCATTATTTGATCATTTTCATAATATAAAGATGTTGGGGTATATATTCATACTCTAATTTATGAGTCATCTTTTTTTGCTCCCTTTATTGGCATTAGCCAATAACTTTTAAAACTTCATTCTTATAAAACAATGATGATTTGATATACTTATTCTTTTGTTTACTTAGTGCACTTTGAACTTAAATTTCTTCTTCTTTGATCTCATGTTCACTTTGAACATGCTAGGTTGACTTAGGATATTCTTTTAAAACTTCCATTGGGATCCTGCTGTGCAATTTCTAAGAATGACTTACATCATTACTTAGTATAACCTTCACTCTTTGTTCATCCTATCTGAACATCCCTCATCTTCCTAGGTCTTTATTACTTTCTTTATTTCTTTATTTATTACTTTCTTAATGAAATATTTAGAATTTAATCGACATAAATCATGTGAGCTAACATGACATCCACTGTCTTCCCCACACTAAAAAGAGGTAGTTCACAGGCCAAAGTTAAACTGGATGCTTCCTAGCTTGATTAGGTGGATCCACTAGCTAGTAACCTATGATGGTGATATAGTTAAAAGACTAGGAGAATTTGGAGAACCTTATCCACCTTGGTGGTAGTCTCATATCATGAGGATTACATGTTCTTGCACATGCTCATTACTGGTCTATCTTTGCTTATCTCAATTTCATATACTTTAAAACTTTTAGAGTTGACTCATACACTATGAAAGCTTGCTTCTATTATTAGTTTTAATTAGCTCAATTGATGAATTTTAATCCCTTTCTATACTTGATGAATGTGAACTAAAATCTAACATAATCATGATGATGTGAATGAGACTTGTCTCACGATTTCTAACACCCTCTTATGTGAGTATATTTGACATAGTTGTTTAGGTGCAAGTGAGACTTGTCTCACTTGCTTTAACACCCCATTCTACGTCAATATGATAACTCATAAGCTTTTAGTTATTTCATTACTCACATCATATTTTTCAATGTTATTTGGTAGTCTTGTACCAGTCTTTATGAAAGTTATAAGGACTTGTTCAATGTGCTACAATGTTCACAAATTATTTTAGATAGGGGTATTTTGGGACTTGTCCCAATAATCTGCATACCCAAGGTTATGAGTTCATTGAGTTACATCTTGTCAACTCAATCTTTAATATGTATTTGGCCTTACTAAAAAGATCATAATTTACATTGGCTATATAAGATTGGTATGACTTACTCATTGGCCAATTTATACATATTTTGGAAATAATATTGCTGGCCAATTTATTGGCATAAACCAAACTTTAATTAAACACTAGTCATGATATTATCACTAACCAAGTAAATTATTTCATGTATATACTATAGTAATCTCATCATTTTAAGCAACCAACTTTTAACATTTGATTATCTCATAGGAACAATTCAGTGCTTAGTTTGGACAACCTATAAAGTTGATTTGGCAATAAAGATTCATTAACTAGCTTTGATTCTCTTCCTTATTTATTCTTGGAAACATTACATTCCAAACACTTACAAACATATCTACTGTAAACACACAAAGTAATCGAAACCTCCATTCCTTTTAACTGTAAACTGAATTTCATAAACAACTTATAACAATTTAATCTTCTCGAACATAATTAGGCATTACAACATTCTTTATCTCATGAAAATTGTATTCTGATCATATGGATCTAACCTATAGGCCTCATTCAACATTATCAATTCATAGAAACCTAAACATAATGATCAGTTAGTTCCACATACCAACGACATGCTCGAGATTTTGCATTATATATACTACTACAATCGAATATAGGGAAAACTAGGGAGATGAACATTCAAAAATTTCATTGGGAACCTTAGTTTCGGATTTTATTGAATTCAAAATATTTGAAAAGCCTCCTGGGGAAAGGAATCCAAAAGAGAAAACCCATACCTTACTATAGAATTTAATCAATGAAGATCACTCTATACTTTGCACGATAATCTTGAAGAATTTGCCTTGAGATCGCCTAAGGAGATCCGAGAGTATCTTTCTATTTTTCTCACATTTTTTCATTGTGTTTTAGTCGAGGGTTTCATACCTAGTGAAACGTGAGTCTAAGTCTTAGGAACTGAATATTGACAAATTCAACTAAGTCTAATTATCTTAATTAAATAAATAAATTAGATAATTACAAAAACGCCCCTCCTAAATTGACTAAAAATAGGAGAGCATTTGAGTTAGCCAAATTGTAAAAAATTTGTAAGAGTTCGGGTTTGACCATGGATTTACATTAATAAATTAAGTTTCTAATTTAATTAATTAAGTTACGTAGGGAAATTAATAAGGTACCCCTAAGTCACTAGGACCATAACCAACCCCGTTGGACCATTCTAGGCTAGGTAATAAGATGTTTCATTAGTAAGTTAGTAAACACTTTTTACACGGTTAGGTCTTAGGATTTCCGGAACACTAGTTAGTTTATTTTAGCTAGTCCTAGGTTAGTAAGTTATTTAAGTAAGTTAGTTAGAACCTAGAATTGGTTAGTAAGCTCGTCCCTACGTGTCTTCACCCGACGAGCGCCTGCCCCCTAACCTCTTTAATTGAATTCACTTGGGATTGGTTGTTTTTTCTCTTGGCCGGTAGCACATCTGCTTGCATATGTGTTGCTGCGAACTTATTGTTCCAAGTATCCTCACTATGTCCTTGGGAACTGCTTAATCTACATGATCATTTTAAATGATCATGTGCTATGGTACCTAGGCTTGACACTTGGATGCCTCGTACCTAATGTGCTAACAATTCAAACATTTTAGCTTAGGGTCTTCAATGCAGGTAAAATTCCTAAACAATCTTGCATTGGAGCATTTGAACATGAATGTGTATTTTCAGTTACTTGCTAATACATAGAAAACCCTTAAGCCAATATTCTCTAACATGCCCAATATTACTAAATATTGAGCATTTGGATGTCTATGTACCCCAATACATATTCTTAATACCTAATAGGATCTTCACCCGACAAGTACATTTTCTGGAATGTTACATTACCCCTCCCTTAGGAACATTCGTCCCCGAATGACACTACACATCATTTTGAATCAAAGAGGGTATTTTCGAAAAACACATCAACATACTTGAAACTTTACTCTTTGTGGATATCTGATACACAACTTACTCTTGATAATGCACATCACACAGAGCTTATCTGAAAATTCATATCTAAGATGAGGAACTTCCTTCTCAATCTCACTTTAACTCAATACACATCAAAACTCATGCAACACAAAAATCATGTCAACGCTATACAAAAACAACAACATAAATGAAAGCATGAACTGATATTAATTCATATAGTGCATGTATAAAACACACAATTATTGACTTAAAATCCCAAAACCGACTAATGCACAAAAATTTAGAGTTTCATTAAAAAAAATCAGACTTAGGAAGAGTATATCTAACCTCAAGAACTAAACAAATAAGGGTGAAAAGATCTCATGTCGGCCTCGACCTCCAATGTTTCTCCCTCAATGATGTGGTTCCTCCATAACACCTTTACGTTGGCAACTTCCTTGTGTTTCAGCTGCTTCACTTGGCGATCTAATTTTTCAACTGGAACCTCTTCATAAAAAAGGTTCTCATAATCTCCTAACCCCTCAACAGGCAGGATGGATGTCAGATCACCTAGGCAATTTTTAAACATTAAATCATGAAACACTAGATGAACAGAAGCCAAGTCATTTGGTAACTTTAGTTCATAGGAAACTTTCCCTACTCGCTTTAAGACCTCATAAGGACCTATGTAACTTGGAATTAACTTCCCTTTCCTACCAAACCTCATCACCCCTTTCATGGCTAATATCTTCAGGTAGACTTGATCACCTACCTCGAATTCAAGATCTCTCTTCCTATTATCAGCATATGAATTTTGACGACTCTAAGCATCATCCAATCTATTCCTGATCATCTCATCTTTTCCAAAGCCTCATGTATGATCTGAGGGCCAAGGATAGAAGACTCTCCTACCTCAAACCACACAACTGGGGACCTACATCTCCTTCCATGCAGTGCTTCAAAAGGTGTCATCATAATACTTGAATAATAGCTATTATCATAAGAGAACTCAATCGGTGGCAAGTGATCATCCCATCTCCCCTTGAAGTCAATAAGATATGCTCTCAACATGTATGCAAGTGTCTAAGTGGTACGATCTGCTTGTCCATCTGTATGAGGATGAAAAGTAGTACTGAGCTACACCTTTGTACCCAAGCCCTTTTGGATCATCTCCATAAGTGAGAATTGAATTGTGCTCCCCTATCAAAAATGATAAATAAAGGGATCCCATGGCACATCACTATCTCATCAATATACAGCTTGGCATAATCTTCAGCCCTGTAAGTAGACTTCACAGGAATGAAGTGAGTAGACATAGTCATCTTGTCAACAATGACCCAAATGAAATCATGTAGTTTCCTAGTCGTGGGATGACAAACCACAAAGTCCATATTAATAGCCTCGCACTTCCATGTTGCGATCTCAATCGACTCGATAAGAACTCAAGGCTTATGGTGTTTGGCCTTAACCTGTTGGCAATTGGGGCACTCCTTCACAAACTTAGAAAAATCTTGCTTCATACTTTCCCACAAATATATCTACTTAAGATCACTAAACATCTTCGTGGAACATGGATGAATGGAATACATTTAGCCATGAGCCTCTGCAATAATATTAGGTCTTAGATTATCAATATTGGGTAAACACAGTCTGCCCTGGT
Source organism: Solanum chilense (assembly GCA_032847665.1). Classification (NCBI taxonomy): domain Eukaryota; kingdom Viridiplantae; phylum Streptophyta; class Magnoliopsida; order Solanales; family Solanaceae; genus Solanum; species Solanum chilense. Next base: position 55,915,521 of record CM064963.1, on the reverse strand, counting down.
ATCTAAGCACACCATCCCCCCCTAGGGAGTAATTCATTCAACTTACTCAACACTAGGTCCTTAAACTCCATGAATATTGGGTCAAGATGCTGCTTAGCTATAACATATACATTAAATGAGGATTCAAAACTGGAATGAACTAAAACACCCCAACTTGGTGTATCTACCAGTCGAACACCTAACCTAGCCAATTGGTTTACCTCTTTAACCAGATCATTCTTCTCATAATCAATATAAAACACACTGCCCATGCTCAATCGACTCAAAGCATCGACCACTACATTGACTATACTTGAGTGATAGTGGAAACTCATGTCACAATCCTTCTGCAGCTCTAGTCGTCTTCTCTAACAAAAATTCAATTCTCTTTGTGTAAAAACATATTGAAGACTTTTATGGTCATTAAGTACATCAACATGTGCACCATATAAGTAATGTCTTCAACGTTTTAACGCAAATACCACAACAGCTAACTCGAGATCATGGGTAGGGTAATTGTTCGCGTGGATTTTCAACTGTCTTGATGCATATGAAATCACCTTGCCATCCAGCATAAGAACATATCCCAAACCTACTCTGGGAGAATGATAGTACACCACATACACTTCACCACTCCTCGGCAATGTGAGAACTGGGCTCAATTGAGTCGGTCTTTGAGCCTTTGGAAGCTCTTTTCACAAGTTTCAGACCACTCAAACTTCTCCTTCCTCTTTCTTAAAGATGACAATGGAGCAGCAATAGCCAAAAAGCCCACAAGAAACCTGTGATAGTAATTATCCAAACCTTAAAAACTCTAGAAGTCTGTAGGATTGAGGGGTCTCGGCCAGTTCTTTACTGACGCAATCTTTTTCGGATCAACCTCTACACCCTAGTAGTAAATAACATGACTAAGAAAGGTCACTAATCTCAGCCAAAACATATATTTGATAAATTTTCCATGCAACTGATATTCCCTGAGTACTTGCAATGTCATTCTCAAATGTTGTTCATGGTCTTCTCTAGTCTTAGTGTATATTAGGATTTAAACTGTAAATACTATGACAAAAGAATCACGGTATTCACACAGGACCCTATTCATAAGGTCCATATACGTGGCCGGTGCGTTAGTGAGACCAAATAACAAAACAAGAAACTCGTAATGACCATACCTAGTACGGAAGGTAGTCTTAGGAATGTCCTCTTTTCCCACTCTAAGCTAGTGATACCCTCAGAGGTGATCTATTTTAGAGAAGAAACTTGAATCTTGGAGTTGATCAAATATATCATCAATTTTGGGAAAAGGGTATTTGTTCTTTATAATGACTTTATTAAGTTGCCGATAATCGATACACATTCTAAGGGCTCCATCATTTTTCATAACGAACAACACTTGAGCACCCCTATAGGGATATGCTCGGATAGACGAAGCCCTTATAAAGTAGATCTTATAACTGCAACTTCAACTCTTTGAGTTGAGGTGGAGCCATTCTATTGGGAGGAACAGAAATTGGTTTGGTGTTGGGCTCTAAGTCAACACCGAAGTCAATTTCACATTCAGAAGTGATTCCTCAGTCTACTAGACATAGTGCTAGCATGTGGGTTCTCCCTTGGAGCACCCTCTCTAGTGGCCTAGGTTGTGATAGATTGTGCATGAGCAGTGATGGCTTAGGCTATCTGAACCAGTGCAACTCTCTCTTCTTCATCGGTCAACGCAGCTGGGTTGACAGGCACTTGCACTCAGCTGGGACATGAGAAAGAGCTTGGTTTCCCCACCAACAGTTGCTTCTCCAACTCTTCTGCCTACGTTTCTTCTTTGGATTATTTTTCTATACGCACACACAAGAAGGAAGTTAGATGCTAGAGTGACAAAAAATGTCAAAACTCAACACAACACGATAAATAGTATAAGATGGGAAGATTCCTAATATCACTAAGTCTCTAAGTCATTGTTGTGGTGCACTTCACAACCATAAGCTAGAAACTAATCAACGTGGGTTTTTTTAGCCTTGGTTCTTAAGTAATTTAACTTCATGCTCTGATACAAAGTTTGTCACACCCGGGGTCCTAGACCCTAGATGAGACTAGCATCGTTAACCTCTTAGAGGTCGTAGACAAGCCTCTTCTTATCTTTTATCACAATCATACAGTTATATTTAGTGGATAATTTAAATCTTTTTAAACTTACTTAAGTGTACTTAGACTTCATAGAATTCTTTCATAAGAGTGATATACTAAAAACTCAAACTAAACAACTATCTATTAACATATTGACAATTGAAATGAAGAATTCATAATTTTAATAATATTTGCCAAACCGGCCTTAGTCCAAAAACTTGAACAACTGTTTAAAAGGAAATGGTAGGGATAACATCCACTAGTTATGTCTAATCTATTAAATCTAGAATATAAAGCGTAGGCATCCTCGAACTCAAGAAGACCTACCAATGTATGGAGGTATTAGTCCAAAAAGCTTCAACTGATCCTCAATCTTCTTCAAGGATGTGCACCTATATAAATAGTAATTGTATATGGGTTAGTACACACTCGTACTAAGTATGGATGTATGCATAAATACATTAGGACTATGCATGATCAAGGAAATCTCTTCCTATAGAGACATGTCATCTTTGGAATGTGACGTCAATTCACTTTCCTAATTCGTTATTTATGAATCAAACAATCAATATGACATATTTTCATGCATTTAAATCACACAACTCATTTTCTGTAAGAACATAAGACCATGGAATCATGAACATAATTTTAGAACAACTCGAGAAACTTATGTCGAGAGCTCCTCTCCCAAACATAGTTTATTTTTGAGTCTCTTGTTCTTTTTGTTTTATAGTTCACTGATCTCTTTTAATCCTATGCTTTAATTACGAGTGAAATAATTCATTGTAGACTTATTCCTATAATGAATCAAGTAAGTAATCCAAAAGATTACGGAAATGATTTGACTACCCTACTCACAAGTTATTCTTTCCATACTTGTTAAATTGGGCATGATGTCTTTATAAGCCAATCCTTATTGGCTATGCCTATTATTTGATCATTTGCACTATATAAAGATGTTGGGTCATATATTCATACTCCAATTGATGAGTCATTATATTTTTCTCCCTTTATTGGCATAAGACAGTAATTGTTAAAAAATCATTATTATCAAACACTAATGGTTTGATACACTTATGCTTTTGCTTTCTTAGTTCACTATGAACTTTCATTTATTCTTCTTTGATCTCACATTCACTTTTAACATGCTAGGTTGACTTAGGATATTCTTTTAATACTTCCATTGGGATCTTGATGTGCAATGACTAAGAATGACTTACATCATTACTTAGTCTAGCCTCACCCTTTGGTCATCCTATCCAAACACCCATCATCTTCCTAGTTATTTGTTTCTTTCTTTCTTTCTTTCTTTATTACTTTCCTCAAGAAATCTTTAGCATTTAACCTACATATATCATGTGAGCTAACATAAAATCAAGTGTCTTTCCCACGCTGAAAAGAGGTGGTTCACCGGGCAAAGTAAAACCGAATACATCCTATCTTTCTTAGGTGGATCCACTAGATAGTAACCTTTGTTTGCGACATTGTTCAAAGACTAGGAAAATTTGGAGACACTTATCCATCTTGGTGGTAATATCATCACATGAGGCTTACATGTGCTTGCACAAGTTCATTATTAGTCTATCAGTGACTATCTACTTTAAAACTTTGAGAGTTGACTCATACACTATGGAAGCTTGCTTCTAGTATGAGGTATGCTTAGCTCAATGGATTTCTTGTAATACCTTTCTATACTTGATGCATGTGAACTTAAATCTTACATTATCATTATGGTGTGAATGAGACTTGTATCACGATTTCTAACACTCTTTTATGTGAGTATCTTTGACATAATTGTTTAGGTTCAAGGGAGACTTGCCTCGCATCCTTTAACACCCAATTATAGGTCAATTTCATAACTCATAAGCTTTTTGTTGTTCAATTACTCTCCTTATCTTGTCCAATGTTATTTGGTAGTCTTGTAGAATTCTTTACTAAAGTTATAAGGACTTATTCAATGTGCAACTATGTTCACGAGTTCATATAGATAGGGTATGTTGTGACTTGTCCCTATCATTTGCATACCCTAGGCAATGAGGTGATTGAGTTACATCTTGTCAAGTCAATATTTAACATGTATTGACTTAATCATGTTATGACTTAATCATGGCCAATTCTACTACATATTTTTAGAATAATATTACTAGCAAATTTATTGGCATACACCAAACTGTAACAAAACACTTGTCACGATATTATGACTAGACAAGTAAATTAACTTCATGTATATACTATATTAATCTCATCATTTTAATCAAGATAACTATTAACATTTGATTAGCTCATAGGAACAATTCGGTGCTTAGGTTGTCCAAGCTATAAAGTTGATTTAGCATTGAAGATTCATTAACTAGCTTTGATTCTCATTCTTATTTATTCTTGGAAACTTTGAATTCAAAACACTTATAAACATACCTACAATAAACACATAAAGTAAACGAAACCTCCATTCCTTTCAGCAGTAAACTTTATTTCATACACGACTTATAACAATTTAATCTTGTCGAACACAATTAGGCATTACAACATTCCTTATCTAATGTAAATGGTATTTTTACCATGCATATCTAATCTATAGGTCTCATTCGATATTATAAAATTATAGAAACCTACAAATAATGATCAATTAGCACCACATACCAACAACTTACTCGAGATTTGCATTATACATACTACTAAAATCGGAAATAGGGAGAACTATGGAGACGAACATTCAAAAAATTCATAGGGAACACTAGTTTTAGTTTTTCTTTATTAAAACGTTTGAAAAGCTTCCTAGGGAAAGGAATCCAAAAGAAAAAACCCATACCTTACTGTAAAATTGAATCTATGAGATCACCCTATACTTTGTACGAAAATATTGAAGAAATTGCCTTTAAATTGCCTGAGGAGAACCTAAAGTATTTTTCTATTTTTCTTATGTTTGTTCACTGTTTTTTAGTTGAGAGTTTCATACCGAGTCAAAAGTGAGTATAAGTCATAGGAACTTAAGATTTCATAATTCAAGTTAGTCTAAGTAACTTAATAAAATAAATAAATTAGCTAATGACCAAAAAACCCCACCTAAATTGACTAAAAATAAGAAAGCATTTGACTTAACCAAATTCAAAAAACTCTCTAAGAGTTCGGGTTTGACCTTTGATTTAAATTAATTAATTAAGTTCCTAATTTAATTAATTAAGTGATCTAGTCTAATTACTAAAGTATCCCTAAGTCACTAGGACCATAACCAACCCCTTTTGATCATTCTAGGTTAGGTACTAGGATGTTTCTTTAGTTAGTTACTCAGCTAATGTCACCAGGTTAGGTCTTAGGATTTCGGGCACACTAGTTAGATTATTTTCGTTTGTCCTAGGTAAGTTAGAAAGTTAGGTACGTTAGATATAGATTAGAATTTATTTGGAAGCTTGGCCCCACGTGGCTTCACTCGACGCGTGCCTTCCCTTTAACTGCCCTAACCAAATTCGGTTGGGCTTGGTCGTTTGGTATGTTGTCCGGTAGCACATGTGCTTGCACATGTGTTGTTGCGCACTTGTTGTCCCAAGGATCCTCGCTATGTTTTTGGGAACTGCTTAATCTACATGATCATTTTAAATAATCATGTTCTATGGTACCTAGGCTTGACACTTGGATGCCTCGTACCTAATATGCTAAGAATTCAAAAAATTTATCTTAGGGTCTTCATTGCAGTTACAATTCCTAAACAATCTTGGATTAGATCATTTTAACATCAAACTTTACTTTAGGTTACTTGTTAATACGTAGAAACTGGCTAACACGCTTAAGTCAATATTCTCTAACATGCCCAATATTAGTCAATATTAAGCATTGGGATGGCTATGTACCCCAATACGTATTCGTAAAACCTAATAGACTCTTCACTAAACAAGTACATTATCTTGAATGTTACACAAGGCCTCTTGTGAAAAAGAAAGAAGTTCCGGGCACTTTCACTATTCTATGTACCATCGGGTTCTTACACTTTTCTAAAGCACTATGTGATCTTGGTGCAAGTATTGTATTGGGACATCACATTTTAGAGAAGGAGATAGAGGTTGATGATCCAAAGTTGACGTAATAGAGAGACTTCCACCAGCCATCTCTATAAAGGTGTGAGAAGTTTTCTTCCGCATACGTGCTTCTACCTGAAGTTTATTATGGGTTTTTCAAAAATTGCACATCCTCTGTGCAATTTACTTCAGAAGGAATGTAAATTTCATTTTGATTAATCCTGTCGACATTTGGAAAGTTGACGGACAAGTTTGTTTCGGCGCCCATAGATATTTCATCGCATTGGAGTAAGACATTTGAGGTGTTGTGTGATGCTAGTGAGGTTAATCTTTGTTTAGTCTTGGGACAAAGAAGGGATAAAATCCTTCACACCATTTATTATGCTAGTAAGGACCTAAATGAAGCACAAAATAACTACACTATGACTGAAAAAGAGCTCCTTGCGGTGGTATTCGCTTTCGAAAATTTTTGCTCGTATTAGCTTGTCACAAGAGTCATAGTGCATATTTACCCCTCTGCTTTGAGAATTTTGAAGGCAAAGAAGGATGTGAAACCAAGGTTTATCAGATAGGTACTAGTATTGCAAGAGTTTGATTATGAGGTGGAAGATAGAAAAAGGATCGAAAATTTAGTTGCCTATCACTTGTCCAGATTAGAGGATGAAGCTATGTGATATTTGGGTGACAAGGCAGAAATTGATGATACCTTCCCTGTGAGAATGTATTGGCCGCTTTTCATGAATTGATTCCAATGTTTGCTGATTTCGCGAATTACCTGGCTAGTGATATAGTTCCATCGTACTTGTCCTTTTAACAAAGGAAAAATTTCATGCATGATGTAAAAAAATTCTTTTGGGATGAGTCTTACTTATACCGGAGTTTTGTTGATGGGTTATTCATCGTTGTGTGTCAGAAATTGAGATGCTAATTGTTTTAGTGGCATGCCTTTTATCGCCTATGGGTGGGCATCATAGTGGTATCCGAACTGCCTGTAAAATCTTGCATTTTGGGTACTATTGGCCAACCATCCACCAAGATGCTCAGTAGTTCGCCAAGGCATGTGATAGGTGCTAAATATATGGAGGTATTTCAAGAAAGCAAGAGCTCCTTTTAAATCCCATTCTAGTGATCGAGTTATTTGATGTATGGGGCTTTGATTTTATTGGCCTATTTGTGAGTTTTCATGGGATGAAATATATTCTTTTGGCAGTATATTATGTGTCAAAATGGGTGGAAGTCATAGGACATTCCAACAATGAAGAGAAGAGTGTCACCGCGTTCTTCAAAAAGAACATCTTCTCCATACTTGACACACATAGGGCAATTATTAGTGATGGGGGATCCCACTTTTTCAACATGTTGTTTAAAGGTTTATTGGAGAAATATGGGGTTCGCCACAATTTAGCCACTCCATACCATCCGCAACCTACTGATAAAGTTAAGGTGTCAAACAGAGAAATCAAGCAGATCCTGTCGAAAATGGTAAATGCTAATAGAAAGGATTGGTCAAGGAGGCTTTATGATGCTCTTTGGGATTACCGTACGACATAAATGAATATCATAAGTATGTATCCATACAAACTTGTGCATAGGATGGCTTGTCACTTGTTGGTGGAGTTAGAGCACAAGGCAATGTGGGCGATGAAGAAATTGAAGATGGATTGGAATGAAGAAGTAGGAGTGGAGTCCTACTAAAAAGATAGTGGAGCAACATGCTTTACTTCTTTTGTCAGAATGAATTGAATGAGAATCTCCTTTTGATAAAGTAGAGATAATGGAAATATATTTTCCAAAAGTATTTTGTCTTGTAGCTTCTCATCGGATGCTAATCTAGAATAGTGAAATGCCACTTTATGGAAAAATAATTCCGGCTTTGCCTCTATTTTTCCACAAAGGTTGTTTTGATATTCATTATAAGATTCCATGTAAGCCAAGGGTAAACCTTTAGGATTACACAAATCACCATTATCTTCACTACTGCTTTCTGTGGAAGCAGCATCTTCGACCATCTTCATGATTTGGCCTTCATAATAATCATCGATGTTATCCATTGCTTCTTTCAATTTTTATTTTAGAGTTTCTTTGGATTTGGAAGAAGATTTAGACTTCTCGTGAACCTTAGAATTTTGTTGTTTGGGAACCCAACCTTTAAATTGAACTTGTTTGCACAAATGTTGAATACAATCTATATTAACCTTAGAAAGATTCCAAGTAACAATATAAGATATTCTTCTTTTGATATAATATTTTCATAATTTAATATGCTCTGGTAAATTAGTAATTTCTTCTTTAGTTTGGAATTCTTCGAATATGTTGAGAAATTGCTGTGGAAGAATATTTTCGTTTCCTCCAAATAAGTTTTACCATTGATAGAACCATTTGGGAATGATAGTCTTTGTGATATCCAAACTATATTTAACGAACCAAGTATGCCTTGGTCTCAAATAAAGAAAGTTCATCCAAATTGCCTTATAATCATACCAGCTATAAGTTTGAGGTTTATAAGCCATTGTCAAAGCAATAGGAGTATGTAGATGATATGCAAACCAATCAAAGGGATCCAAGATCTTCTTGATAGTAAACTTTGAATACTGAATATAATTGTTAGCATCTATAGAATGCTCAATTTCTAACGAATCTGTATCTATAAGAATATCCTCATAAAACTTCCTGGTCTTCAATGGATTCTCCGTATCCACATAGTTGAAATCTGTGTAACAAGGTCTAATTAAAGAACTTATGTCAACATTTTCATACTCTTTATTGAGAGAGTTGAAGACAATACATGTGAAATAATAAATTCAAAAGATTCTTCTATTGTGATATTTTTAGTATGGATAGTTTTGGTTAATTCAGGAATAACTTCTTGGTAAAAAGATTCAGGTGTTTTCATAGCATAACTTTCTTTGGTTTAGATGGAGTTGGAGGGAGTATTTTGAACTTCAGGTCTAAGATTAATCATCTTTGGTTGGGGTGGACAAAGAATCTTTGAAAGCTCGGGTTGAGAAGGGCCAGGTAATTATAGAAAATCAGCCAAAATTGTGAACTCATTATGGAAGGGTAAACTCAGATCTTACCGAAGGTTCAGCTTTTGCTGGAATAAGAGGGGGAAGAACAACTGATCTAGCCATTTTGGCTTTTGGGTGATTGTTTTCTTCTTTTGAAGGAGTGACTGGTTTAAAGTGTCTCATGCTTACCCTGCAAAAATTCACGGGTGAGAAAATCAGGTAGAGAATTGGTTTTCCTTTAATAAACTCAATTTCAAAATCAAAGCTAGATAGTAGAGCTTGCCATCTAGCAAAGATTTCTTTCGAAACAATGGTTTTCCTATCCTTTTGTAAAATTTCTTAGCAAATATATAATCTACTCTTAACAAGAATTATTTATTGATAAGATCATCTTGATGTTTTTTGATACATAGCACAATAGATAAAATTCATTTTTAACAATAGAATAATATTTTTGTGCGGAATTCCAGATTTCTAATGTGAAACAAACTAATTGCTCTGTAGATTCAAGACCTACTTTTTGTGTACGGATTCCTCCATAGCGTGCATCAGAAGCATCATTTTCAACAACAATGAAAGCATTAAGATTAGGGATTGCTACACAGGGAATGGTTTGAACAAGAGTTTTGACTTGAATGACAGCTTCAGTTTGTCTAGAACTCCATGGAATTGGATTTTTCCTAAGTCTCTCGTATAATGGTTGGCAAACCTGTCTAAATTTTGGAATAAAATCAACTACATAATTTAATCTTACTAAGAACCTCTGAAGCTGGGTTTTATCAGGAATCTCATCAGGATATTTAGAAGTAAACTCTATGACCCTGCAAATAGGTTTATAAGTACCTTGAAAAAGATCAAGACCTAAAAACCTAATAGTGGTTTGGAATAAAACCATCTACTTGGCGCTAACAACTGAACCATTGTTTTTTATAACATTTAAGAAGGTGTTAAGATGTTTGAAGTGAGAATCAATGTTTTCTGAAAAGACTAACATATCATCAATATAAACGATTTACATATAAGAATAATTATTATCATTGGAATTCATGATATTCTGGAATCCTTTAGGGGAATTTTGGAGCCTAAATGACATCACATTCCATTCATATTGACCAAATGGAACATTAAAAGAAGTTTTGTATTTTATCTTTTTCTGAAATCTGAATTTGCCAAAAACTCGATTTCAAATCAAATTTGCTATAGATATTAGCATTAAAAGTTCTTTTCAGAAGATCTCTTTTGTTAGGTATGGGATACCTGATCCATTTTAAAATAGAGTTTAAAGTCTTATAATTGATTATATTTCATAGTGCTCCTCTTTCTTTCTCAGAATTTTTGTTAGCATAGAAAGCAGAGAAACTCCAGGGGGATTTAGAAATCCTAATAATTTTATTTTTTAAAAAAAAGTATCAATCTTCTTTTTATAAAATTCCATCATTTCATGATTCATTTGAATAGGTCTTGCCTTAGTGGAAATGGCATGTTCGTTAAATCCTCCAATGTATGGTAAATATACAATATGCTTTTTACGATCCGAAAAAGCATTAGGAAAATCAGAACATAGTTGTTTTTCAAATTTATTTTGAAGATTAGATATCTTAGTAACTATCTGCGGTGTTTTTAAAATCTGTTTGATTTTCTTAACAAAATTTCGTCTTTTATAAAGTTGATATGTTGGGAAAGTTTATTAATTTTGAATGTGTTTTCTCTTACGAAATTACTTTCATCTTGTGAAAGAGTTTTAACAAAAAGAAAATGTAAATCTTTTCCAAGGATAGTAGTAGTAATACCATCAAGGTTAGTAACATAGGGTTTTATCTGAGTGATAAAAGGCAGTCCTAGGATGTTATCTTCATTGATATCTTCAGTAATAACAATATCATTTGTTAAACAAATACCATTATTGCAAATATGAGCATTATAAAGCTTATAATTTATTTTCAAAAGTTCTCCTGTAGCAGAGTATAATTTGAAGTACTTTTTTACAAGTACTTAGTTCGAATAATACCTTTTATAATGCAATTTCTATCTGCAGCACTGTCAAGCAAAGCTATTTTTTTAATAAAAAAATGTTTACTAACGACTATTTTAACATGGATATGATGACTTTGCGGTCTTATAGAAGAAATTATCATTACTCCTCGTGCTGCAGGAGTGGAAGTGTCATTACCTCTGTTTGTAATAAGATTTTTAATTAAATAATCATGATTGATATTGGAGAGATCACTATCAATGTTATCATCAAAATCTTTATGGGAAGAGCTTTGGTTAGACTCAATGTCGTGGAAAGTTGCTTTTTTAGAAACTTGGTTGGTTAGAATATCAGTTTCAACAACATAAAGCAGAGATTTAACATTTCTAATCTCTTCTTTTAGAGTGAATACCTCATGACTAAGATCTGAAACAGATGGTTCAGAATGAATATCTAAACGATTCATGATTTTCTTCATGCTTAAAGGTTCAACTAAAGGACGAGTTTTGGATTTATCCGTATTTAGGAGAAGGTTTTTGAGTTCTAGGAGAAAACGATTCCTAGCCTCATTATCATTGATGTGTTGAATAAAATCAAAGAGAGCTTCTTTAGAATGGTCAGAAAGAACTCGAATATGAGGTGTACTATCACATGTACATAAGGCTTCAGTACAAGTGCAATCTTTTCCTGACTAACTAGAGTCGGAATCATAAGCAAGATCAATTTCTTCGTCATCACTGTAATCATCAGATGTACCTGGAGATTCAGAAAATTTTTCATCAAGAACAGCAAGAACCTTACTTTTATTTTCTTCATCAATATTAAGAAGATTAATTTTCTTCTTCTTAGATTTGTCACGACATTTATTTCCTTTATGACCAGTCTTTCCACAATTCCAACATACATCTTTTTTGTTGTAATTAGGTCTCTTGGACCTAAATTTCTTTTTCTTAGACCTGGTAGAATCATTTCTTCTTCGAGATTTCTTCCTATAAGATTTTTCTTTTTTGTATTTTTTCATTTTATCCAGAGGAGTGATAAAACCAAAGTCTCTACAGAAACATCCAAGTTCCTTTCTTGAAGAAGATTTCTCTTTCTAGAGATGATGTTTGAGCTTAATATCTGTGCAAAGCTCAAGAGTTACAACATTGATGGTGATTATCAAATCACCATAAGTAAGATTTCCATAAGGAATACTTCCATTATTCCGATCTTGGATTTTTTACCTTACTTTATCTGTAAAGAGAGGTTCTTTCCAGAAATCCAAATTGTAGTCTGGACGAATCATAACCTTACTAAGAAAGGCATGTTTGTAATGAATGAAGTTGTCTAAACTCGGACAACTTAGATTGCTTATGATTTGGAAACTCCTGTCTTGAAACATCTTTGGTTCTCCAATAAAATGTTTAGCAATATGATAAAGCAAAGTAGCATAAGCATCTTCTGTAGTGAAAGTAGAAGTGGATTGTGCATTACCTTCCATCTTAACAACAGACTAAGTCGCAGTGGAATTAATAATAAGTTGCTTAATTTCATCAGTGCAATAATTATCCCACCAATGTTTCAAAATTCCTGTGAAACCTGAAATTATCATGTTAGCCGCGTCTCTGTATGCTGACCCACCCATTTTGTATGCACTAATGGCAACACCCATTTCATGGCGTTTATTAAAAACTTTATGCTCTGCTAAGCCATCAATTTTCATTCAGGTATGCTTCTTCCTACATGAGAGGAAATGGATAAGAAAGTGTTTTCCTCATACAGCAAGTCTGGGAAAGAATGTTTGCTATGGTAGTTTTTCATATTGTGAAAGCGACTACTAGCAAGATTTTGGATAATATTGGTTTTCTCTTGAGCTTTGGAATTAGGTTCTTGGATGGTAGAAACCCTTTTCGATGTTTTGTCATCTCTTACAGAGATATTGAAATTGTTGAGCTGAGCATTGATTTGTTCAATGATATTTCCAGTTACTTCATAAGTATCAGAAAGTTTTGGGAATTTTTCTTTGGAAAATTCAGAGATTTTGAATCCTAGGTAGCTTTCTATATTATGATTGGAAGCCGTAGAAGTCAGGGTTGGTCTTCCACTGAGATTTGATTTAGTATCTTCTATATGTCAAGAGATAATATGAAGGATTTGGTTTGAATGATTGTTTTGTTCGACAACTCAATCAATATCTGGAGATGTGAGTAATGCACCTATCTTAACACTTTTCTCTTTGAAGGGAGAAGCCTTGATTACAGTACCTGCAACAGGAATATTTATTCCTTCTAGAGGAGGAGTAATAGATTCAACAACTTTTTAAGAAGCAGTGTACCATTTATTAATGATAATTTGTAATGACTCGGTACAATTTTCAATTCTTCCAGTAATTTCAAACCACTTGAAGAATTCAATTTCACAACCAATTCTTCTCATGTCTTTTATCCATAGATCTCAAAAAAAAATCTTTGTTTAAGAGTGTAAGAAGAAATATACCATTTTCTCTTTACCTTATTGTCAGGATGAGTCCATTGTTCCTGTAAGATGTCTGGATTAGGTTCAAAAGGTTTATTTACCTTGAGCATTCCTAACCAAGATGGCTTTTCCTTGGGAGTTTCCATCTCACTTGCAGTTGGACTTCCTGGAATATCTTTCTAAAAAACTTTAGCTACATTACCTGAAAAATCTACTCCTATGACTTTACCTTTACTGTTGTCAGTGACAGAATTGATGTCATCATCTTCTATTTCCTCCGAGGTTTTTGAAGAAGAGGATGGTCTGGGAAGCGCTCTCGAAGGACACGAAGTAGAAGGGGACCAAGATGATGTACGAGTCGAGGAAGATTTTCTGACCGAGTTATCAAGGAATTTCAATTCTATAGACCCGTAAGGAAACTGATTAAGTCTTTCGATCTGTGATCGTTCACAGTGTGAACAAAAGGAGGAGTTATGTTTTCAAAATGCCAATCATTACTGGAGAGTATATCTTTCCATTATAAAGTTCGAGGAACAAAGATAGAACTATGTTCATGGTTGGCTTCCACAAGCATAGTGTCACTCCGTATACTCGTATGACGAGCCTTAGGAGCTGGATGAGTCTTCATAAGATGATAATAAACTTTAAATAATAGCTCTTTCACGACTATTGATTTTGCTATTAATGTTTTTAGTTTTGACATTGAGTGTCAAAGAATCCATGACATTAGGATCATTAATGTCAAAAAAGAAATTTGGATAACAATTAAAGTAAACTGGCCCATCAGGAAGATTACTCTGCAGAACTCCTTATAAAGTCATTAAGATTCAAAAAACCTGCCATCTCTAAGGATGACACAAACAGGAATATCAAGACCCTTCTGAAATAAAGGCTTAATAGCAAGACGGATAATTTCTAAAGAAATATTAATGGCAATAGTAGACTCACAAGTCTTAATGTTACAACGAGTAAGATAACTAAAATTAAATAAGTGGTAAATCTTCTTAAAAGGTTCTTGTGGAATACTCCAGTTTTGTAAATTATTTTCTAATTTAGCAATCTTTGTAGATTACGAAGATAGATTAATATTTTTTAAAATATTTTTGTTATTTTCCATATGATTTAAAATACTGTCTATTGGACTTACAGAACAAAATTAACTTTAATAAGCATAATAATAATAAATATGCTAAGAAGTATGTAAGGCATATTAAAATACATTTCAATATTAAAATAGAGTTTCTAAAGGAGGTTTTCTTGGGTTGAAAACAGTTCTTTTGTTAGAGTCATCTTAGGTATGGGACCACAATCAAAAAGGTCTAAACGCCATTCGGTCTACAGCGACCTTACAGAATACGGTTGACCAACGTACGATCCGGATATTAATCGGATACCTCATTCCCATAAGAAAGAACAAATACCTCACACAAATTATAGAAACAATATAGAGAAATAAGAAAAGTATGATAACAGACAAATACATACAAATAACATACAAGACGATTATTTAAACCTAATAGGCTCTTCACTAGACAAGTACATTTTCTTGAATGTTACATTATCCCTCCCATAGGAAGATTCGTCCTAGAATAACACTACACATCATATTGAATCAAAGAGGGTATTTTCGAAAAACACATAAACATACTTGAAACTTTACTCTTTGTGAATAACTTTAACACAACTTACTCTAGATAATGCACATCACTCAAAGCTAATCTAAAGATTCATATCTGAGATTGAGGAACTTCCTTCTCAATCTCACTTTAACTCAATGCACATCACAACTCATGCAACATAAAAATAATGTCAACGCTATACAAAACAACGACGTGAATGCAAGCATGAACTTATATTAACTCATATAGTGTAAGTATATACAAACATAGTTATGGACTTAAAACACCAAAACCGACTAATTCACAAAAAATTTGAGTTTTATAAACAAAATCAGACTTAGGAAGAGTATATCTAATGTCAAGAACTAAACAACTGAGAGTGACGGGATAACATGTCAGCCTCGACCTCCAATGTTGCTCCCTCAACAAAGGGGTTCCTCCATAACACATTTACGGTGGACTTCCTTGTTCTTCAACTACTTCACTTGGCGATCTATATTATCAACTCGAATCTTTTCATAAGAAAGGTTCTCATAAAATCCTAACCCCTCAACCAGAAGGATGGATGTTGGATCACCTATATGAAACACTGGATGAATAGAAGCAAAGTCATTTGGTAACTTCAGTTCATAGGCGACATTCCCTACTCGCTAAAAGACCTCATAAGGACCTATATAACTCAGACTCAACTTCCCTTTCTTACAAAACCTCATCACCCCTTTCATGGCTGATATCTTCAAGTAGACTTGATCACCTACCTCGAATTCAATAGCTCTCTACATGTAATTAGCATAGGAATTTTGACGACTCTAAGCAGTAGCCAATCTATTCCTTATCATTCTCACCTTTTCCAAAGCCTCATGTATGATCTCAGGTCCAAAGATGGAAGACACTCCTACATCAAACCACACAACTGGGGACCTACATCTCCTGCCATACAGTGCTTCAAAAGGTGCCATCCTAATAAAGGAATGATAGTTATTATTATAAGAGAACTCAATCGGTGGCAAGTAATCATCACAACTCCCCTTAAAGTCAATAACATATGCTCTCAGCATGTCTTCAAGGGTCTAAATGGTACACTTTGCTTGTCCATCCGTCTGAGGATGAAAAGTAGTATTGAACTTCACCTTTGTACCCAAGGTGTTTTTGATCATCTCCATAAGTGAGAAGTGAACTAGGCTCCCCTATAAGAAATGATAGGTAAAGGGATCCCATGCCACCTCACTATCTCATCAATATACAACTTGGCATAATCTTCAGCCCTGTAAGTAGACATCACAGGATTGAAGTGAGCAGACTTAGACATCTTGTCAACAATGACCCAAATGGAATCATGTAGTTTCCTGGTCCTGGGCAAACCAACCACAAAGTCCGTATTAATAGCCTCCCACTTCCATGTTGGGATCTCAATCGACTGGATAAGAACTCTAGGCTTAAGGTATTTGTCTTTAACATGTTTGCAATTTGGGCACTCCTCCACAAACTTAGAAAAATCTCGCTTCATACTTTTCCACCAATAGATCTACTTTAGATCATGAAACATCTTGGTGGAACCTGGATGTATGGAATACTTGGATCTATGAGCCTCTGCAATAATATTAGGTCTCAGATTATCAATATTGGGTAAAAACAATCTGCCTTTGTATCTAAGCACACCATCCCCCCGAGGGAGTGATTCATACAACTTACTCAACACTAAGTCTTTAAACTCCATGATTATTGGGTCGAGATGCTACTTAGCTATAACATCTTTGAATGAACTAAAACACCCCCACTTGGTGTATCTACCAGTTTTACACCTAACCAAGTCAATTGGTGTACCTCTTTAACCATCTCCTTCATCTCATAATCAATAAGAGACACACTACCCATGCTCAATCGGCTCAAAGCATCGGCCACTACATTGACCTTAAATGAGTGATAGTGGACACTCATGTCACAATCCTTCTTCAGCTCTAGCCATCTTCTCTAACGAAAATTCAATTCTCTTTGTGTAAAAACATACCGAAGACTTTTATGGTCAGTAAGTACATCAACATGTGCACCACATAAGTAATGTCTTCAACATTTTAACGCAAATACCACAACACCTAACTCAAGATCATGGGTAGGGTAATTGTTCGCGTGGATTTTAAACTGTCATAATGCATATAGAATCACCTTGCTATCCTTCATAAGAACACATCCCATACCCACTCGGGAAGAATAATAGTACACCACATACCCTTCAGCACTACTCGGCAATGTCAGAATTGGGCTCAAGTGAGTTGGTCTTTGAGCTATTGGAAGCTCTTTTCACAAGTTTTAGACCACTCAAACTTGTCCTTCTTCTTTGTTAAAGATGTTATGGAGCAGCAATAGCGGAAAAGCCCTCAAGAAACCTGCGATAGTAATTAGCCAAACCTCAAAAACTCTAGAAGTCTGTAGGAATGAGGGGTCTCGGCCAGTTCTTTACTGACTCAATCTTTTTCGGATCAACCTCTACACCCTAGTCAGACACAACATGACTAAGGAAGGTCACTCATCTCTGCCAAAACTTATATTTGATAAATTTTACATACAACTAATGTTCCCTGAGTACTTGCAATGTCATTCTCAAATGTTGTTCATGGTCTTCTCTAGTCTTAGAGTAGATTAGGATGTCATCTATGAATACTATGCCAAAATAATCAAGGTATTCACGGAAGACCCTATTTATAAGGTCCATATACGCGGCTGGTGCATTAGTGAGATCAAATAACATGACAAGAAACTCGTAATGACCTTACCTTGTACAGAAGGTAGTCTTAGGAATGTCCTCCTTTCTCACTCTAAGCTAGTGATACCCTAACTGGAGATCTATTTTAGAAAAGAAACTTGAATCTTTGAGTTGATCAAATAGATCATCAATTTTGTGAAAAAGGTATTTTTTTCATTAAAGTGACTTTGTTGAGTTGCCGATAATCAATACACATTCAAAGGGTTCCATCATTTTTCATAACGAACATCACTGGAGCACCCCCATGGGAGATTGGCTGGATGAAGCCCTTATAAAGTAGATATTATGAATGCAACTTCAACTCTTTGAGTTCAGATGGATCCATTCTATCGGAAGGAACAAAAATTTGGTTGGTCTTGGGATCTAAGTCAACACCAAAGTCAATTTCACGTTCAGGAGTGATTCATGGTAAATTCTCCGAAAAAACAACTTAAAACTCATTCAGTATGGACACTGAGTATATGGAAGGAACTTCATGTTCTAAGTTATTGACACTTACTAAGTGATATAAATACCCCTTCGATAACATATTATTGGATTTAAGATGGAAACTATTTGGCTTATTTGATTTGAACTACGCCTTTCCCTTTCCACCACTAACTCATTAGGAAAGTGAAACCTTACTAGCCTAATTAGACAGTCTATGGTAGCATAGGATTTATGGAGCCATTCCATAACAAAAATAATATAAAAGTCAAGCATGGTTGATTATATTAAGTCAGCATAGCTAACTCTATAAAGAACAATGATTGGGCAATCTCTATATATTCTTTCAACTCTAATGTTTTCTCCTATGGGAGTACTAACTAGAAAAGGTTCATGCAAGATATCAGGAAGCAAGTAAAATTTACTAGCTACTAAAGTAGTAACTAAAGACAAGGTGGATCTTGGATATAAACTTTCATACACAGGAAAATAAAAGACATGCATGTTACCAGTGACCACAATAACTGACTTCTCCTGCTCCTCTCTACCTTTCAAAGAATAGAACCTATTCCTCTTGGAAGGATCGACTGCAACGGTAGGATTAGGTCGAGGCTGAGTATTTGCCTTGGCCTTATTCTTCATATATAGGCAGTCCCTGATCATATCCCACTGTTGCAGCACCCATAGCAGGCATTAGAACCTATCAATCCACTCACGTCCATGCAAGCCAGCCACACTTACAACTTGACTTTCTGTCATGTTGGGCATTTCTATCATTGCCTTTTTTGGAGTAAGACTTGCCTGCTTTGGCATTAGTGTTCCTGGAAGGAGTAGGATTACCTGAATGCTTGTGCACTTTATTGAACTTGGGCCTGTCCTTGACTCCAAATTAACTCCTACCAGTGCTAGAACCAGCCTTATCCGAGAGCCTAGGATTCTTGCCTTCTCAGCCTCTCTTCCTCCGAAAAATCTGCTCCACCTGCTATGCATGTACCATAAACCTAGAAAATTCCATGTTATCATACAACATGTCTGCCTGACATTCCTCCACAAGATCCTCTGATACATCAGTCACAAACCTGCTCATCTCATCCCAGCTACTGTACACCAAGGAAGAAGTCTATTTGGAAGGTTGAACAAACTTCAAGGATTATCCGTTGACTGATATACCTCCTTGAAGTAGGTTTATGAACTCCTAAACCTTAGCCTCTCTATGCAATTCGGGAAAGAACCTCTCAGGAATACAATCTTGAAATTGTCCCAAGAGGTGGGGACTTCTCTTGCTGCTCGACCATCTACCCACATCTTGTACTATACTTGAGCCAAATCCTTTTGCTGGTATGCAGCATACTCAGCCTCGTCCTTTTTATTAACACCTATAGTAGAAAGAATTTTGTGGACCTCGTCCACAAACTCGTGAGGATCCTCAATGGTTCTGGACCCAAAGTACACTGGAGGATTCATAATGCTGAAATCTCTCAGTCTGATAGGCATAGTTCTAGCATGTGGGTTATCCCTTGGAGAATCCTCTCTAGTGGCCTGGGTTGTAATAGCTTGTGCCTGAGAAGTGATGGCTTGGGCTATCTGAATCAGTGTTTCTATCACTTCTTCATCCGTCAACGCAACAGGTTGACAGGCACTTGCACTCCAGCAACTAGGACTTGAGTAGGAGCTTGGTTTCCCCACCAGCAGCTTCTTCTCCAACTCTCCTGCCTACATTTCATCCTGTCATCATTTTTCTATACGCAAACACATGAAGGAATTTAGATGCTAGAATGACAGAAAATGTCAAAACTCAACACAACACGATAAAGAGTATGAGATTGGAAGATTCCTAAAATCCCTAAGTCTATAAGTCATGGTTGTGGTGCACTTCACAAGCGCAATCTAGAAATTACTCTATGTGGTTGTTTTCAGCCTTAGTTCTTAAGTAATTTAACCTCATGCTGTGATACAATGTTTATCAAATGTGGGTCCTAGACCCTAGATGAGACCGGCGTCGTTAAACTCTTAGAGGTCACAGACAAGCCTCTTCTTAGCTTTCATCACAATCATACAGTTGAATTTAGGGGATCATTTACAACTTTTTAATCTTACTTAAGTGTACTAGACTTCATATAATTCTTGCATAAGAGTGATATACTAAAAACTCAAACTAAACAACCAACTATTAACAGATAGACAATTGAAATGAAGAATTCATAATATTATTAATATTTGCCAAACCGGCCTTAGTCCAAAAACTTGAACAAATGTTTAAAATAAGATGCTAGGGACAACATCCAGTAGCTATGTCTAATCTATTAAATCTATAATACTATGCATAGGCATCCTCAAACTCAAGAGGATCTACAAATGTCTAGAGGTATTAGTCCAAACAGCTTCAACTGATCCCCAATTTTCTTCAAAGACGTGCACCTATAAAAATAGTAATTGTATAATGGTTAGTACACACTTGTACTAAGTATGTATGTATGATCATAAACACATTAGGACTATGCATGAACAAGGAAAGCTCATCCTATAGCAACATGTCATCTTTGGAATGTGAAGTCACTTCACTTTCCTAATTCATTATTTATGAATCATACAATGAATATGACATATTTTCGTGAATTTAAATCACACAACTCATTTTCTATATGAACATAAGACCATGGAATCATGAAAATAATTTTAGAACAACTCGAGCAACTTATGTCGAGAGCTCCTCTCCCAAATATAGATTATTTTTCAGTCTCTTCTTTTTTTTTTTGTATAGTTCAATGATCTATTTTAATCCTATGTTTTAATTACGAGTGAAATGATTCATTGTAGTCTTATTCCTAAAATGAATCAAGTAAGCAATCCAAAAGATTATGTAAATGATTTGACTACCCTACTCACAAGTTATTCTTTCCATACCTGTTAAATTGGGCATGCAGTCTTTATAAGCCAATCCTTATTGGCTATGCCTATTATTTGATCATTTGCATAATATAAAGATGCTGGGTCATATATTCATACTCCAATTGATGATTCATTATATTTTTCTCCCTTTATTGGCATAAGATAGTAATTGTTAAAACTTCATTATTATCAAACACTGATGGTTTGATACACTTATGCTTTTGCTTTCTTAGTTCACTCTGAACTCTCATTTATTCTTCTTTGATCTCACGTTCACTTTGATCATGCTAGGTTGACTTAGGATATTCTTTTAATACTTTCATTGGGATCTTGTTGTGCAATGACTAAGAATGACTTACATCATTACTTAGTCTAACCTCACCCTTTGGTAATCCTATCCGAACACCCCTTATCTTTCTAGTTATTTCTTTCTTTCTTTCTTTGTTTTGTACTTTATTAAAGAAATCTTTAGCATTTAACCGACATAGATCATGTGAGCTAACATAAAATCAAGTGTCTTTCCCACACTGCAAAGAGTTTGTTCACCAGTCAAGTAAAACCGAATACATCCTATCTTTCTTAGGTGGATCTAGTAGATAGTAACCTTTGTTTGCGACATAGTTGAAAGACTAGGAAAAATTTTTAGACCCTTATCCACCGTGGTGGTAGTCTCATCTCACGAGGCTTACATGTGCTTGTACAAGTTCATTACTAGTCTATACGTGATTAGCTACTTTAAAACCGACATTGAACTGAAATCCTATATTATCATTATGGTGTGAATGATACTTTTCTCACTATTTCTAACATTCTCTTATGTGAGTATCTTTAACATAATTGATTAGGTGCAACTGAGACTTGCCTCACATCCTTTAACACCCAATTATAGGTCTATTTCATAACTCATAAGCTTTTAGTTATTACATTACTCACCTTATCTTGTTCAATGTTGTTTTGTAGTCTTGTACCATTCTTTATGAAAATTATAAGGACTTATTCAATGTGCAACTATGTTCACGAGTTCATTTAGATAGGATATGTTGGTACTTGTCCCAATCATTGGCATAGCCTAGGGAATGAGTTCATTGAGTTACATCTTGTCAAGTCAATCTTTAACATGTTTTTGTCCTTACAAGAAACATCATATTTTATATTGTCCGTATAAGATTTGTATGACTTTGTCATTGGCCAATTCTACTACATATTTATGAAATATTATTACTGGCAAATTTATTGGCATACACCAATCTTTAACTAAACACTTGTCATGATATTATGACTAGCCAAGTCAATCAACTTCGTGTATATAGTACATTAATCTCATCATTTTAAGCAAGATAACTTTTAACATTTGAGTAGCTCATAGGAACAATTCGGTGCTTAGGTTGTCCAAGCTATAAAGTTGATTTAGCATTGAAGATTCATTAACTAGCTTTGATTCTCATTCTTATTTCTTCTTGGAAACATTGAATTCAAAACACTTACAAACATACCTATAATAAACACACAAAGTAATCGAAACCTCCATTCCTTTCAATTGTAAACTAAATTTCATAAATGATTTATAACAATTTCATCTTGTCGAACAGAATCAGGCATTACAACATTCCTTATCGAATGTAAATGGTATTTTAACCATGCATATCTAACCTATTGGTCTCATTTTACATTATCAAATTATAGAAACCTACACACAATGATCAATTAGCACCACATACCAACAACATGCTCGACATTTGCATTATACATACTACTAAAATTGGAAATAGGGAGAACTATGGAGATGAACATTCAAAAATTTCATAGGGAACACTACTTTCGGTTTTTCTTTAATTTAAAACGTTTGAATAGCCTCCTGGGGAAAGGAATCCAAGACAAAAAACGCATAACTTAATGTAGAATTGAATCTACAAAGATGATCCTATACTTTGCACGAAAATCTTGAAGAATTTTCCTTGAAATCGCTTGAGGAGAACCGAGAGTGTTTTTCTGTTTTCTTACGTTTGTTCACTGTTTTTCAATACAGAGTTTCATACCTAGTCAAATGTGAGTCTAAGTCATAGGAACTTAATATTTCATAATTCAACTTAGGCTAATTAACTTTATTAAATAAATAAATTAGCTAATGACCAAAATGCCCTTCCTAAACTGACTAAACATAAGAGAGCACTTGATTTAGCCAAATCAAAAAAAAATTCTAAGGGTTCAGGTTTGACCTTGGATTTACATTAGTTAATTAAGTTGATAATTTAATTAATTAAGTGACCTAGGGTAATTACTAAAGTATCCCTAAGTCACTAGGACCATAACCAACCCCTTTTGACCATTCTAGGTTAGGTACTATGATGTTTGTTTAGTTAATTACTCAACTAGTGTATCCCGGTTAGGTCTTAGATTTCGAGCACGCTAGTTAGTTTATTTAGTTAGTCCTATGTTAGATAGATTGTTAGGTAAGTTAGTTAGAGGCTTCAATTTGTTAGGAAGCTCGGCCCCATGTGGCTTTACCCAACGCGCATTTGCACTCTAACTGCCCTAATGAAATTCGGTTGACCTTGGTCATTTGGTCTCTTGGCCGGTAGCACATGTGCATGCACATGTGTTTTTGTGCACTTATTGTCCCAAGGATCCTCACTTTGTTCTTGGGAACTGCTTAATCTACATGATCATTTTAAATGATCATGTGCTATGGTACCTAGGCTTGACACTTGGGCACTTTCACTATTCCATGTACCATCGGGTTGTTGCACTTTGCTAAAGCAATATGTGATCTTGGTGAAATTATTGTATTGGGACATCACATCTTAGAAAAGGGGATATATGTTGATGAGCCAAAGTTGACGTTATAGAGAGACTCCCTCCACCCATCTCTATAAAGGTGTGATAAGTTTTCTTGCGCATACGGTCTTTTACCGTAAGTTTATTAAGGATTTTTCAAAAATTGCACATCATATGTGTAGGTTACATCAGAATGAATGTAAATTTATTTTGATGAATCCTATCTGAAGGCATTTGGACAGTTGAAGGAGAAGTTTGTTTCGGCGTCCATAATTATTTCCCCTGATTGGAGTATGCCATTGGAGGTGTTGTGTGATGCTAGTGAGGTTGATCTTGGGACAAATAAGGGATAAAATCCTTCACCTCATTTATTATGCTAGTAAGGACCTAAATGAAGCACAAAAAAACTACATTGTGACTGAAAAAGAGCTCCTTGATATGGTATTCGCTTTTGAAAAATTTTGCTCCTATTTGCTTGGCACAAGAGTCATAGTGCATACTTACCAGTCTTCTTTGAGAACTTTGATGGCAAACAAGGATGTGAACCCAAAGTTGATTAGATAGGTGCTACTATTGCAAGAGTTTGATTATGAGTTAAAAGATAGAAAAAGGATCGAAAATTAAGTTGTCTATCACTTGTCCAGATTAAAGGATGAAGCTATGCGAGAGTTGGGTGAAAGGCTGAAATTGATGATACCTTGCCTGTGAGAATGTATTGGCCGCTTCTCATGAATTAATTCCATGTTTCGCCAATTATGCGAATTATCTGGCTAGTGATATAGTTCCATCGGACATGTCCTTTTACAAAGGAAAAAGTTCATGCATGATGTGAAAAAATTCTTTTGGGATGAGTCTTACTTATAGCGGAGTTTTGTTGATGAGCTTATTCGTCGTTCTGTGTGGTAAATTGAGATGCTAAGCTTTTTGGATGCATTCCTTTCCTCACCTATGGGTGGGCATCATAGTGGTATCTGAACTGCCAATAAGATCTTATAGTTTGGGTAGTATTGTACAACCATCCAACAAGATTATCATGAGTTTGCCAAGGCATGTGATAGGTGCTAAACAGATAGAGGTATTTTAAGAAGGCAAGAGCTCCCTTTAAATCCCATTCTAGCGATCGAGTTATTTGATGTATGGGGTATTGATTTTATTAGCCCGTTTGTGAGTTCTCATGGGATGAAATATATTCTTGTGGCAGTAGATTATGTGTCAAAATGGGTGGAAGCCATAACACTTTCCAACAATGAAGAGAAGAGTCTCACCGCATTCTTCAAAAAGAACATCTCTATTTGACACACCTAGGGCAATTATTAGTGATGGGGGATCCCACTTTTTCAACAAGTTGTTTAAAGGTTTATTGGAGAAATATGGGGTTCGCCACAATTCAGACACTCCGTACCATCCGCAAACTAGTGGTCTAGTTGAGGTGTCCAACAGAGAAATCAAGCAGATCCTGTCGAAAACAGTAAGTGCTAATAAAACGGATTGGTCAAGGACTCTTTATGATGCTCTTTAGGCTTACCGTACAACATAAAAGAATCTCATAGGTATGTCTAATACAGACTTCTGCATAGGAAGGCTTGTCACTTGTCTGTGGAATTAGAGCACAAGGCCATGTGGGTGATGAAGAAATTGAAGATGGATTTGAATGAAGAAGTAGAGCAGACTTCATGGGTTTAATGATCTTGATGAGTTTCGCCTAAAAGCATATGAAAGTTTATCCCTCTACAAAGAGAAGATGAGGAAGTACCATGACCAAATGACTAAGAAGCGTGAATTTGTAGTTAGGGATTTAGTACTTTTGTTTAACTCTAGGTTGCACTTGTTTCGGGTAAAATCAAGTCCAAATGGACTAGTCCTTTTTTGATCACTAAAGTGTTCCCACATTTAGTTGTTGAGTTGGAAATCAAGGAGGGTGCAAGTTTCACAGTCAACGGGCAGAGAATTAAGATCTACCTCGCGCATGCGAGTGTGCCCATGAAGTTGTTGAGGCATATTACTTGATGAAGTCTGAGTAATCAAGGGTCTTGCGTCGTGCCGCGACATAAAATCAAGCGCTTCTTCGGAGGAAACCAATGTGTATCCTTAAGCGAACATTAGGATTTTTTTTCTTTGTAGGAATAGTTGCATTATTTCATTTCGTTTTGATTTAATCAATGTCATGTGTACTTTTCTTTATAGTTTTTAGTATATTGGCTAGAGAGTAGTTTATGGTCCGTCTCTTAAAAGTGTCCATAAAACACAAAAATAACGTCTTGATGGGTTTTAAATATGTAGGGATCAAACCACAATAGTTCTATAGAAAATGGTCTGGCGCATATATCTACAGACCAATTCGACGGGCCGTCGTTACACCAACGGACCGTCGATGGGTCTCGTAGATCCCCGGTAAGTTTTACAATTTTGTCTAAGTTAGGGCACAATGGATGGACCCATCGATGGACCGTCGATTCACCTACGGACCATCGACGGGGTACTGTCAGTTCACTGAAACCAGTTACCTGACCCGACCCGACCGGCTATATAAAAAATAATCCTTTCAGTTACCTAACCACACCTTTTAAAATTATCCACCCAACTGTTTCCCTCTCCTTATTCCCTTATTCAATCCCTCATTAACTCAAGTTAACACCCACTTCTATTTTCTCCTGATCTTCTACTCTCCCAAATTCTCAGAAATCCCAAAATTCTAGTCCCCTAATTCTCCTCAATTTCCCTTGTTTCTTTATTTAGTGTTTGAAGACAGACACGTAGGTTGGTGTTGCAAGATCACCCACTCACTTCATTCCACTATAACCCTCAGGTATTTTATGTTCCTTTGGTCAATGAATTCTCGTTCATTTTCTTGTGGAATAATTTTTGTTGTATGTGGGTCTTGACATAGGGACATAATTGAATGTTAAACTTGTTAAAATTGGGTTCCATATCCCTTAGAATGATAGAAAGTGAATGGGTTGGGATGGACTCTTTGTACATTTTAGTTACTTGTTATTTTTCCGACTTAGGGCTTGTTAATCTCTTAAAATTCATCATTGAAATTGGCAAATAGAAGCCATAGGAATGACGAATCAGTATTTTGCTTGATATTGCTTGTTCGTGTACTATTTTGTTCTTGTAAGTGTTCATTTGCACGGTAAAAACCAAGCCCCAAATCCTATCTTTGACCAACAGAATGAGAACCCGTCTACGCATCATCAGTTGATCGATGGACCGTCGATGGGGTCCGTCGATGGTTCACCTTGAAAAATGCTAACTGTTGAATGACGGAAGTGGACTACGGTCCGTCGATTTATCGACCAACCATTATGCCTAATATAATCATAACTCAGACCAAAAAATTTAAGAAGACCCAAATGAGAAGCTAAAAAATAAAAATAGTAGAAGGAAGAAATTTTTGTCCATGTTAGATCATAGACAAAACAAACAAAAAGTAATCAATACATTTCTAAGGACACAACAAAACAGTGAGAAAAAACATGCACTAAAGGGAGTAAACTATGAGATATCCAATAATGATGACAAATAATTTAACCAGAAAAGTTGTCATGTTTAGAAATAACCTACCTCAAAAAATTTACTAGCACTTCCATCTTTCAATCCTTAAAGTACTCATAATATCCATTAAAAAATTTAGTAAAAAAATAGATAACCAACATAAAAGGAAACAAACATGGCCATCCTACTATTCCATGTTCAATGAACCACCAGCAAAATGGACAACTTCCAACATGGTGGTGAAACATATTTTGACGAGCTATTAAATTTGAAATGTTACTTAAAAAACAGATGTAAAAGAGAGGATCACTATACATACCAAGTTTGAAATTAATGAAATAAGAGAAAATATAACTCACAATAGGAAGCTCATGAAAGTTTAATTTTCTGTATTCATAGGCTCGGGGGAATATAAGATGATATGAACAACACCAAGGAAGACATTATTTATTTGTCGATTATGTAATTAACTTTTTGTTACAACGATTTGGGACTCTTTGAAGGGGACATATATTTTATGTCTCGACATAAAAAAGAGGGAAAAGTGACAATTCTTGCTCAATTAGTAACTAACAAACTGGCTAAAATGTATGCCTACAAATAATTGTAGGATAATCAATAACAAAGATTGAATGAGACGTTCTATGATATATTGCCTACAAACAAGAGGCAAACCTAGCAAATTACTAAGGCTCACGTGATGAAAAATTATTGAAAA
>CM064963.1:55767446-55885094 GCA_032847665.1 Solanum chilense | reverse complement strand
GTTTAGTTACTCATGGCCATAAATACAACATTCAAATATGTTAAATGAGAATTCATATACTTACTGCAATGAGGAAGAATAAAGTCCGAAAATTGCTTGATTAATCACCGAAAATCGCTTGTAGGAATCTACAAGAATCAAACACTATTTGCCAAAGTTTAATCTCACAAAACTATATGGAATTTGATAATGGAAGAGTCTCTCCTCTCCAAAATGACGTTTTTCCGCCGCCTCTCGGTCTCTGTTCGAAGATAGAATAAAAACTAAATGAACAAGGGTTTTATTTGTTGGAAATCTGCCAAAACGCGACCGGGTCGACGGACCACGCGACGGATCGTCGTGGTAGCGACGGACCGTCGTGGACTCCGTCGTCCTATACTTGGTCATTTCTTCTGCTGCTCTCTTCTTTCCCTCGACGGCAAGTGTGACGGACCGTCATAGACACGACGGTCCGTCGAGGGTCTTCGTTTCAAAATACTTCAACTCTTCGAATCTGGGTACTGGGATCACTTCTCTGATCTTCACGACGGACCTGCAGGACGGACCGTCATGGCTATGACGGTCCGTCACAAGCTCCGTAATCCCACACTTGGTCAGACTTCCCCATCTTCCTTCAGCAGCTGCACTACGCTGCCACCTACGGACCGTCACAGGCACGACGGACCGTCATAAGCTCCGTAGGTGGTCTCTTCTGCATTTTTCGCTCAAAATCTCCACATTCAGCTCTGGACAGATTTCCTGCAAAACAAAGAGAAACTTATATCAAAATTATCACAAAAAGGCTTTCGGACACACTAAACTTAAGGAAAAAGTATTAATTATACCGTGAAACCACGGTATATCATGTTTCTCGTGAACTTAATTCGGATAGTATGTCGGTGTAACAATCTAAGATAGACTACAATTTTGGGAAGATGTTTACAACTATTTTTATATTTCTGAATTATTTGTTATTATATACATGCTCATTTTTATGATAAAAGACTAATCAAGTGAGTCATCATTTTTTAATTAACCATTACATGCATATATTCGCAAAATATTAATTATTCAAATGACTCTAACAAAAAGTAAATGGGACACATGTGCAACACAGTTTCAAAGAGATTGATCAATTAAATTTAAAAACTTTCAATATATCTTTAACGCATTAGTCTCAATAGCAACAAATCTTCACTCTTTTTACAAACACTAACCTGAATAATGTCTTTTTTGTTTTCAACAAATTCCTCTATGTCTCTTTCAAGCCATCCCACAAAAATTCTTCTCTAAGGTCATGGTAGATATTTGTAGCACCTGAATGAATAAAATAACGAGAACCATGGGCTTCGTATAGGATCTGCTTCCCTAAATAATCCACATTGGGCACACACAACCTCTCTTGGTACCTCAAAACACCATCCCCCTCCAAGGAGAATGATTCATTAAGCTTGGCAAGAACCAATTCCATTAACTCCATCAATGATGGATCAAGGTGTTGCTTAGTCTTCACCTCAACAACCAAGGACAACTATGATTTCTTATGGACCATAAAACCACCTTTTGGAGAATCTTCCAATCTAACACACAAACGAGCCAACCTATGCACGTCCTTCACTAGGTCTTTCTTGCCCTCTTCAACATGATACTAACTACCTATAGACATACGACTCAAAGCATCCGAAATAATATAGGCCTTACCGGGTAGTAGAGAACACTCATGTCGTAATATTTCAACAATTCCAGCCACCTCCGTTGTAGGAGATTTAACTCCATTTTAGTAAACACATACTGATTAATCTTGTGGTGGGTATACACATCAACATGAATGCTTACTTGAGATAATGAGTTGGGTAGTTCTTCTCATGTAACTTAAGTTTCCTAGAAGCATATTCTATCACCTTCCCATGTTGCATAAGGATGCAACTTTATCCCACTCGGGATGCATCGAAATATACGACAAAACCCTTGCTACCATCTGGTAAAGTTAACACCGGAGGTGTTGTAAGCCTATCTTTCAAGATTTTGAAGTTTCTTTCACAAGCCTCCGACCAGTCAAACTTCACATTCTTTGGGTCAAAGTAGTCAAAGAGATGAAATAAATGCAAAATCATATACAAACCTCCTATAGTACCCGTCTAGACCAAAGAATCTTCTTATATTGGTTTGAACCAATGGTCTAGGTTAATTTCCAACCATCTCGGTTTCTTTGGATCAACCTTTACACCCTCACTAGATATGATATGACCAAGAAAATCCACCGACCTTAACCAAAACTCACACTTTCTATACTTGGAAAATAGTTGGCCTTCATTCAAGACATGTAACACAACTCTAAAATGCCTAATATGATCACCCTCATTTTTCAAATACACAAAGATATCGTTAGTGAAGACAATGAAAAATGAATCTATATAGTTTCGAAAAACCCTATTCATTGGGTCCATAAATGTCGTCGGGGCATTAGTCAACACAGCAGAAATCACCCTAAACTCATAATTACCATGTCTTGTTCAAAAGTCCATTTTGGGAATATCTTTACTTCTCCCCTTAAGTTGGTGATATCCCGACCTCAAGTGAATCTTGAAAAACTAACTCGCGCCTTGGAGTTGATCAAATTAAGTCATCAATTCAAGGGAGAGATAATTGATATTTATAGTAACTATATTGCGTTGACTATAATCGATACACATCCTAAGCGACTCATCCTTTTTCTTTACAAAAAGTATCGGAGCACCCCATGGGGAAATACTAGGTTGAATGAACCCTTTGACTAGTAAATACTTGAGTTCAGCCTTCAAATCTTTCGATTCAGCTGAAGACATTCGATAAGGAGGAATTGAAATAGGATTTGTATCCGTAGGCAAGTCAATACCAAAGTCAATTTCCCGTTCGGGAGGAATTATGAGAAGATCATTAGGAAACACTTACACGGAAATTCCCTCACTACGGGGACAAACACAATGGGAGGATCCACTACCTAATATTCCTGACATAACTTAGTATAGGCCATAGGAGACTAACACCTTGGATATTCATATCATTATATCTTTAAGAATTGCATAAGAATGTCCTTTCAACACAACCCTTATATGTGAGATCACAACATTTTCATCATAATATCATAATAAGGTACATAGGCAATTCATAACCAACCTTATATGATTTCATCTGAAACATAATATCACACCTTCACATAATCAAGACATTTCAATAAAATCATACTACCAACACCTAATCAATACAATCACAAGGCATGCTTCAATTGAACTTCATCGCCAAGTAAAAGCCATCACAATTGAATTAAAAGTTAAAGATAACAAATTCTTACAAATTCTCCTTCAACAAGAAATCATCATTGGTGTTACCCTCAACAAATCCAATTTCATCCATCAATAGGTGTAATAACATAATTTAATATCAATTATCACAATAAATAACTCAACTGTATCAATACTAACCAACTCAACATGAGTTCATAACCTAGGATTAAAGATTTGGGTCAATTCATGAGCTATTCCACAAACTAGGTAAATTCATCAAGAACTAATGTAATTAAACCATAATACAACATAATATAATCACAATACTAAAAAGAAACCTTAAAAAATACAATTTAGAAGATCAAATTCTTATTAGGAAGAATCACATATGAAATCATCTTTTTGAAAACCAATTTTGAAGGAACCCTTTTGGGAAAGGAATCCCAAAGATGAAAGGATCCCATAACATGTTAAATGTTGAAGATTTGATGGATAAAATGACCCTTCTTTCTAACCTAATGACGTTGACCTAGCCCTTCAATGGAGTTCTTCTTTGGGGAGAGGTGAAGTAGAGAGAAGGAAGAGCAATATGGGTTTGGGAATTGAAAGGTGTTATGTGAGGATAAGGCTTAGGGTAGCTTATATAGTGACTTAACTAACATAATTAACCACTCCCTGATCCCTAATTAACAAACTAACCAACTAATTATATAATGAAACAACTTAGAATAAAACTGTGAAACTCGGACCTAACCTATGACACCCCGACCTACGGGCCATAGGCCAGTCGACTCTGCCTTGGACCAACCATCCTACACTACCATTGTTTTGGTGAGAGAGTTGCCAAAATGTACTTTTGAAAAAAATTTTAAGGGGACATCAAAGAAGTTTTGGTGAGAGAGTTTCCAAAACGTACTTTTGGAAGAATTGTTTAGGGACCATCAAAGAAGGGAATTGACACCCTGTCGATTGGCCCACGTCTTGTAGCGAGCAACCGTTGATGCCGACATTCTCAAGATAGATTTTAGCCAGTTTGGAAGGGTCCTCCTCAAGGATACATTGGGTAGTCCTTGGGGAGTCGTAACCAAATTTTTCTAACTTAAAACTACTCTAATATGTGCTAGTTACCTTACCACCAAATTTCATCAAATTTTGACTCCTAAAACCTCGTCAATAAGGCTAAGGCACGCTAGCACCTTTCTCACTAGTCTCCGGATATCATGGACGTTCCTTGATGTCTTGAATCAAAAACTTCCTAAATTAATTTTATACCCTATAATTGACCTTCAAGATGTGTTCCAACCCTTATAAACTGACGTGAGGCTCTACATTGCGTTTTAGACTTTCGAAGTGTTACATTATCTTTGTGAAAACAAAATGAATGGAACATCTTGAGATATGAGATTTTCCATGATCCTCTCTTGGATTTTATCCACCCTACGTAGATACAACCTAACTTGATTCTTCAGCACAACATCTCCCCCTTGTTTAAAAGCCAAATCTCTTTGCTCTTGAACATTTGCCTTCAAGTCAAGCAAAATGGCGTCTTGGTATTGATTTTCTTTCACTGTTGACACTAATAATAACTAAGACCCATTGATCACCACTATTCCTCCTTCTGTGGGATCGATAAGTCTAATTCTCTGGCATGCAAGTCTATGCACATCTTTGGCTAACTCCATCTTTTCTTCTTCAACATGGGTAGTACTCCCCATGGATAACCTGCTTAATGCATCAGCAACCACATTAGCCTTGCCTAGGTGGTAAAGAATACTCATGACGTAATCCTTAGTTGTTCTATCCACCTGCTCTGTCTGAGATTGAGCTCTTTCTTGGTGAAGACATATTATAATCTCTTATGGTTAGTTAATACGTTAACATGAACACCATTCAAGTAGTGGTGCCATAATTTCAAGGTGAAAATAATAGCAGCCAACTCTAAGTCATGGTTAAGATAATTCTTCTCATGAACCTTAAACTGTCTTAAGGCATAAGCTATAACTTGCCATTCTACATTAAGACACAGCTCAAACCAACTCTTGATGCATCACAGTACACTACAAAATTGTGAGTACCCTATTGTACGGTCAAAACTATAGCAGTAGTAAACATGTTTTTCAACTTATGAAAGCTTTTCTCACAAGTTTTAGACTATTGAAACTTAATTGTTTTCTGAGTCAACTTGGTCAAAGGAGATGAGATAGATAAGTCAGCTTGTTCAAAGGAGACGAGATAATAAAAACCCCTTAACCAATAATCTATAGTAGCCGCCCAAACCCAAAAAAATCGTTATATCTTTTGGAGATGGTGGTCTAGGATAACTTTGAACTGCTTGTATCTTTCGGTATCAACTCTAATCTCATCACAAGAAATGATGTGGCGCAAGAATGCAACATACTTGAGCCAAAACACACAGTTAGAGAACTTGGTGTATTAACTCATTATCTTTCAAGTCTAAAGAATTATCCTGAGGTTACTAGCATGGTCTTTTTCATTCATGGAATAGATTATTATGTCATCAATGAAGACGATAACAAACAGATATAAATAAGGTTTGAACATTCTATTCATAAGATCCATCATTGTTGGAGGCGCACTGGTCAAACCAAATGATATGACCAAAAGCTCATAATGTCCATATCTGGTTCTAAAGTTGTCTTTGGAATATCACATTCCCTAACTTTTAACTGACGGTAGCCTGATAGAAGATTAAATTTTGAGAAGCAGGAAGCACCCTGAAGCTGGTCGAAAATATCATCTATACTTTGAAGAGGATACTTATTCTTCATGGTAACCTTAATAGGCATTAGTTTATAAACATCCTAAGGGAACCATCTTTCTTTCTCACAGACAAGACCTGAGCGCCTAAAGTTGACACACTTGGTCGAATAAAACCCTTATCTAATAGATCTTTCAATGAATCTTTCAACTTTTTTAATACTTTTGGTGCCACTCTATATGGTGGTATAGATATTGGATGAGTGTATTGAAAAATATCTATACTGAAGTCTATGTCTCTCAGGATGACTCTAGGAAGATCATCTAGGAAGACTTCTGGAAACTCTTTCACTACTAAAACTAATTGAATATGAGCTATCTCAACACTAGATTCCTTAACTCAGACTAAGTTATAGACACATACCTTAGAAACTAACTTCCTCGCCTTAAAATACAAAATTAATCAACCCTTAGGTACTGCCGAAATACTTTTCAACTACAAGACTGGCTCATATGGAAATTACATGTTGAGTACTAGAGTTCTAAAATCAACAAAGGCATAGAGGGCATGAAGCTAGTCTATACATAGAATGAAATCAAAGTCTATCATGTCTAACTCAACTAAATCAGCTATGGTGTTCTTGTGATTGATAGAAATAGGAAAATCAAGATAGACCCTTTTTGCTAGAATGCATTCTCCAATAGGGGTAGAACATTGAATGGTTCACTAAGTTTCTAAGAATAATATCAGTGTTCATAGAAAAATATTGAGTTACAAAAGATAAACTCGCTCCTCGATCTAACAATGCATACACAGTAAAGTCAAAGACTTGAATCAGACTTTTTAAAACGTTTGGAAAATTATCATGTTCTTGGCAATTATTGAGATCCCAAAAGTTGTTTGTTCCTCCACCAACACCAGAAGTAGCTCCCATTGGTGCAGCCCTGTCTGGTGGAGAAATATATAAAGACTGAGTTGTTCTTCTATTACTACCGCCTTGCTTGTTCTTTGGACAATCCCTCATGAAATGCCCGGTCTAACCACACTTGAATCAACCCCTGTAGCCCTCACGACAAATACCACTGTGATTTCTACAACACACGGTGCAGGAAGGAGGATTACTACCTCTATGCGCCACACTACCCTGTGAATATGCAGGCTTAGCTCGAGAGTTTTGGCCATGATGCTCAACTCTGTCTTTGGGCGCAGGTGTACTAGAAGATGATGGTGCAGACCCTTTTGTTTCTGAAACTGTGGCCTATTCAAACAGCCTTTCTAATTTCCACACTCATTTCCAGTCTTGGCTTTCTTCTTTTTATACTCCTCTTTGTCTCTCAGTTTTTCCTCCTCTGCCTTCTTTATAAAGATAATCAACCTCAATTTGTCTATGTCTCCAATAAGCATTGTCACTCGGCCCTCGTTGCTTGAAGAGTGACCCAATTCGGTGAAAAATAAACTCCTCCTACTCATCATGACCTTAACCATATTTAGAGCATAACGAGATAGATGGGTGAATTTTAACCCATACTAATGCACACATAGTGAATCCTGCTTAAAGGTGAGGAACTCACGTACCTTGGCCTCTCTTAGTTGTCGCGGAAAGAAACCCAATAAGGCCTCTTCTAAAAGAGCCCAGATCGCAGTGATGCATCTTCATCTCTACCTTCTTTCCACTAATAAAAACCAAGTTATAACAAAGCCCTTGAGTTCATAAGCAAGTAGCTTAACTCTCTCAGTTTCAGCAACATGCATCACCTCAAACACCTTTTTTAGTTCCTCAGTGATGTTCTCAGGTTCCTCATTAGTGATGAACCAATGAAGCTTGGGTGGTTCATCCTCTAGAATTCCAAAATCCTATCAGTGTCAGACCCTTCTTGTCGAGCTCCTCTTTGTTGACCAACTTGGTTAGTCACATCTTGACTCAATATCCTAATGGCCTCACAGAACTCAGCACTGATAACTTCCCCTTGAGGTTTCTCTTCAGGTGCATTGGGTAATTCTTGTTCTTAAAGTTCAATGTTCCTCCTAAATGGACAACCTCTTGTTGCTCTTCGTGAAGGTATGGTTATATGAAACACGCGTAAGCAGAAAATAGAGAGAGACTTTTAGAGATAAACCCAAACGCACGAAGAAGAATATGAATGAAGTGAGAAATTCCTAAATGTTGTAGCCTCCTAATCATAGATGTGGTTCACACCGATGACTAAGACTCTACAAACACGACTTTATTGACTCCCTTAGACTCTTCAACCATGTGTCTGATACCAAGTTTGTGAAACCCCGAGCCTACACCCTTGACGTGGACGACATCCAATGACCATTGTTTGCCTTGAGTTGACCCTTGTCCTGGCATACTTAAATTAGTAGAAGACTTTAATATAAGATATAACCCAAGAAAAACATTAAAGATAATAATTAACCAAAATTACCACCCAAGTCTTAGTCGATTAGAACTGAAAGGAATAGACTAAGAAAACATAATATCATCTGTCAAAGAAGCCTCTAAAATAGTGAGAGATGTTCAGAGAGGACCCCCAATAATCCTAACAACTTAAAACTAAAACAAATAATTGAATGCTAAAGATGTCGTCCGGAATGAATGGAGGATCACCAACTGAATCTCAGCAGCTCACTAGATCAATGATATGCTGAATGTTGATCCTAGTTAGTTGCGTCAACATCTTGATACAACGCAGGCTAACTGGCATCAATACTAACTAGCATCAATACCTTAATGTACAAGTATGCGAGTTGGAATTCTAACAACACTTAAGCTCGAAAAGGAATAAGAAGGAACACTTACCTTGGCTATTTTAAACTCATGAATAACGACTCATTTCAATGTAACACAATTTAAAAGAAAGTGCAATATAATGAAGTCCATCTAAAATATGTTGTAAACTCACTCTACCAGCGCATCATATACCCGTCCAAAAGTATAAGACCTGAACTGCCTAATGGATCCACTAGTCTATTGTGAAAAGAAGTTCATCTAAAAAGTATGACCATTTTCTACGCATGGTGGCTACATGGTTTATAGAGGTTATGAGTACTCTGAACTCTCCCCCATATCGGTGCTCAATACTACTCCTAAAGTATGTTTTCTCTTATTCTTTAAAAACATACAGATTTTGTTTTTTCATATTAGTGCTTAAAATACTTAGCTCAAAGGCTATCTTGGAAATCTTTGTTTCCCTACTTGCTTCTTTTAGAAAGCTATAGTTCTTTTCTGAAAACTCACCCTAAGTTTCCTTCGAATTTAATGTTTCCTTACTTGTTTAAATGTGGAAAAAAATTAAGTCTCTTTGTGAATACTTAATACCCATATACCTTCGAAGAAAACAACTTCAACTTTACTCTTTACTTAGATTGAAAATTGAGTCGTAAAACAAAGTTAAAATGTTTAAATACGACTCTTGAAAACCTTTAAGAAGTTTTTTTAACTTACTTCTTAACTTTAGACTTGACTCTTAACTTCCTTAACTTTGATCTTAACTTTCATTAAATTGAATAATGGATTCAAGGTTATTATTTGAGTTCTTTCACGATTTCTATCTTTTTAGGAATCATTTGAACAAGTTAGAATCATTGGAAGGTGTTAATCTACCTTAGAAAGACTTACGAGGGCTAAACTTTGAAAACTGGGTGATAAAAACCGATCTTGGAATACAGGTGGAGCGCCGCGCCAGCCTCAGTCAACTGAGGCTTAATTATGGAACACTGGTGGCGCTTCGTGCCAGGCCCAATTGACTAAAGTTACTTAGTGGTGCACTGCTGGCGCGATGCGCCTTGCTTGCACAGGAGTGTATGACGAATTTTTCAATTCTTTTTCTAATCCCTTAAATCCTACACCTCCATAGTTCAATCCCCAAACCCTTAGGATCATCAATACTATTAATACCCAAAAGATCTAACTCAAAAACAACGTATAATCAGCATAAATGGGTATTCAATCAACTCAATCAAAAGAGATTCGACAAGATTTATCAAGAACATCACTTCAAATCATATGAACATCTTCAAATCTACAAAACTGAAGAAAGATTAGTGTGCGGATGAATTAATCGAACATGAAAGATATCACATACATTAATAGGGATCACCCACAACGAATTCCACTAGAATCCAATGGCGTTCATGGCTAAATCTTGATCTTTCTCCCTTCTTCTTCTTCTCTTCTCTTTTCTTCCAAGCCCTAAGCGTAAATTTATTCTAAAACATAATTACGGACAGTAAAAACCCCACTCAAACCCTTAAAATGAATTAGGAAATAATTGGGTAAAAGACTTTCTTTCCCTTACTTAAATCCATAATTGGACTTTCCCTACTTCAACAACCCAACTTTCGGAAGGCGTATCTCCCTTATACGATATCGAAATCATACGAACTTGGCGGCGTTGGAAATATATTTCCGAGGGCTTTACAACCATGTAAAGAAGTAACTCTAACTCATCCTGATCTAGGAGTTATGGTCGTTTGAAAATGACCAAAACTAACTTTTCCTAACTTTAGAATGTTTCCCGATTTTCCTATTTTTTCCATGTGACAAAATTTTATTTCTTAGCTCATTCCTAGATATTTCAAATTACGAGTTGTTACATTATGTTTTTCAATCAATTATTGTTATTGTTAGATAAATTTTATGTCACGACCCAGATCGTCGTGACTAACACCT
Source organism: Solanum chilense (assembly GCA_032847665.1). NCBI lineage: Eukaryota > Viridiplantae > Streptophyta > Magnoliopsida > Solanales > Solanaceae > Solanum > Solanum chilense. The sequence continues at coordinate 55,874,458 of CM064963.1, read as the reverse complement.
ATACTAACCCTCTGGTGGGAGAACACAACTACAACCCAATCAAGCAACTTAAACCAAAACTAAGATATTAAAGTTACGAAAATAAGTTAAATACTAAGAAACTAAATAGGGAGTTTCCATAAACTCCAACAAAAGTCTATATATTAAACAAATGCAGCAGAAAAAACCTAGAACCTGAAAGTTAATGTACAAAAACATCAAAATTTCAACAAGTCTAAACAAGAAGGGACTAAAAGCACATTCTAATGAACTAAGTGTTTAACTAAAAAAAATTCCAAGTCTAAAAATGGTGGATATAGATGAAATAGAATTCCATGGCAGCTCAAAAAATTCTAGCTCACCTTTGAATCCAAAGTTTACAATCACAAATATTCTAAGTTAGGTCTCTCCACAACCACCGTAAGATGCCCTACACTCAATGAAACTAATAGCAAGTGCAAATCAGTGATACAGCCAAAGTTTACTAGAAGGATCACACGGCTATCCCACTAAGTGCAACATAAACAAGTTAATACAATAACATAACAATGAATCATATCGACATATACAATATCAAATAGAACATGTTCACCAATAGACATTTATCACAAGTTGTTGGTCCTCTCATGGAACCCAAACCTAAACTGCTAGTGCACTGGAACGTGGTACCTAAGTAACATTTATTAAAATACATGTCTAATATTGGGGATACGTAGGCATTCTAATGCCCAATATTGAGAAATATTGGGCATAGTATAAAAAATTGTCTAAGGGGTATTATCCAATTTCTATATAATACCCAAAATATTCGGCATATTAGAAAATATTGGCTTAAAGGGGTGTTAGCAAATTTTTCTAAGTATTAATGAGCTTGTTCCAGAAATTTACATGCAATGAAGACCCTAAGCTAAAATACAATAACTTTAAATATACAAAATAGGTGCTAGGAATCCATGTGTCAAGCCTAGGCCCATAGCACATGACCAATTAAAATGGGCATGTACATTAAGCAGTGCCCAAGGACATAGTGAGGATCCTTGGGACAAATTGTAAACATTCCAAATGAACCATCAATAATAGTTAGTTAGAAAAGTGCAAACAACCCATGTGCAAGCACATGGGGAGAAACAGCCAAGGAGGGGACCACCCTAACCGAATTTGGTTAGGGTAGTTAGGGGGCAGGCGTGCACAAGGGTTCTGCCATGTGGGGCCTAGATCTCTAACTAATCATAAACTCTAACCTACTGACCTAACTAAATAACTAACCTAGGACAAACAAAAATAAATTATCTAGTACAGACGACAACCTAAGATTAATTGGGTGACACTAACCTAGTAACTAGTTAAAGAGACAACCTAGTACCTAACCTAGGATGGTCCAAAAGGGTTAGATATGGTCCCAAAGACTTAGGGGTACTTTACAAAATTACCCTACGTCCCTTAATTAATTAAATTAAAAATTTAATTAATGAATAAAAATTTCAAATATTGGCCGAGACATAGCTTATTTCCATATTTTGGGTCAAGTCAATGTTCTCCTATGTTTAGTCAACTTAGGATGGGCGTTTTGGTAATTAACTAATTAATTTACTTAATTAACTTATTAAACCTAAGTTTAATGAGTCAAGATCAGTTCCTAAGACTTAGACTCATGTTCAAACACTTGGAAATACACGACACAAAATAGTAAGCAAGCGAACGAAAGAAAAATAGAAAGTTCCATTGATTCTCTTAGGCGATTTCAAGGTTTTCTTCAAGGTTTCGTACAAGGTGGTATTCGTAGATTAAATTCTTCATAGGTTATGGGTTTCCTCTCTTGGATTTCTTCCTCCAAGAGGCTTTTCAAACGCTTCAAACTCATGAATTTCGAAACTAGGGTTGTTCCCAATGACATTGTTGAATGTCCATCTCCCTAGTTATCCTTGTTTTTTTATTCTAATAAGTATGTAGATGTAAATCTCGAACATGCTGTTTGTATGTGGTCCTAACTTATTTTTATGTGTAAGTTTCTTGATTTGTTAATAACTAATGAGGCCTATAGATTGGATTCGAATAATTTGAGAGTTAGGTACATGAATTAAGGAATGATATAATGTTTACTTATGTTTTGAGAATGTTAAGTTACTATGAACTGTATATGAAGTGTAGTTAATGTCAAAATTTTTAAGTTTCGCCTTGTTAGTGTTAAGGAATCACTATATTACATTCGTGAAACTAATTGATTTGGTTAGTGAAGAAGGGAAAGAAAACATCAAGAAGTGCAAGAAGTGTCTTGCAAACCTACAATATTATAGAGAAATGGAAACCCGACAGCAAAAATAGAAGAAAAAGAAACATAAAAAAATGAAAAAATAAGGTTGTGGGATAAAACAAGAAAAAAAATCGAGTTTCCAAGCAATCCATGGAGAAGTGTAAAAAGATGACTTAGAGGAACTTGACTAAAGATTGATGAAATGACAATACTTTTTACTCATTCCTATTACAAGCCTTCGAAATATCTTTTTGAACCTGAGTAAGACGAATCGAAGGTCACTGTGAAAATAAAGGTCAACCTATGGGTTAAAACATATATTGTATTCATCTTTGTGAGTGTGAGCATTGAATATTATCCCTCATCTTAAATTGATTAATCTTTGCGTGGAAAATTGAAACATTATTTGTATGAGGGCATTTAGATACTTCAGTTGAAGCTTTAACTTTCATTAGTAGCAAGTATTGTAGGCTATAGAATCCTTGGTAATGGTGTATCACAACCTGAATCTTTAAGTATAGAACTGACATATGCATAAGTAATTCGAGTCTTCTTATATATATATATATATATATATATATATATATATATATTCAAGATTGAGTGTTATGTAGCAGTATTTGTGGCATCCCATTTGAATTTCTGAACTTGAGTTTTACTTGAGGAAAACCAAAAGGTTAAGTTAGAGGTGTTGATGAATCCGCGAATCGGACTCATTTAGGGCTTCATTTTAATGTAATTGGTGTCCTCAATTGCTTGTTTTATCTCAATATCTGATGAAAACTCTTAAGTTTTAAGTATTGGGACTTTTTAATACGAGTATGGATACACAAGCACAAAATGTAACAAAAACGATGAAAAAGATCTCAAGTTGAACCCTAAGCAATGCCAAGCACGCTTAGTGATCCACCGAATAGAGACTTTTTGCCTTTTATTTAACCAAGAGAAGCCTGAAGGAAGTGGATTCAAAACGAGATTAAAAGAAGAAGTATGTGCTTCCCCGAATAGTTCCACAAAGCCAATTTATTCCTCCCAACGTTACAACATGAATGGACGATAAAGGAAAACCACAAACAACATCGAACTAGAAGAAGGGCTAATTGCCGAATCACTAAGCGATTGAAAATTCAATTCGCCAAACATTATTACTATTTTTCACTTTTAAAACTCTTTTTTATATTTTTCTCTCTAGCTTGGAGAGGGTTTTGTGGGAGACTTGAAGAAAATGGTTCTATTTCCTCAAATTGGAAGTCGGTCTTGGCAGTTCTTTTTCCTTTGCTCATATTAAGGTTAAATTTATTATACCCATTTTGTTTCCTTATTATTTTAGGTGTATATGATTATTGCTTGATGTGTGGCTAAAAACCCCACATTCTTAAGGTGTGATTTAGCAAATATGTGTTGATATTATTGTTGGGTCTTTCTTACTGATAAGATTAGATGTATCTTAATGGTGATTTCACCTAGTTATTGTGGTTTAAGTTAATAGGTTGGTAGTTGCAAATAAAAATCACCTATGTATTTTCGGTATTTCGAGAGAGAGGCCACTACACCAAGACCGCTAGATTAATATCCTAAGGGGAGGTCCCTCGAGGGTGAGCCCCTATCTTCATATATAAGCACCTTTCATCGAAAGAGCGGGTGTGGATAAGGCGTAGGAAGGATAGATTAGACGACTGGGTGTTTGATATGAACCCATTTGATATGGGGTAAGTTGCCCGAGAGGGAATTTACTTTCACCTAAACCTTACCCTAGTGACAATTTTTTTGCTAATTTTACTATCAAAAGCATGTACCCACTAGTTTATGTGAACATATATTGCGGTTACACCCCAAGAACTTTCCTCCATACTTGATTATTCCTTTAATTTTTGCTTTTCTACTACATGTGACAAAAAACCCTTTCGTTATTTTACGCTTTGGTGATACAAACTGAATTTGCGTTGTTTTATTCAATGATCTCTTAAGTTATCAATATTTAGAACGAAATTCTAGTTAGCTACTATTTTTACTACCACTCCCTGGGAACACGACCCCAATCCTTTGTTGGGTTACTATACTCACTTTGATTCGTAGACACTTAGACTTTAGGCTAGTGCCATTGATCACAAATTACTGCCTATAAACAATAAAACATCAATATCCTATTTAGGTCAATGTAGTGGATGATTCTCTCTTTAGATAGTCTATGGATAGAATAGCACATGTTTATAAATAACAGAAAGACTTAGTCAAAGATGTTCACTGTCTTGCTAGTTTTGGAGTTTTCCTTACGGACACATCATATGATGGTGTAATAGTTCAAAATGGGTCAGAATCTCCATTAGTAGAAGAGGTTAAGGAAAAAAAGATACCGATCCTATATTACTTCAGTTAGAAGCTCCAATTCATTAGCGTAAAGTTGAGGTTTTCTCCTAAGGGGGAGATTGTGTGCTGCATGAGCTTATGTATTCGTAATGTCAGTGAGTTGAGGTAGAAAGTCCTTACAAAAGTACATAACTTCAGGTACTTCATTCATGCATGTGACACTAAGATGTACCATGATCAATGGTAAGTCTTTTGGTGAAACGAAATGAAGAGGGATATAGAGCATTTAGTGGCTAAGTTGAATAATTGTCAACAGTTTGAGGTAGAACATCAAAAATGAAGAGGTATGATTCAAGAGATTAATATTACTACATAGAAGTGGGAAGTGATAAAATTGTACTTTAATACGGTTTTACCTCATACTCACGAACATATTGACTCCATTTGGATGATAGTTAAAGGAGTCACATCTCAGAAAGAGGTCCTCCGTTTACATCCCATTTCTACTATTCGTTCTAGAGAGGTCTTGGTACTCAACTAAATTTGAGTACAACATTTCATCTACAGATACAAGAAGATCATATCATTTAGACCTTAGAAGATATGTTTCGAACTTTTGTGATTGACTTAAAGGGTAGTTGTTATGACTACCTACCTCACAAACAGTTGCGACATTTATATATAGAAGTGGCTTTTATGAAAAGTGGTGATATTAATGAAGAGTTGCGACTTCTTTCAAAAGTTATGACTTTAATGCAATGTTGTGACTTTGATGATGAGTTGTGACTTTATGAAAGGTTGTGAACATTCCAAATGGTTGCAACTTTTTAAAAAAATTGTAACATTCTTGATAAGATACAATAAACATTTGTTCAGACTATCTTTTGTTGTCTATAAATAGAGAGATTTTCTCTCATTTTTAAACAACAAAAATTGTGATCTTCTTCTTCTATTTGCCAAAGATTATCTATTCGTCTATTTTGCTCTTATTGAGTGACTTACTGACACCACTCTTTTTGTATCAATAAGTTAGTGAATAAAATCGTTTCATCTTGAGTGGATGTAATTCTTCAAACCTCTTGTATTGGAAGGGAATATTTTCTTAAAGGGACATTGTGCATTCAGTGGACTCTATTTTTTCCTTTCTACTTTTTCTATTTTTACATATCTTGGTATGATCTTTTACAATCATTACTTTATGCATATGATATCAATTATTGTATTTGAGTACATGTTTTAAACTTAGTTTTTTATGATTCTGCAAAGTTATTATCTCCTATTATATATAATATATACATATATAGTGCAAATATTCATTATGCAATAAAAAATAATTGCACTTAGTTCCAAGAATTCATGTTTTGATATTCTAAATTAATTTATATAACTTAAAAGTATTATATAAGTAAGCTTACATATTATCCATTATTACATAGATATGAAATTTATCACTTATCAGTAGAAAAAACTCATTATACAAGTTCAAATGTTAAAATTGTTTTCATATTCAAGCGTAATTTATTTTTTCTAATATATTGACGATTTTTTTAATTTTCTCCTAAGACATAGATTAGAATAGCACAATCTATGCAAATTAAATGTTTCTTTTTATTTTGAAATGTCATTGTATGTATATTCTTTTTTTGCTTATTTATTTTCCTTTTAATGTTGATTAAAGAACCAATTATTTATTATATCATGAATAATTCATCCATTTGATGTTTTTGGGTTATGTTATAATGACAAATAATCAAATTTAAGTTGGAATATTGCTTGCATTGTTTTAAGAACATTCTTTGCAAGTTAAGTGCAATTATTATTTATGACTGCACAAAGCACAGGCAAATTATCTAGTCTAGTATATATATAAGTGAGAACCCTAAGTCGGCTTACGTGGCACCACCACAAACAAGAATTTCTCTTTAAATTATTTACTTCCAAACTATCATCCCTTTACATGAGAAGTTGTGACTTTTATGAAGAACGGTCCACAAATAAGAATTTCCCTTTAATTTATTTATTTCCAAAACTAGTCTTCTCTTTAATAAGGAGTTGTGACTTTTATTGAAAACATTAACTTTTATGAAAACTTGTGACTTTCATAAAGAAGTGAATCTTTTATATCAAAAATTTTAAGTCTTATGAAAATTTGTGACTTTTATGAAGAGTGGCGACATGAAAAATTATGAGTGTTATTGAAAGTTGTGACATTACCGAAGAGCTGTAAAAAAAATTCAAAGTGTTGTGACCGTTCCAACAAGGCTCAATGACAAGTTGTGACTTTTATGAAAAACTTTAAATTTTATGAAACATTGTGACTTTCACAGAGTTGAAACTTTTAGATCAAAAGTTGTAATTTTGAGGAAAAGTTTTGATTTTTTATTAAGGGTTGTGACTGTTATGAAAGATAGTGATTTCTATTAAAGATTATGAGATTTTCAAAGGGTAGTAACTTTTTAAAAGAGTTGTGAACGTTCCGATAATGCACAATAAGTATTTGTTCGCACTAGTTTTTGTTGTTTATAAATAGAGGGGTTTCCTTCAATTATCATTTGTAGGTGTTTCTCCGGTGTAGGGTAGTCGAATTCAAATACATTAATTAAGATTCTTATGAAGTTTGTTTCCTTACTCTAAGTTTTATTCCTCCTATTTAATGGATCTTAATCTTTAGTATAAGTCATAGTAATTCAGTAATTATGACAATTTATTTTTCCTTTTTTGGTGATTTGTTTTTACTGTGTTAAAAATTTCAGCAATGATGGTTGAAAAGTAATGTTTTCTCTTGTCCCTTTCTATAGGTTTCTTCATATATACAAAGAAAATTGACTTTTGATTTAAATGTGACCTTACTACTATTCCACCTCTTATTCCACGAGTCATAACGTTGTTGAAATGGATAAATTCATTACATTTGGTTCTATAGTTAACAAAACTTTATTTCTGCCACTATTATTTGTAGTTTTTTTTCCTATAGGGGAATCTAATCCAAGTACATTATTTAATATTATTGTGAAGTGTGTTTCATTCCATAAAGTTTTCTTCCTCATATTTGATAAAGCTTAATCTTTTATTGTTAGTCATAGTGATTCATGTATCTATTTCAATTTCTATTTGCTATTTGGTGAATTTTTTTACATTTGTTACAAATTACAGACTTTTTTCCCTTTCTACAGTATTTTTCATATACTTTTTGGAATTATTGCTTGTGAATTGTGATATATTTGATAGCACACAACAACAAATATACGATAACTAATATAGAACAATGACAAAGTTTGCTCAAAGAATTCAAAAGATTGCTCTCTTGCTTGAACATTTAGTAAATTATTTTGAATGTTTTTTCTAAGGTACAAACAATTGGTATGTCATTGAAATCTTCTTAGAAGTCTCAATTAGTCCACTTTTTTTGTCGCAATTTAAGTATTTTGTCATATTTCTCTGTCTCTTCTTTTTAGGCATACTAAAAGATCATGTTTTCTTGAAACAAAAATATATCTGAAATATACTATAAAAATAATAATTTTTATAAGCTATAAGTATGGACATTAACGAAGAGTGCTAGAGCCTCGATCGGCATTAATTAATTTTCTCTCAATTATATGTTGCTATAAACTTTATGGACATTTATCGAGAGTACCAATTACCTCTGAATATACATATTTAACAAAAATTAATATCTTAATTTTTGTTAGAAATCATTTTTACTGTAGTGATAACTCTTTATCTTGATAAATTTTTTTGTTTTTATAAAGAAGTGATTACTCTTCTTTTGGATTGTTTTAAGTAAATCTGTGAACAGTTAACATAGACAAAACCTGATAGATTATCTTTTTAAAAAATATGTTTAGCAACATGCCTTTTCTTATTGATTGCAAGGAAAGTACATTTATATTTTGTTTTTTTTAATATTTGTTAGTTCAACTGCTCCTAAAGTTATGCTGTGAGATTGTTGTATGTTATATGTCAAAATTTTGTTTACAATATCCAGTTGTGAACAATTTCATTCAGATGTCACCTACTACTTGGCTGATAATTGCACTAATTCTTTGTAATTGCATACAATATCCATATCAATAACTATGGTTCAATTCTAAATAAGTTGGGGCTGGTGATATGACACCAAGCAATAGTGATGACTACTCTGAGACAATGGGGAAAAACATTTATGATAAATCCAATTTTAGTGTGATTTTCAACATATGCATGATACCCCATACTATAACAAAAACAGATTGATGGAGGTTTATAATAAATGAGCATGAAGCTCTTCCATTTAAGTTTAATTAATTATGTTCTTGTATGGAAGTGATGTTCCACTTACTTGGGAGTGTTGTTGTTTGAGATTTTTTGGTCTCTTGTTTAATGTCTAATGTTGTTACTTATAACTTTTTGGAATTTAGAAAATTTTATTGCTTCTGATCAACTATTTCTACGGATATTTTCTTAGACTTCTTTCTTATAGTTAAAATATCTCGATGACATATAATTTTTCTAAATGAAAAATAGAAATTAAGAAATATAGCACTTTCAGAAATGTAATGGATGCATCAAAAATATAAATATTATTGAATGATCATATGAAGCTTAGTAAGTTCAATTTTTTGCGAAGCACGGGTTATTTACCTAGTGTGTATATAAATCAATAAGATTGCATTTTTGTTTCAATTTTTTTGTCATAGTTACATTTTTAACAAATAACAAAACAAAAATTATCAATAAGTTCAATACCATAGGTTTTACGATCCTTTGTAATAAAATTTTTAATTGCGTTATTTTTGTCACAACTGTGTTTCAAACTTTTATTTTAGTACATGGTGTTATGAACTTTAAAGGAGGTTTGGACCGAGAGGACAAGAATCGACTCTACTAATAGAGGTCTTTTGTTTGTAATATTCTAATGTAAATGCAAGTCATTTATGATAGCTGTAATATTTGTACCTCTGGCTTCATTCTACTTTGGACTGTTTTTTCAAGAGCCAAGTGTTTATCGAAAGTAGTAATCTACCTCTAAGGTAGTGTTAGCATTTGTTTATAGAGACAGCAAAGGGGAAGAATGGGTGGGGGCGGGGAAACTTAACGTTATGTTGGGCTGTTACGGAGTGTGTTGAAACAATTTATTTTTAAATTAAGCATGGCAAGGTGGGAAAAAAATTTATACCTCTCTACTCTCTCTGCTAAAAGAGTTGAAGCATCTGTTTTTGTAATTTATTAAAATAAATTTGATCATAAAAAGAACAAAATTGTTTCTTAGTCTTGGAAATTATTTTGAAATCATTTGTAAGCAAAATTAGATTCAATTATATATATGTTTTCGTAGACTTGTTGATGTTATATGATTTAGAAAAATATCAATTGAATGGGTGACAAATGACAGTTAAGCTAAATATTGTAATCTTTTTTATTTTAATTCAATCAATGTGGTTTCATTTATCCTAAATCTATACCACCTATATAAGGATTTTTTTACCCTTAAACTCACTCAATTTTTTCATTCTCTGAATTCCCAAGCGAAAACCCAAAACTCCTCTCAAATATTCTCTGCTAGAAGTTGGAAGAAGAAAAAAGAATTTGGAGCTATGTCAAGATCAGGTCTCCCAATATTCAAGCGTTTGAGGTATTTGTGGCTAAGGTATGATGTATTTTCATCCATGAGACATCCTCTCTTGGAGTCCCTTAGAATTCCACAATTTGAAGAAGAATTTCCACAATTCTAGTTAAGGTTTCTCCCGTCGTTGTGGGTTATGATGAATATTTATCCAATTGTATGGATTACGATTGTTTATGATCAAATTGGTAGAATTGCGTGTATTTAGGATCAAATTACATGTACCAATGCCTATCCTATAATTGTAGAGTTGAATTGATATAGTGGATTTTATTCCATGCGAGGGGAACTATATGAGTTAGATGTATCCTTATAGGATTGATCAAATATTTTTTGAATTGATTGATATTGAATCATATATAATGAATATGATGTTATTTGCTTGAGATTTAAGCATCAATGATTATCATGAGATGTAGGGCTTTGAGAGTAAAGCCTAGACTATAATTGTTGATTGTTGATATTATATTATGGAAGCGATAATTCCTATAATAAACTGATAAGCATAATTATATGAATGTGAAAGGTCTACTCACATGAATTATTTTAGGTTTAAAGATTGCTCACCTATAATGAGTCTAGCCTAAAATACAATTAGGAATGATGAGGGTAAAGGCGATTACTCTTGACCTTCATATGCAAGGATATGAGGAGACTTCCATACTCTTTAGAATTTAACAAGAGGTGAGTCTCCAAATTCTTATTATCATGAATGGACACAGAGCCGAGTGCCCATGCTCCTTATGATGATGTGGAGGCAAGTACATGTGTCATATGATTAGTTTGTAGAGGCGAGTATCCACAATGAGAATGTGACTACTACGGAGTTTAGTTCGGTATTCCAAGTATTGTATCAAGCCGTGATGGCACAAGCTAAAATAGATTGGTATCCCCCGTGAACCCAAGTGTTGGCATGATAGCGACAAGAGTTAAAGATTTTACAAGAATGAACCCTCTTGAATTTTATGGCTCCAAAGTTGAGGAAGACCCTCAAGAGCTTATCAACTATGACCATAAAGTACTTGCTATTATGGGTGTGAATATGGTAGAGAAAGCAGAACTAGATGCTTACAACCTCAATGTTTTTGCTCAAATTTGTTTTAATCGGTGTAGAGGCAAGGCTAAACTATATTAGTAACAAGCAAACCTTGTATGTGTATCTCCAAGCATTTTGGAGATAAATAACTAATTAGAAGGTCTGAGACGACCCAGAAAGCACTTGATCATATCATGATCTGATTTGTAAGCCTACTTGGGTCTTGAGTATTTACTTGTAAGAACTTCCATATTGAGATTATAGAGGCCAAGTTACTTGAGTTCATCAACCATAAACAAGAAAATATAAGTGTAAGGGAATATGCTTTGAGGTTCATTCAACCTTCCAAGTATGATCCCTCTGTTGTGGTGGATCGTAGGGCCTAGATGAGTAAGTTTGTGTATAGAGTGTCCTAAATGGTAGTCAAAGAGTACCACACCACAATGTTTATTCATGAAATGTACATTTATTTCCTTATGGTGCATGCCCAAAAAATAGAGAGAGACAAGCTCAACAAAAGATCTAAAAAGGCAAAGAGAGCAATGGTTGATAACGATAGTTATTCACATTGTAGGTCCGGTGGATGGGATCGTTCAAGGTTTCAACAAAAGTTCTTCGGGAGAGGTTCTTCGATTTCACCTTCAAGGCCTATTTATGAGAGTGTGTCTAATGCAAAACCTCAAGTACATGGAAATAGTCCTTTTGTGCCTACTTGTGCTAGATGTGGGAGTAATCATTAAAGGAAGTGTCACCGGGCTCTAATGCTTTTTGGGGTATGGAAAATAAATAACAAACTAAGGAATTGTCCTTTGGTTTCTATGAATGATGGAGATGGTCGTCATAGGTCTCCATCTACCCTTCATCTGGTCCAAGTGGTCTAGGTGGAAATTCTCCTTAGCAAACACGTTTCTACGCTCTCCAAACTAGAAGTAATCAAGAGATTTCCCGGGATGTTGTGGTTGGTATATTAAAAGTTTTCCATATAGATTTGTATGATTTACTTGATCCGGGTGCGACATTTTCATTTGTTACTCCTTTTGTAGCTACGAGATTCGATATCTTCCCGATGTATTGTTAGAGACTCTTTTTGTCTCAACTCATGTTGGTGATTCTGTGGTTTACTAAGATATATTATGAAAGATGTTCAGTTTCCTTATCCCGTAGAGTTACCTTGGTTGATTTGATAAAACTTGACATGATATATTTCGATGATGTCTTAGGTATGGATTGGTTGTTTTCCTGTTACACCTCAATTTATTGTAGGACTAGAGTAGTCAAGTCTCAGCGTTTAAATGAGTCTATGCTTGAGTGTAAGGGGGAAATTCTATGCCTAGAGGTCAATTTCTGTCTTACCTAAAATCTAGGAAAAAGATTTCGAAGGGTAGTATCTACCATATAATGAGGGTGAGGGATGTGGAGTCCGAAACGTTTATTGTTAAGGTGATCCTAGTTGTAAAAGAGTTTCCAAATTTTTTTCTCAATGATTTTCCTCCCGAAAGGGAAATAGACTTTGGGATTGACCTTCTCGCCAATACCTAACCTATATTTATTCATCCTTATAGAATGAAATGATGGAATTTAAAGAGTTGTAGAAATAGTTAAAGGACTTATTAGATAAAGGTTTCAATTGACTGAGTATCTCTCCATGAGGTGCTCTAGTGTTGTTTGTTAATAAGAAACATCATTTACTCTGTATGTGTATTGACTACCGCCAATTGAAAAAACTGACCATCAAGAACAAGTATCCTCTTCTGAGAATACATGACTTATTTGATAAACACCAATGGACGAGTTATTTCTTTGAAATTGATCTCCTTTGGTCGGGTTATCAGCAATTAAGGGTGAAAGAGGAAGATATTCAAAAAATGTATTTTAGAACTTGATATGGTAATTATGAATATTTTTGTTGTGACTTTTGGTTTGACTAATTCCCTGGCAGCGTTTATGGATGTAATGAAAAGGGTGTTTAGACAAAACACTTATATGTTTGTAATTGTGTTCTTCAATTATATTTCAATCTATTTAAAAAGTGAGAATGAGCATATTGATCATTTGAGGATTGTGTTGCAAATTCTCAAGGACTATCAACTCTAAGAATAGTTTAGTAAATGTGAATTTTGTTTAAGGTCTGTAGGTTTTCTTGATCATATAGTTTCAAGCAAGGGTGTTGAGCTAGATCCTGATAAGAGGGATAGGGTAAATAGTGGCCTAGACCTCTATCACTAATAGATATCACATGTTTCTTAGGTTTGGCCCGTTATTGTAGATGATTTTTTGAGGGGTTCTCCTCCACTGCTTCTCTTTCTATATCTTTTACTCAAAAGAAGGACAATTTCATATGGCCTGTAGCTTGTGAAATGGTTTCCAAGAGTTGAAAGATATGCTTACTTTTGTCCCGTTGTTATCCTTACCGGAAGGTACTAATGGATTTATGGTATATTATGACGCCTTTAGAGTTTGATTGGGCTGTGTGCTTATTCAATATTGTAAGGTAATTGCCTATGCTTCAAGGCAACTAAAGGTTTATAGGAAGTACTATCCTACCCACGATCTTGAATCAGGAGTAGTTATATTTTCCTTAAATATTTGGAGGAATTATTTGCATGGTGGTCCATGTTAATGTGTTTACTGATCACAAAATCTTGCAATATGTGTTAACCCAAAAAGATCTAAATCTTTGCCAAAGAAGGTGGCTTGAGTTATTAAAATATTATGATATAAGTTTTTTTCTATCACCTACATAAGCAAATGTTGTGGTGGATACCCTTAGTCGATTATCCTTTGTTAGTGTGGCACATGTTAATGATGAGATAAAAGAGTTGGTTTGAGATGTTCATAGGTTGGCCTAGTTGGGAGTTCAACTAGTGCATTACACCAATGCTGGCATTATAATCCATAATGCTTACGAATAATCTTTCGTGGTTAATGTTATAGCAGAGAAATGTCTTGATCCGACCTTAGATTATTGAAAGAGGCGGTTCCAAAAAGGTCCATAGAGGCTCTCTCTTAAAGGGAAGCTGGTGTCCTAAGGTTCCAAGGTCGATTATTTGTTCCGAATGTCGATGACTTGAGGGAAAATATCCTGTCAGAAGTCTATCTATAGTTCTTTGTATTATATTAACTCGGGAAGCACCAAGATGTACCGTTATTTGATAAGGTACATTGATTGAATGGGATTAAGAAAGATAATATGGGATTTGTTGTTGAGTGTCTTAATTGCTAATAGTAATGATTGAGAATCAGATACCATGAGGTTTATCTCAAGATATTAGAATTCCTACTTGTAAGTGGGATGATTTGAAAATGAACTTTATCGTAGGGTTGCAAAGAACTCGACATCAATAAGATTCAATTTGTTAGCATGATGGAAATCTAAAAAATAGTATATATTTATGTAATTAGATAGTGATATAAATTAGCATGATCATATACATTTCTTGTAGAATCACAGGAATAAATATTGTGATAGAATAGCGGATTTGGAGGCATTAAATAGCATATTTGTAGAGATAGAATAACTGATCTTTAGGGATAAGAATGACGGATATTTAGGGATTTGTAATATTTATTCTCTCTATATAATGAAAAGATTCTCACTTTGATAGGCATTCAGCAAACTAACACAATTCGGGTTATAGTAGACCTAATGACTAAGCTGGCCCATTTTATTCCCGTCAAAGTTTCCTATCCCGGGGAAGAATATGCTAAGATATATTTGAGAGATATGGTAAGGTTGTATGGAGTTCCCATGTCCAATATCTCTAATAGAAGTATCAGTTTACTTCACAGTTTTGAAAGTCATTCCGAAATGGTCTTGGCATGGAAGTTAAGTTTAGTAGGACTTTTCACCCACAAACTGATGGTCAAGCGGAAACAAAAATACAAACATTTTGAATACATGTTGATGTTTGTGTGATAGATTTTCAAGGGAAATTTTGTTTACAATTCCCCTTGATTGAATTTTCCTCTAATAATTGTTACCAATCCTGTATTGGTATGGCTCCGTTTGTTGCTCTTTATGGTAGGAAATGTATATCTCCTATAGGATGGGTTTAGATGGGTGTTGTTTATTTGATAGGACCCGAGTTAGTTCATGCGTCTATTGAGAAAATTTGAATCATTAGAGAGGGTTTAAGAATGTCCCAAAGTCGATAAAAGTTTTATGCAGATGTTAAGAGAAGATACCTTGAATTTGATTTTCATGATTGATTTTACTTAAAAATCTCTCCCATGAAGGGTGTAATGAGGTTTTGAAAGAAAGAGAAAATTAGTCCCCCTTTTTTAGGCCCATGCCAAATCTTGAGACGTGATTGTAAGGTTGCATATGAGATTGTTTTTCCAAATGAGTTGCCATCAATACATCTGGTTTTCCATGTCTCTATGATGAAAAAGTGTGTTGGATAACCGACATCCATAATTCCTCTTACAAGGTTAGAAGTGAAAGAGAATCTTTCTTATGAAGAAGTTCCAGTTGAGATCTTAGACCGGCAAGTTACGAGGTTGAGGAACAAAGAGGTTTCTTTATTTAAGTTCTTAAGGAGAAACCATCTAGTTTAGGGTTCTATGGGAAGCCGAGACGAAATGATTTCGTGACATCCTCATATCTTTCCTCTTATTCTAGCTTGAGGTAATGAGTTTCTCTTGGGCTGCTTATGTTTAAAATCATGTGCATTTATGTGTTTCCATGATTTTCTTAAATTTCCATGTTCATGAAAAAGATTAAGTTTAGAATGAAATGGATTTTATGTTTTTTTTTCCTAATGTTGTTTAATATAGTTGCTTGTAGACTTCATGCGATGATTTGTAGAACATGCCTTGTGTTGGAGTGGAGTTCCCCTCTCGGAAATTGTGCTTTATGAGATTGAATTGCATATGAGCTCCATGAGATTCTGTGAAGCATAATTTTGTGTTGGACATTATAGTTGCTCCTTCAACATGAGAAATTTTAAGATTGCATGCATATTGGGTTGATAAATGTAGTTCCTGCTTCCATATAGTGCAATAGGTGTGTTTATCTTGGAGATTTAAGTTCCTCCTCGATTGTGTGCATGTTGCATGCATGATGGGCTACTTGTATTGAGTCGTTTGCCAAGAAAGTGGTTAATATCTCATTTGAGGATGAATGATCCCAAGGGGAGATAATGTAGCACCCTGGATTCGAGGTAGGGATAAGAATCAATTTTACAGAGGTTTCAGGTGCAATCCGCGATGTCCAACTATAGTTCATTGGTTGGACCATGGACTTTAGGTGGATTAGTAGAGACGGACAGCATGAAATCCTCCAGACCAGGTCCACAACTAGACCCTCGAACTCTAGGAGGGTACCCATTTCACGATCCTAGGGTAGGTAGGTCAAGACTAAAATCTCTAACAGAGAACCACGGTGTGCAGGACAGACCGTGGGTCCATGCACAATCTGCTGGTGGGGGTTCTATGGGTGAGAACTGACATGTAAACTAAAAGGTAGTTGGGTCATTTCTTGGATTAATTAAATCAATGTGGTGTTGTTTTTACTAAACCTACAGAATATATACAAGGATTTAAACCCCCAAACTCACTTAATAAAGTCATTCTCTCTATTCGTAAAAGAAAACCCAAAACTCCTCCCAAATATTCTCTCTACAAATTTGAAGAACAAGGAAGAAATTGGAGCCAAGTCAAGAGCATATATCCCAATATTCATGTTTTTGAGGACATTGTGACTAAGGAATGATTGATTTTCAACCATTGGATCCTTCTCCCCATGGAGTTCCCAAGAATTCCACAATTCGAAGAAAAATTTCCGTGATTCTAGTAAGGTTTCTTCCATTGTTGTGGGTTATGATGATTATTGATCCAATTGATTTGATTGTGATTATTTTTTAATTGAATCAGTAGAATTGCATGTATTTACTTGTACCCATTCCTATCCTAATATTTCAGGGTTGAATTGATATAGTGGGTTTGATGCCATGTGGGAGAACTCTATGGGTTAGATATATCCTTATACGGTTAAAGCATTATGATTAGAATTGCTTGAGATTGAAGTATATATGATCAATACCATATCAATTTCTTGAGAATAAAGCATCAATGATGATCATGAGATGTAGTACTTTGAAAGTAAAACATATACTATGAATTATTCATTGTTGATTTTATAGTATTTAACGGATACTTCCTATAATGAATCGCTAAGCATAACTATATGAATGTGAAAGTTCTACAAACATCAATTATTCTAGGTTGAAAGGATTACTTACCTAAAATGCATTTATGAATGATGAGTCTAGAGGCTATTACCCTTGACCTCCATATGCAAGGATATGAGGTTACTCCCATACTCCTTAGAATGGAACTAAGAGGTGAGTCCCCACTTTCTTATGAAGATGATGGACATAGATGTGAGTACCCATCCTTATGAATTAATGTGGAGGAAAGTACCGGTGTCATAGAATGAGATTGTGGAGGGGAGTACTCTCAATCTAAAAGTAAGTAAGGCAAGAGACGAATACCAATTAGACTTTATAAGATAGGCATTGAGGATAATCCCCATGTATTTAAATGTAAGCATAACTAATGTGATTATGCTATTAAGATGATTTTTTGGAGTGTTGCTCGATAGGCCATCCATGATATAAGCTTGACTAAAGGTGGATGAACTAGTCTTTTCTAACTTTAAGTGAGATTACTTAAGGGAGTGTTCCTTTTTCATTATGATTCTTATGATGTATTGATTACGTGCATTCCTTTTTAAGAATTAGGTTGACTAATTCTTATATATATGTTGTTTATGCTAGTCATCATATTTAATAATTGATTGTACTAACATATACTCCTGTCTACATTCTATCACATTTAGGGTCCAACACTCCCGATTCTCACACATTTGGCTAGGTGCATATATGACTATTTATTAGCTGCATCCAAAGATTTACCTTCTTTTGTTTGTTAGTTTGATCCAATCTTCTTAGGCTTATACTAGTTTCATAAAGGACTTTGACTGCATTAAAAAGTTTGAAATTCCCACTAATTTCTATAACCTATGTTATGATATGTTAAGTGTCTTTGTATGAGGCTTCTCGTGGTCTTGTACGCCTTGTTACATCTAGGGGGTACCCTGGGTCATGAAAATTCAGAGATGACATCTTGGTATACTCACGGAGCATGACTGATCGTGAACAACATCTTAGGATCATGACCTAGATATTGAGAGATCAAGAACCTTATATTGATTTCTCAAAGAGCGAATTTTTTCTTGTGTCTATAGAAATCATTCACCACATGGCGTCATGGTATATCTGACAAAAATTGTGACTATTCATGATTGTTCTAGGCCGATGTAAGTTATTCAAGTTCAGAGCTTTATCAAATTGGTAGGCTACCACAAATCGTTTGTTGAGGGTTTATCAATAATTGTAGCCCTTTTGACCTAGATAAATAGCCTTGATGTTTGTTTTAAGTTGCTTGGGGAGTGTGAGTTTATCTTTCGGAAGCTCAAGGAGTTATATTGGTTCTTCCATCAAAGGTTAAGGCCTTTGTGGTCTATATGATGTATCAAGCATCGTCTTGGGTTGTTTAATGATGGAGTGGGGTCAGGTTATTGCCAATGTGTGGAAGAAGTTGGTCCACATTAGTGCAAGTACCCCACCAATGACTAGAACTTGAAGGTAGCACATTTTGAGCATAAGATCTCGACGTGTTACTTTTATGATGTTTATTTTAATATATCAATTGATCACTGGAGTCTTCATTACATCATAATCTAGAGGGACCTAAATCTACGTAGAATCACTAGATTGAGATTCTGAATAACTACGATATCTACATTCTCTACCATCCTGGCAAGGCAAATGTATTACATGACGCCTTGAGTTGGAAGGCATTAAGTGTGGGTAGTCTAGACTTCTTATATACGGTGAAACAACATCTAGCTTTGTACATTTATTCCTTAATTAGTCATTTGTTTAACTTGGATGACTCCAATTCTAGGTGTGTTTTAGTGAATGTAGGGGGTTCAACCCTAGCTATGTGATTAGATCTGTTGCCTTCCGTTTGTGGATTATTATTTGGTAGAACTTCAAGACAGAGTGTTAGAGGTTGATGCAGATAAAATAACATTGGATGCAAATGGGGATTTTTTGTTTTCAAATCGTATTTGTGTTCCAAAATTTGGGGGGTTGGTTCAGCTAATAATTATGAGTCCTGTGATTGTAAATAATCTATATTAATCTGGGCATTGATGAGTTGGGGATTTCGACTCATTTAGGACTTAATATGTAAGGATTTAGTGTCCTCAATGCCTATTTTACATTCACAACATATGTCAAAATGTTAATTTGCAACAATGAAGGCAAAAGAGTAAGAAAAGGGCATTACTTGGAAAATGAGAGAAAAAATTGAAGAAGTTTATGGAAAGCAAGGTTGGTACTCGTCAAAGCCAATCGCCATATTGTTCAATGGACGTGCAGCTCACCAAAAGTTTTAGCATGTCAGCCCATGGACAATACAAACTTGGGTATCACATGGGTATTTCGGTGATTCATCGAAGTGTTTGGTGATGTAAATTTAGCCCGCAAAATTTACAAATTAATTGGTAAAAATGCAAGCGAAAAAGAAGAGAAGAGGAGTACTTGGCGCGTTGTCGACTAAGTCGGCGAGCCCGATCTTGATCACCAAAACTTACAAAAAAGAAAGGTTAAAATTCCAAATCAATAAAGTTATAGAAGTGGCACTTTACACATGACCGATCAGGTTGGCAAAGCCCGACTAACTTCGTCGAGTGACTTTAGAGTGGAAATTCTGGGAACGTATAAATCTAATGTTTAAAAGAAGAAAACGAGCTCCCACATCGTCTAGTTCTTGGTTTTTGATCCTAAACATTCAAAATATTGTTTTAACTCTTTTTTGAGTATCGATTTACAGTTAGTTTGATTTTTAGATTCAATTTGAGAAATTGGCGGCTTGTAGATTGTTCCCAACCGGATGGAAAATGCAGTTGGTGACGATTTCTTGTTCATTATTATGTTTGGATAAACCCCCATTTTTGGGGTGTGATTATGTAGTTGAATGTTTTAATTAGCTTATGGAAGTTAGTATTTACTGATTTTATTGTTGATTTGAAGTGCGTATAATTAATAGTTTGAGTTTTTATAGAAGAATTATATAATTCTAGTTCTGTTCCCTAAGCTTTATTGATTAAGGAGTTTTAGGGTTAAAATTATTAGTTTATGATTGTAGGGATTGTGTTATTGTAGATTTAACTTGAGAAAGTGGGTCTTAATGCAATCCTACAAATCTTGCTTTAAAAAATATATTGATTAAGGTATGGGCTAATTTTATGTGTTTTGTTGGTCTAAATAGTTACTGCACCAAAAGGCCAAGCCTACCCACTAAAGTTCAACGACTTTTATAAATAATTATCACCCATTTAGCGAAATTGCATTCAATTTATCATACTCCCAAAAAACACTATCTACTAGTTTACTCCAGAATTTATGTTGTTGTTATTCATTCACTCCTCCCATTGGACATAATTGTCAAACCCTGTCATTTACTTTATTATTGCAAAAATGTAAACCTCTATAAACGATATGAATACCATTTTACTTTGTAATCAAATTCTATACCGCATATTCCGTGTGTGATCAAACCCAATTCTTAGTTGGGTTTACACTTCTCAGGGACCACCAACACTTAGAATTGGATGAAGTTTAGTTTAGTGTTATCAAAAATGATTGATGTGGTGTGGTGTGCCCTATTGCAGATAGATAATGGGTAATTCACGTGCAATGTTTACCAAAGAAAGGAGGAATCATGGTAGTGTCGAATGAAGACGGAGAACTTGTGCCTATGAAACTGGTTACTAGGCATCATTTATGCATGGATTAAAAGAAATTGAATGCATAGATTGAGAAAGACAATTTTCCTATGCTATTTATCGACCTAATGGTTGATAAACTTGGGGTCATAGAGGATATTGCTTTTCAAATGGTTATTCCAGGTACAACCAGATTTTTGTTGCACCAAAATATCAATAAAAAGGTACATTTAAATGTCGCTGTGGAACATTTTCTTTCAAGAGAATGACTTTAGGGTTGTTCAATTCTCCAACAACATTCCAGTGATATATACTTTATATTTCCCCATATATAGTTAAAGACTCAATGGAGGTCTTTATAGAGGATTTTATGCATGTCTTTAAAACCATGGGCAGGTACCACAAGGGTGCATGGAATTCAATCTTGTTCTAAATTGTGAGAAGTGTCATTTCATGGTGAAAGAGGGTATTGTTTTGGGCATAAAATCTTAGGTGAAAGAATTCAAGTGGATCAATAGAAAGTCGAAGTCATTGCTAATCAGCCTTCTCCTATTTTGGTAAAAGGTTTTCGGAGTTTTCTAGGCCATGCTGATTTCGACAGGCGACTTATAAAGTATTTTTCCGAAGTTTCTTACCCTCTTTGTAGGTTAGTAGAGAAGGAATCAACCTTAAACTTTGATGAACTTTCCTAAAAGCATTTTTTTGCTTGAAAGAAAAAATAGTGTATGCTCCAATCATTATTGCCCCTGATTGGAGTATATCATTTGAAATCATCTGTGATACTAGTGGTTTTGCTTTTGGATTTGTTTGTCAACGAAAAGGAAAACTATTTCATCAAGTTGATTATGAAAGTAAAATGTTGAATGTAGCTTAAAAGAATAATAATGTCATGGAGCAAGAATTGCTAGAGATGGTGTATGCTTTTGAGAAATTTAGAGTTTATTTGAAGGGAACTAAGGTGTTGGTAACATATATCATGATGCATTTCGATAATTGATGGCTAAGAAAGATACAAATCCAATATTAATTCAGTTGGTGTTTTTATTGCAAGAGTTTGATTTCGAGGTCAAAGATCGAAAGGGGTTTGAGAACCAAGTAGCAGATCACTTAACTCGGCTGGAAACCAATATTCTTGATCCCGCTGAGAGGGATGATGATGTAACGTTTCCTGACAATATAGTGATGAGGATAACCCTAGGCAACTCAGCCTGTTACACTGACTTTTCTAACTATAAATTGTGTAGGATAATGCCCAACGGCTTGAATTTTTATCAACAAAAAAAGTTCTTGTTCGATGTAACCGTATCTATTTAGAGAATGCACAGATCAACTAATTAGAATGTGCGTACCAAAAGTGTAAATAAATGCAATTCTTGATGCTTGGCACGCATCGTCAGTTGGGAGACATCATAGCAGGTGTGCACATCTGTCAAAGTAATATAGAGTAAATACTATTGGTCGTCATTATACCAAGATGATCATTCTCTCGTTCATAACTATGTCCAATATCAAAGGCAATGGTGAGTATCGAGAAAACATAAGTTACCTCTTATTATTTATCGGCTTACCCACCAAGTTCTTTGGAAGAGTTAGCTATTTCGTCTAAGTCATCGCAGATAAGCCAATGACAAGAGATTCAAGTGGCCATACTTTTTATACTACTCCAACATTGGATCAATTTTATCTCCGAGCTCCTCAAAGATAGGGCGATCCCTCAAGAGTATCAAGTACCAGACTTTACACAGGCAAATAATCACATTTGAATTATTCCAAGACTTATGATATATTCACTTATCACATCATTGTTTTAAAACCATTTTAAATAATGCAGGAATCAAACTTTTCATGTCAATTCTTAGGTGCCTGTTTCAAGTCATATAGGGATGTAGTAAGTTTACACATTTTGCTTTATTGGTCTGCTTCAACAAAACACTCGGGTTGATCTATATAAATTTCTTCATTTAGGTTTCCAGTTAAAAAATAAATTTTTTACATCCATTTGTTAAATTTGCAAATAAAAAATTGCAGTCATAGCAATTAAAAGTCTTGTGGATGTAATTCTTGTAACCGGAGAAAAAGTATCAAAAAATTCTAGGTCTTCTAGTTGTTTAAAACTAATTTCAACTAGCCTAGCCTTGTATTTGTCATAAGATCCTTCCAGACCAACTTTTTTCTTAAAAATCATTTGCACCCAATAGTTTTACAACCCGGTGGTAAATCCTAGTTTCCAAGTTTTATTTGAATAGTAATTCCATTTCATCATTTACAACCTCGTTCAAAAATATAGAATCATATGAAAATAATGCTTCTTTCAAAGTGAAAGGGTCATCTCCAACATTAAACACATAAAAATCAGGACAAAAATCATTTTCTACTCTAGTTCTTTTACTTCTTCTTAATTCAACATCATCAACTTCTTTATTTTTCAAAGTAGAAGTAGAAGAACTAGGTAGTGACAAAATATTTTGTTCAATCCTTTGACCCTCACTATTTTTACAATTGAAAGAAAATTTATTTTCATGAAAAATAGCATCACCGGATTCTATTACAAATATTATTTTCCAAATTAAAATATGTATAGGTTGTACTATTTGAAGCATAACCAAGAAAAGTACAAATAGTAACTTTCTTACCCGACTTTATAATATTGGAATCCATTAGCCTCACAAAGGCTAGACAACCCCAAATTCTTAGATATCCCAAACTGGGGTTGTAACCATTCCAAACAATTCAAAATGTGTCAATTTAGTCTTTTTATGAGGCACACGATTCAACACATAAAAGTAGTTAAAATAGCTACACCCAAAAATTTAAAGGTACATGTGACTCAATAAGCATGACACTAGTCAATTCAACCAAAGTTCTATTTTTCCATTCTTTTACTCCATTATATGAAGGAGAGTAAGGAGGAGTAGTTTCTTGAATTATTCCGAATGATCTAACAAAAGAATTAAACTCATTTGACTCATATTCACAGCCTGTATCACTTTTAATTATTTTTAGTTTTCTTCCAAACTGATTTTCAACCTCATGTATATATGTTATAAAATTCTCAAAAGCAGCACTTTTATTTTTCATCAAGTAAACATATGTAAACTTAGATAAATAATCAATGAAAGTGATAAAATATATATTACCTCCACGAGTTAGAATTCCACCAAGTTCACAAATATCAGCATGAACTAATTCTAACAAATCAGTTTTTCTTTCAACTTGACAATGAGGCATTTTAGTGATCTTCGCTTTACTACAAGCCTCACACTTTTCATAATTCTTTTTAATCATTGGGATATATCCTAAACTACTCATGATTCCAACATAATGATCATTAATATGGCACAAAATTAATAGAAGAAAACATATAAACAGAAGTAGAAGTTTTATTCATATAAACATTCAACTTAAACCTCCCATCAAATGCATACCCCTTTCCAACAAAAATACCCTTCTTCACTATTACATATTGATTAGATTAAATAATTTGCTTAAAACCTTCTTTATTAACAAGAAAAATAGACATCAATTTTTTTCTCATAGGAGGAGTATAAAGTACATCTTTCAAAGTTAATACACTTTCAGAAGTAAAACACAATTCGATATATCCGTTTCCAAACACTTGAGTAGTGTGAGCATCACCAAGCATGATTATTTTGGGCTCCTTAAAATGAGTATATTTTATAAATCAGTCTTTGTCATAACAGACATGACAGATTGCACCAGAATCATCCCACCATCCTTCAATATTCTCAACCATGTTTATGTCGGTTATCACGGCCACAAAAGATTCTTTGGAAATGTTTGTCTGAGGATTAGGACCACGTTTTTAGAAACAAAAAAATCGAGCAATATGCCCACTCTTGCCACAAACAAAGCATAGTCCCTTTTTTGACCTTGTTGATTATGTGCTTGGTTATTTTCACCATTATTTTTCATGGGAGGTCTACCATTGTTTTTCTTGCATTTTTTCTTCTTATGCTTTATAGAAGTATTTTTGTAAGTTTCAAGAGTAGCATTATTCGAAGTAATTAAATTTACCTTCGATGTTATGGTTTTCTTTTATGTTTGTAAAAGTGCATCTTGGCCCCTTGCTTATTCTTCCATGCGGATTTTCATTATCAGGGTTTCAAGAGAGGTTTCCTTTTGTTTGTGGCGCATTGTTTTTTGAAATTCCTTCCAAGAAGGTGGAAGTTTATCTACTATGCCACAAACAATAAAATTATCTCCAATTTTAACCTCTTTGGACCTAAGCTCTCCAACAATCATGACAAAGTCTTGAGCTTGGTCTACCACCGATTTATTGTCCACCATTTGGAAAAGAAAAAATCTACTAGCCGCATATTTTTCGCTCCCTCGTGTTCGGTATCATACTTACTCTGCAATGCTTTCCAAATTTTATTTATACTAGATTAAGTTCTATCATAATAATCATAAAAATTATCAGATAAACAAATAAGAATAAAATACCGACACTTATAAGAATCTTCATCGTACTTTTCCACTTTCTCTAGATGAGAAATGATTTCATCATCATCCATAGATGTGATGTCTACTTTATCGGATTCTTCTCAGTTAACACATAAGAAACATTGAGAAGACTTAAGTAGAAAAGTACTTTACCCTTCCATCTCTTGAAATGGTTACCATTGAATCGAAATGGCTTGTTAAAATCTCCCATTTGACATCCGTAGTTTTTTCAATTGTAGCCATGATGAATCTCCTTAAAAATGTTAGTGAAAAATTAAAAGATAACAAAAAATACAATGGAAAAATGAAAATTAAGAAATAAATATGTTCGAGCTGAGGCGCAGATATCTTGCTCTCTTTAAGGAGATTCAAGTCCAATGCAGAAAATATTTTTCACCGGTCCAGACATAGTCCTCTTTGACTTGTCCCCTTCAGGATACAACATCCGTCACAAAATATTACTCACCAAATCTGGACAAGAGTTGAGTCCAAAGCTCCACAAAAAAAACATCTCCCTTCAACTAATAAAAACTCTCTTTCTGACTAACTCTTTCACTGTATACTTTCTTTTGTATATTGTATGTTGCAAACCAAATAAAGACCACAACTTTTTATACTAGAATAAGACTTTCTAGCGATGAATAGGAAGATAATGGTGTAGTAAATAGTGAATATAATGGCCTTAGGAGTTAGATAGGTTACAAGGGTGATGGAGGAACAAAGAGTAAAAAGTACTGGGATAAAAAGCTAACAGCCACTAACGGCTGGACCTTGCTCCAAAGAATGGGAAACATATGCAATTATTATAGAGTAATGCACCAACTTGATGTCCCAATTGGAAGCAAAAGAAGAGAAAAGACATACAGGCACCATCAAAGTTGTTCCGTATTTGCATAAAGACACCTTAACTTTTAAAGTGTCCTATTACCCCACAGAACTAATTAATTTCTATGTAAATGGGCCATTTTGACCAATTTTCTCGTCTATGTAGTGGCGCGTGTTGCTCAACTCCCTATGATCTAATTCAACCCGACCCGACCCGACCCTATTCTTTAAAGAGAAGTCATCTTCTCCATTTCTTTTCTTCTCTGTTTGGCTTGCACCTTCAAGAAATTTTCGTTAATTTTTCTTCATTCGGATTTTTTTTTATTCAGTTATGGAGTTAGGTGACAACAAAATTTTGAATGTCGGATTGCTATTAGTTGCAACCCTTTTGGTAGCAAAACTCAGACCTAAACAACTCATACATTTATGCTAACTCAGAAAAAACCCAAGCGTAACACTTTCTTGCACATTGCAAGAAAAGTTAATGCAGATCCATTGACAACAGTTCCTCCATTAACCATTTTCTTGTTCATCATGTTCCATTGGCCAACTTGTGGCGGGCAATCTTTTTCTCAGCCATTATGGCCAGTTGTGATGCTTATACAGGAGCATCCATAGCTTGGAAGTGTTTACTTTGAATTTATTGAACAAGAAAATCACATTCTTCATTGATCCAAAAGTTCCTCGCCAATAGAGGTGTCTTATTTTCTTAGAGAAGACAAAGAGTATCAACGTTGATTTTGCTATGGAAAAAACTATGAAATTGAAAAATTAGGGCTAACAATGATTATTTTGGGTTTAAATTTGGGGAAGATGATATAAATTGAAAAATAATTAATAATAAAGAAAAATAATAACACATGGCACCTTTAAACTGGTCCATGGCAGTAAAAATAATGCATGACGCGCCTCATGTGCGTGGTAACAACTCAGACTAGGAAATGGGTCAAAATGGTCCATTTACAAAGAAATTAAATAGTTCTGTGGGGTGATAGGACACTTTAAAAGCTAAGGTGTCTTAATGCAAATACCGGACAACTTTGATGGTGTCTTTATGTCTTTTCTCGCAAAAGAATTAACTCCCACCATGCTAAAAATATAATGAAACTTGACAAATATAATGCATATTTTAATGCAATAATGAATAGACGGAGTATTGACCGTGACTGTCTTAGGGCAAACGGTCATTGAAAAAAAATGTAACATTCTTATAATGCAAAATATAACATTCATATAACATTAAAATGCCCCTACATTAATAAAATATATAGTAAAAGAGGACATAAGAAAAAATCATATGGTACATAGTACAAATCCTACTTACTCACGTCACAACTCTGATGACTTTATAACCATCACTACCTTTCAACAAAAATCCCACAAGGTTACAAAAAATATTACAATACTCGATCCTTTGCAATCAACCATTGACCATGCATCGATTCAATAATTAAATGTCCCACCAACGATGTTTCATGGTCCAAATCTCACAATCACGCCTAAGCCACACCTCTCGCAAGCCTAATCACAAATTTCCAACCCCGATACCACATTCCTTCAAAAATTATCCCCTTCAAAACCTATCCAATACAATAAATGCATACATAACTTCCTCAAGACAATTGCGGCTACAGTCCATATCGGTGTCTACTGATATAGGATATCCCCCCAGATGTCTCTCAAAGCCCCACCTTCAACACCTAAAAAACTTATTAACGCCCTTCCAACAAATATACTACCCTTTGAACCCCCAACCTTCTCTCTATCTTCCAATATGTAGTCAAAAACTACCAAAATTGGAACATGATCAATCAAATAACCCAACCTTTGACCTAAACTTTGTTCTAAACCTAGTGGAGAAAGAGACTATAAGCACTTGATCAGGATAGCAACATTAAAAATTAATTTTACTAAGAAGCTGAGAACCTTCGAGTATTATCACCTACTCTACATGCTTGCTCTACTCAAAACTCAGAATACTCTACATCTTTTTCTTATACACAAATTTACCAACTTTACAAGGTTATCACTTCAACAAATGCTAGCAATGTAGAATATGAATCAAGATCAGGAAGCATGACGGAAAAGTAAAGAAAAAACTATGGACGACCAAGTGATCTCTCAAACAGTCTCTCTAGAGCCATTGCCCCCTTCACATAAGAGCAGTCCATCAGACAAGGATCAACCAAACATGGGCAAGAGGATCTAAGCATTCTCGACAAACTAGTCTAGACCTTATGTATAAGGAAATTACTAACAATTGATATGCCCGAAAATGTAGAAAAGAGGCTCTTAATCAATCTCCCAAGGGACGACTCACTCGCCCTAATAAACTTTCAACAAACAGAGGATTTTCCTTTGAATGCAAACCTAGAGATATCATTAGGCCTAAGAGGGAGCTCGACTTTGAACAATAAATTAGCAAGCAAAATCCTACTATGGAGTTTTAGGGGTTTGCATGACCCCAACCTATTGCAAAACCTACAAATTCAGGTACAAAGGAATAACAAAACTCTTAGCACTAACTGAAACTAGAATGGCTGGTCATGATCATATATTAAATAAACACAAGAAGGGTAGGGAAAGATATCTAAAAACCCAGAAAGAATACCACTTTATCAAAAGAACAAAACCAAGGAGGAAGGAATATCATCTCCGAGCTAAAACATATTCGAAGCATCATTTTTATAAGTCATACATACAAATCATACTCCAATGCACAAAACCACGAAGTTATCAATCTAGATAATTGATTTTTTTTCAAAATTCAAATTTCATGAGCATAAGTTATTTTTCTATCCTTTTAAACAACCTTTCCAATAAATTGCTTTTATAAGGAAATAAGTAAATTATTGTAGGTTTTAAGAACATTCCTAAAGAAATTAAATGAATTGACATTATCACATATTTTAAGAATTGTAAATATATAATTATTAACTAAAATATCTTGGCATCTAGTTTATTTTATCTTTTACATAATTTATCATATTATATGTTATATGATATAATTGTCTTGTTAAAATTGATTGATGTTTTTATGTAGCGACTAAGCATCACTTTTATATTTTATTTTGGTATATGATAAATATAGAATTTTATAATTTTATGGTTAGAATAACTCCTTGTTTAAATAGATTTATATGAAAAATTTTGATGATAAATATGAGTTCTAAATAAATTAAGACATTTAAAAAATGTACAGTGCAACAACATAAATAATTTTTTTAGAGAGAATCCACTTGTGTGAGGCCAAATGTTCACCACTTTTCGTTATTATTAATTTGTTACTCCAACAAAAACTTATAGGACAAAATAGATTTGGAACAAGAACAAAATTATTTTGTTGACCCTTATAGAAATTCATTCATCATTAAACTGTGCGGAAGTTTCTTCCGAATGCTTTATCAATGAAATTTTATGACATTTAAAGAATATTTACTTATGATACTAGACTCATTTTAAAGAAATATTCTCGAACATTAAAAAAATAAAGATTCTAACCTAGATAATTCATACGCTCAACAATGACTTGGGACATGAAGGATAACAAATATATGTTAATAGACATATCTTTTGTAGATTAAGATATTATTTTTATTTACAGTAGGTTTTGTTTCATATTATTCAAAATTAAGCTTGACGAAAATAATCCAACTTACAACAAAAATATTTAGAAGAGACGAATGTAAAGGAAAAAAAGGAAAACATTAAAAGGACGAAAATCTTTATCATAGTAAGATTATATACATACCAAACAAAAAAATCAACACAATTGTAAGGAGACAAAAAAATAGGAAGGAAAAAGATACATTAAAGGGAGTAAACTATGGCATATTCAATGATGATAACAAATCATTCTAACAAAAAAAGTACCTATTTTTGAAATAAGATACCTAAACAATTGACAAACACTTGAATAAACTTTCAATAATTAAAGTAATCATAATATCCAGTGATAAAATTTCGTATAAAACAACAACATAAAAACCAAAAAATATGGGCATGGAAAGCTATTAACTCTCAGAATATTTTCTGATGAACACAAAATCACATCCATGTATGTGAAGGAATAACGTTCTTGATGAATAAATCTGAGATCTGAAATGGCTTTTTTTAATGTTCCTTCAACAATTTCAGTAGATAAAACTTGCTTGAATATTCAATTGACATTTGTTATTGAATACGTACTAACAAAGACTTCTAACAATAACTTTATATAAACATAAATAACAATGTTTAAAACATATACTCAGAAACGATAACTAATAAAACAAGCATAAACTAATGATTGTAAAACATAAAAGGATATGCAACATTAGAACGAAACAGAATGAAAAAATTGAGTTCACTGAATTCACAGTGTAGTTCTCTATTTATAGAAAAAAAGGGTACCCTAAAACAATGATTATTGTGTCTAATCGGAAAGGTCACAACTCTTTGGGAGAGTTACAACCCTTCGGAAATGGCACACCATTTTGTAAAAGTCGCAACGTTTAATGAAAAAAGTTATAATTTTTCATAAAACTTGCAACTTTTCATAAAAGTCACAACTTCTTATCAAAAATGTTACAACTTTTCGCAAAAGTTATAACTTTTCATGAAAGAGAAAGGTTTGTTAGTTTTGGAAACAAAATAAATTTAAAGAGAATTCTTGCTTGTGGTTGTGCCACATAGGCCAAATATGTCATGATAGGTTATGCTAAAATTGTGCAAAAATGGTTGCACACCCTCAAAAGATAGTCACACAAGATTATGCACATTTCAATTCCTTCTTTAAATTACTTCCCATGAGCTCGTCTTACATTTAGCATGAGTCATATATAATATGAGCAACTAGAAAAAATCTAGGATTCCATGCACATGATTATAAGTAAGACCTCAACACACATGACATTTCGAAATACACACATTCTGCATATCCTTAAGGTATCCAAAGCGTACATGCGATGTTCATTAACAGTTCTATATCAAAACACAACTAGTCAACAAATGACTCAAAGAGATCACTCAAAAGTGCAATGGTATGGATTTAATTCTTGCAACACCAAAATGCTCTACATCATTTCCATCATTTGTACAATTCAAGAGATTGACATTTAACACAATGGATCCCAAAACCATTATCAATAAAAACCTCAAGAATTTCCTGATTTTTAAAACTCATGGGGAGTATCAAAATGAATTAGAAAATCAAGAGAGACTAAAATAGATATAAAAAAAGGTACACACAACCAAAAGAAGCACTATAATATAAAAAATTTTGAGTTATACAGTCTTCCAAAAGTCAGAGTGACAAAATAAAATAAAAAGAGGAATCCTGGGTCGAATCCTCTCACCACACCAAAAACAAATACATAGTGTTTTCAATGTATTATTAATAAAAGTATGGGAGGATGAGATAAAACGGGTTCCCTCGGAAGGATAAGCCTATGGAGCACTCTCATTCGGAGTCTCAAGTGGAAAAGCCTCTATGGGTAAGCAAATCCCAACAATAGGATCACTATAGGAAGCAAGTAAAATTCAACTGCGGTATCAATTCCAATCACCACACTCGGAGGAATGGCAAGTCTAAAGATATTGTAACACCTCTAATTTTTTTTATATAACGCTTATTAATTGCCTTGTGGTATAGTTATGGATTTTCCTATGTGGCTAGTGACAATAGAATAGGTTTAAAGTGAATTGCCTGTAGATTTTGATGCGACCCAATTAAATTGACGTCGATGGAAGTATTTAAACTTGAGATCATAAGGATTTATTTGAGTCTAAATTTTAAATTCACATAGTGTATAAGTTAAATGTATTCTGGTCTTGAAATGGAATAAAATATTGAGGTTCTTGGTTGACTTAACTAAGCTAGTAGGTGACAGGTAGGTGCATCACCTACTTTGACTTATTGACAAGAACAAAGGCCCAAGTAGGTGCATCACTTACTAAGACTCCTTTAACCATGTTATTGGTCCAAGTACAGTACGACCTACTTGCATAAATATGGCCCAAGTTGATTAGTAGAATATGGAAAAATGGACAACCAAGAACTAATGCTTCCAAGATCACAAGAAATAATTTGAATGGAAAATTAGGTGAATCACCTACATAAATGTGTGGCTTAAATTAAAGACACATGATGACTGCAAATGAAGTTCAAGAAAGGTTGCAAAATTCCCAATGTTGTTATGTTCGAAAAGGCCCAAATGAA
Organism: Solanum chilense; assembly: GCA_032847665.1. Lineage (NCBI taxonomy): Eukaryota > Viridiplantae > Streptophyta > Magnoliopsida > Solanales > Solanaceae > Solanum > Solanum chilense. The sequence goes on along the minus strand of CM064963.1, from coordinate 55,841,993 downwards.
AAGTCCAAAGTAGGTGGGTAACCTACTCGATAAATTATGTCCCAAAATGAGTGAGAAAGTAGGCCAAAGAGGTCCATTTAATAGCCGTTAAATACCATTAGTGTTCTTGAATAATAGGGAGTTCAAGCTATTGGAAGGTAGAATTTGATACATGTTAAGGAGGACAATCATTACCATGAAGAATCCATGTCTTAGCAAGTGGTATTTCTTTCTAGCAAGGTAACCTACTGCAATTTTCTCCTTCTTGTGCTTGAGTTAATTAGGACACTTTATATGTGTTAGTGAGTTGAAAATAATTACTTATACAGGGTGTAATATTAGGGAGGATGTTCTGGTGATTAGTGCATGTTGGGACAACCATGGAGGGATTCCTATTTAAATTCATATATGAGATTGTTTGAGCACTTCAAAATTAATTTTAGCTCTTCAAGTGCTGGTGATTAGAAACCATGATTCATATCGCTTCTGTTGTTTTATTATGTATAAAGATTGTTTTATGTATCTTATGGTAAGGGATGTGACTGGATATGCATGAGAGTTATGGAGATGTTAAAGGACTTGAATACTACAGGGAGTTTCAAGGAGAACCTGATAGGAAGGTTGTACAATATATAGACGTGATTAAAGGGAAAGGGAAGGAAAGAAAACGCTGGCTAAATAAATTGCATGCTTATTTCTTAGTTACTGTTTGGGTGACAATAAGTAACTCAAATTGATTGATAAGCTTCCAATGCTAGTCATACAACGTATTTTATTGTGGATTGGTGATCTGAAGAGACAAGCTTAAGTCATACGTTTTGAATTGTATAGCAATGTACATAAGGATATTCTATTTCCTATTCCTTTGGCATGAATCCAACACAAGTATTACAAAAAGTAAGATTGGTAAGTGCCCTTTGTAGGGACCGATCCATAGTTCCAGTCTCCCTAGAGCATTACATTGAGTAATCTAATATGAGTTTTTTACTTAATATAGGTGCTTACTCCGCCAAGTATTAACATGCTAGGTTTAGACTTGTTTCATCGTCAAAGTACCCCTGGCACGTATTTCCCAAATATAAATCAAAAGGATCCTAGAATACACAGGGTACATATATTTATATGTTGTATATACAATCTACCTGTATCTTCCAAACTTGCTTCAATTGTATATTCCATCATATATTTCATCTTTTCACCCATTCATATGTATCTTTTATTGGTTATTATTACTCCCATTATGTTATACCATAATGGTACTTCACAAGACCCCTACTTGCTCTATTGTACAATTTAGATATACTTATTTGGAATATGTATCCGTCCTGAAGTTGAATGTGCCCACGTTCTCCCTTGGTTCCACTTTCATGTATTACTTGTATTTGATATTAATTAGTGATTATTTGACTACCACATATAGCTCAAAACTCTTGGACAAATGTTAAATGTCAAAATGCTTACTGAGTCATATAAGCTCCTATGTATTACACATTCATGTCACAGTTAGTTGTCCCGTCATTGTTATTGTCATAATTCCATATTCATATGTCTTCTAATACTGGTCCATAGTTCAAAATCTCAACAATAATTATGACTACCAAACAAAAATCTCAAAAGAGATAATTATCAATTAAAAGAACAATCTAAAAAGAGTTATGATTATCCAAAGAACAATCCCAAAAGAGTTATGAACATCATAACAACAATCTCAAAGATTTATGAATCTAAGTTAAGCTAGCTGTAGAATTATAGGTGGTGGTCAAAGGGCAAGTGCCTAGCATAGGTTGATCCGAATTGGTATAGAAGGGTGGCAACTCAGGGGCGAAAACCTAGAATGGTCCGATACCTATTGGTATTGAAGGGTTGAAGCTCGGGGGCGAAAACCTAGTATGGGACGATCCCTATTTGTTTGGAAGGGTTGCTGCTCAAGGGCGAAAGCCTGGCATGAGTCGATCCCAATTTGTGGAATTATGAGGACAATATCCCAGGGGTTAAAATGCCTAGCATGCGTCAACCTCTTCAACTGCTAATCAGCTGGTCATTTGTATCATATATCTTATACAGATTATAATGTAGAAAAAGTAAAGAAAATGATGTAACATACACGATTCCATAAGTATAAGCAAAGGTGGTCTGTAATCCTTATCTATTGGTATTTGGTTTCACTTGAGCTCTCATTTTACATATGGTTTTAGTATGCCTCATATATTCATTACATTTTATCATACTGGCGTTCCTTATTGGGCACGTTATATTTCGTATTGCATGTACTTGTACTTAACTTGTAGATCTCCCCAATAGAGGCACATGATACTCATCAGTTGTTGGCAAGATCCATGTTAATTTAGGGCCAAGAAGAGTCTTTACTATGCATATTTTTATAGTGGTACATTCATGGGTTCAAGTAAAGGATTTGTAGACATTCTAAAGATATCATACGTATTATGAGTTTCACTTTTCACATGTGTCGGTTAAGCTAGTAAACGTTTGTTTTATATGAACCTTCTCAAAAGTAAATCTATATACATAGTAGTTTACTTTCACATCATAGGCCAGTTATAATACATGTGTTCATATGCTACTTTGATGCTCACCTAAGTTTTGGGTGTAATAGATACTACTCGGACTAACAGGTAATGTTTTTTGAAAGGAACTCTCTAGGGTCACGTGAATAATGACATCATTGCTTTTAGACTTCTCATTCAGAGTCTGAGCAATCCCATGATCCTTGATTCTTAAATCTTTCTCATTAATCTCCTCACTGACTCAATTTTGACCCTTGAGACCTCATTATCAACATGAATGGCAACAATCACAAGTGCCTTAGACTTAGCACTAGTAATCCAAGGTATGGAGGTGTGTGCATCATGTAGGGGAATACTGCCCCTAAGCATATATATGTCCATAAACAACAAGTGAGTCATCTCCGCTTGCATGGTAGCAATATCCTCTCTCATGGTTTTAGTGAACTAGACGTACATTTGGCCTTTTCATAGACCTCAAATTTAGGGGTAAGGTTTTATAAATCCACACCATGGCCATCAACAAAGACTTCACACCTACTCTCTCACTCTCTCTCCCTCAAGGGTGATAACAATTTTTCAATTGTCTTATCAATGATCTTGGGTTTATCTATCTCAACCGGTGCGGCTCGTAAATCCACCAAATGGGGAAGACTTCCTATCTGATAAATGATGGGATGGGTCATCAAGGGACAACTTATAGGAGTGGATAGAGGTCTCACAAAAACATCAGTAGAAAATAGAAGAGGCAGAAAAAATAGTGAAAGAAGATTATCTAGCTCTCTACTCTACAAAAGGAGCACGTGTTCTAGCCTCAACTTGTAGTGTGGTGGGATCAACCAACGGGCGTGATTTATTATGGTTGTGGGTTCCTCTGAGTTGTATCATCCTGCAATCACTCAGCCTCAATCCGTGTTATATTACTAAAGGAGGCTGGGGTGATCCTCTAATCTGTGGACACTCTAAAGGCAACTTGAGCCCTGTTGTATAGCTTCGTAATTAGTAATAAAAATAGGAGAAAGGTTTTATCCTACCTAGCCCTTTCAATATCTCATCGGCTCTGATCATAGCCACAATGTTCTCATAGTTAATGATCATTCAAACTGAGACTGCCTTGTCAAGTTAAGGAGACACTCATTTGGTAATTGCTTGATGTAACTGATGAAGAAGCCAAACTAGTATCATGCTACCACATTCAAACACTTCTTCTTTATATAGGCACAAAAATCCATCTAGAAAAGAGAAGAATAAAAAGTCATGTTGGATGGGGGGGGAGGGGGGTGCTATGACTTTTTAAGGAGTCCAACACATGCCACATCAGAGTGAGTACAAATTTGACATAAATATCAGCATTCTCAGTGTAGTGTTAGTTTCCCTGCCAGTGGCGCCATTTTAGATATTGCTCGAATGTTCTTTTTAGAAAATTTAAAGGGACAACAATCATAGTAAATAATAATGCCCACTGAAGAGTCATGATCGAATCCCACAGAGAAAGGTATATCGTACAAAATTCCTATAAAAAAATATTGATTTTAAGATTGTTAATTTTAATAATAAGAACAAAAGGGTGTATTATTCCACCAATTTAATAAAAATATTTGATCAATTAGAACAATAAAAAGCTAAAATATCAAAGAAATCAAGAGTTATCAAGCAATCTAGGGTTGCATGATATGAAATCGATATAACTTATATGTAATTATGCTGCTCTAGTGTGATGAACATTCATTATTAGGTCAGGTCAACTTCAATAACGCTAATCATTTTCTATCTCAAAGTCATTATGCATAGAATCTTATTGCACTCTCATTTAAATACCAAACTAAACAACCCAATACCTTACTCTATTATTTTTTCATAAATAGGGCAAATAGATCTAACAAATAACCTATATTTTCAAGAAAGTTATAGACATCATACCTAAATTTCTAGTATCAGACTAATTACCACTCTAACCAATCTCTTTCAACCATCATTAATATATCAGAAATAGAAATTAGGTTTGTAATATCAATCCATATACTAAGTCCATTCTAATTAACCCAAATACATGTATTAATGACAGAAAATAAATCATAACACAATAACACTACATTAAATCAACACCTAACCCCATAATTGCATCTCTTGATCTTAGGGTTTTATCGACCAATCACAAAAATAGTCCAAAGCAGGTGGGTAACCTACTCGATAAATTATGTCCCAAAATGAGTGAGAAAGTAGGCCAAAGAGGTCCATTTAATAGCCGTTAAATACCATTAGTGTTCTTGAATAATAGGGAGTTCAAGCTATTAGAAGGTAGAATTTGATACATGTTAAGGAGGACAATCATTACCATGAAGAATCCATGTCTTAGCAAGTGGTATTTCTTTCTAGCAAGGTAACCTACTGCAATTTTCTCCTTCTTGTGCTTGAGTTAATTAGGACACTTTATATGTGTTAGTGAGTTGAAAATAATTACTTATACATGGTGTAATATTAGGGAGGATGTTCTGGTGATTAGTGCATGTTGGGACAACCATGGAGGGATTCCTATTTAAATTAATATATGAGATTGTTTGAGCACTTCAAAATTAATTTTAGCTCTTCAAGTGCTGGTGATTAGAAACCATGATTCATATCGCTTCTGTTGTTTTATTATGTATAAAGATTGTTTTATATATCTTATGGTAAGGGATGTGACTGGATATGCATGAGAGTTATGGAGATGTTAAAGGACTTGAATACTACAGGGAGTTTCAAGGAGAACCTGATAGGAAGGTTGTACAATATATAGACGTGATTAAAGGGAAAGGGAAGGAAAGAAAATGCTGGCTAAATAAATTGCATGCTTATTTCTTAGTTACTGTTTGGGTGACAATAAGTAACTCAAATTGATTGATAAGCTTCCAATGCTAGTCATACAACGTATTTTATTGTGGATTGGTGATCTGAAGAGACAAGCTTAAGTCATACGTTTTGAATTGTATAGCAATGTACATAAGGATATTCTATTTCCTATTCCTTTGGCATGAATCCAACACAAGTATTACAAAAAGTAAGATTGGTAAGTGCCCTTTGTAGGGACCGATCCATAGTTCCAGTCTCCCTAGAGCATTACATTGAGTAATCTAATATGAGTTTTTTACTTAATATAGGTGCTTACTCCGCCAAGTATTAACATGCTAGGTTTAGACTTGTTTCATCGTCAAAGTACCCCTGGCACGTATTTCCCAAATATAAATCAAAAGGATCCTAGAATACACAGGGTACATATATTTATATGTTGTATATACAATCTACCTGTATCTTCCAAACTTGCTTCAATTGTATATTCCATCATATATTTCATCTTTTCACCCATTCATATGTATCTTTTATTGGTTATTATTACTCCCATTATGTTATACCATAATGGTACTTCACAAGACCCCTACTTGCTCTATTGTACAATTTAGATATACTTATTTGGAATATGTATCCGTCCTGAAGTTGAATGTGCCCACGTTCTCCCTTGGTTCCACTTTCATGTATTACTTGTATTTGATATTAATTAGTGATTATTTGACTACCACATATAGCTCAAAACTCTTGGACAAATGTTAAATGTCAAAATGCTTACTGAGTCATATAAGCTCCTATGTATTACACATTCATGTCACAGTTAGTTGTCCCGTCATTGTTATTGTCATAATTCCATATTCATATGTCTTCTAATACTGGTCCATAGTTCAAAATCTCAACAATAATTATGACTACCAAACAAAAATCTCAAAAGAGATAATTATCAATTAAAAGAACAATCTAAAAAGAGTTATGATTATCCAAAGAACAATCCCAAAAGAGTTATGAACATCATAACAACAATCTCAAAGATTTATGAATCTAAGTTAAGCTAGCTGTAGAATTATAGGTGGTGGTCAAAGGGCAAGTGCCTAGCATAGGTTGATCCGAATTGGTATAGAAGGGTGGCAACTCAGGGGCGAAAACCTAGAATGGTCCGATACCTATTGGTATTGAAGGGTTGAAGCTCGGGGGCGAAAACCTAGTATGGGACGATCCCTATTTGTTTGGAAGGGTTGCTGCTCAAGGGCGAAAGCCTGGCATGAGTCGATCCCAATTTGTGGAATTATGAGGACAATATCCCAGGGGTTAAAATGCCTAGCATGCGTCAACCTCTTCAACTGCTAATCAGCTGGTCATTTGTATCATATATCTTATACAGATTATAATGTAGAAAAAGTAAAGAAAATGATGTAACATACACGATTCCATAAGTATAAGCAAAGGTGGTCTGTAATCCTTATCTATTGGTATTTGGTTTCACTTGAGCTCTCATTTTACATATGGTTTTAGTATGCCTCATATATTCATTACATTTTATCATACTGGCGTTCCTTATTGGGCACGTTATATTTCGTATTGCATGTACTTGTACTTAACTTGTAGATCTCCCCAATAGAGGCACATGATACTCATCAGTTGTTGGCGAGATCCATGTTAATTTAGGGCCAAGAAGAATCTTTACTATGCATATTTTTATAGTGGTACATTCATGGGTTCAAGTAAAGGATTTGTAGACATTCTAAAGATATCATACGTATTATGAGTTTCACTTTTCACAGGTGTCGGTTATGCTAGTAAACGTTTGTTTTATATGAACCTTCTCAAAAGTAAATCTATATACATAGTAGTTTACTTTCACATCATAGGCCAGTTATAATACATGTGTTCATATGCTACTTTGATGCTCACCTAAGTTTTGGGTGTAATAGATACTACTCGGACTAACAGGTAATGTTTGTTGAAAGGAACTCTCTAGGGTCACGTGAATAATGACATCATTGCTTTTAGACTTCTCATTCAGAGTCTGAGCAATCCCATGATCCTTGATTCTTAAATCTTTCTCATTAATCTCCTCACTGACTCAACCTTGACCCTTGAGACCTCATTATCAACATGAATGGCAACAATCACAAGTGCCTTAGACTTAGCACTAGTAATCCAAGGTATGGAGGTGTGTGCATCATGTAGGGGAATACTGCCCCTAAGCATATATATGTCCATAAACAACAAGTGAGTCATCTCCGCTTGCAAGGTAGCAATATCCTCTCTCATGGTTTTAGTGAACTAGACGTACATTTGGCCTTTTCATAGACCTCAAATTTAGGGGTAAGGTTTTATAAATCCACACCATGGCCATCAACAAAGACTTCACACCTACTCTCTCACTCTCTCTCCCTCAAGGGTGATAACAATTTTTCAATTGCCTTATCAATGATCTTGGGTTTATCTATCTCAACCGGTGCGGCTCGTAAATCCACCAAATGGGGAAGACTTCCTATCTGATAAATGATGGGATGGGTCATCAAGGGACAACTTATAGGAGTGGATAGAGGTCTCACAAAAACATCAGTAGAAAATAGAAGAGGCAGAAAAAATAGTGGAAGAAGATTATCTAGCTCTCTACTCTACAAAAGGAGCACGTGTTCTAGCCTCAACTTGTAGTGTGGTGGGATCAACCAACGGGCGTGATTTCTTATGGTTGTGGGTTCCTCTGAGTTGTATCATCCTGTAAGCACTCAGCCTCAATCCGTGTTATATTACTAAAGGAGGCTGGGGTGATCCTCTAATCTGTGGACACTCTAAAGGCAACTTGAGCCCTGTTGTATAGCTTCGTAATTAGTAATAAAAATAGGAGAAAGGTTTTATCCTACCTAGCCCTTTCAATATCTCATCGGCTCTGATCATAGCCACAATGTTCTCATAGTTAATGATCATTCAAACTGAGACTGCCTTGTCAAGTTAAGGAGACACTCATTTGGTAATTGCTTGATGTAACTGATGAAGAAGCCAAACTAGTATCATGCTACCACATTCAAACACTTCTTCTTTATATAGGCACAAAAATCCATCTAGAAAAGAGAAGAATAAAAAGTCATGTTGGATGGGGGGGGTGCTATGACTTTTTAAGGAGTCCAACACATGTCACATCAGAGTGAGTACAAATTTGACATAAATATCAGCATTCTCAGTGTAGTGTTAGTTTCCCTGCCAGTGGCGCCATTTTAGATATTGCCGAATGTTCTTTTTAGAAAATTTAAAGGGACAACAATCATAGTAAATAATAATGCCCACTGAAGAGTCATGATCGAATCTCATAGAGAAAGGTATATCGTACAAAATTCCTATAAAAAAATATTGATTTTAAGATTGTTAATTTTAATAATAAGAACAAAAGGGTGGATTATTCCACCAATTTAATAAAAATATTTGATCAATTAGAACAATAAAAAGCTAAAATATCAAAGAAATCAAGAGTTATCAAGCAATCTAGGGTTGCATGATATGAAATCGATATAACTTATATGTAATTATGCTGCTCTAGTGTGATGAACATTCATTATTAGGTCAGGTCAACTTCAATAACGCTAATCATTTTCTATCTCAAAGTCATTATGCATAGAATCTTATTGCACTCTCATTTAAATACCAAACTAAACAACCCAATACCTTACTCTATTATTTTTTCATAAATAGGGCAAATAGATCTAACAAATAACCTATATTTTCAAGAAAGTTATAGACATCATACCTAAATTTCTAGTATCAGACTAATTACCACTCTAACCAATCTCTTTCAACCATCATTAAGATATCAGAAATAGAAATTAGGTTTGTAATATCAATCCATATACTAAGTCCATTCTAATTAACCCAAATACATGTATTAATGGCAGAAAATAAATCATAACACAATACCACTACATTAAATCAACACCTAACCCCATAATTGCATCTCTTGATCTTAGGGTTTTATCGACCAATCACAAAAAGTAAAGAAAGTATTTATTTCATGATAGAATCCGTGTGTAACATAAAATTAAGCATTACAAATAAACCCACTAAGAATTAAACTTTAATTTATCAATTTCAAGAGCAGAGTTCGAAAACCCAAGAAGCTATAAAGTTTTCTTCACAATCGTCCAGTGTTCTCTTTGTAAACCCAATTCTACTACTTAGGTGTCAAGACCTCTATCTTCCATTAACTTTTCTCTCATTTGAGCTATTTATAATGTCCAAAAATGTATCCCACACATCCAATGCGCGCCTTATTTGGCGACATAGTTGGCTCGCTGAGATCGTTTGGTGAATCACCACTTTATCTTCAGCTCACCTTTTTATGCTCTAGCCTTCAAGTTTATCAACCAACTCTTCCGAACCTTGTCAAATTATTCAAAGTTAGGATGTTAATATCAGTCAAAAGTAACGTATATAAACCTAGGTTTGATTGTTCACATGATCAATGAACTTATAATTGGATTGTTTATTATTTGAGCGAATCACATATTCTCACTTGTGGAACAATAGTTGTCCACTATTTACTTGTCAAATTCCTTCAGAAACACTAAATAATAGGGATATTATTACTATTTTATCCTTTGACTTTATTAAATTAAATGATTTGAGAAATATCTTAGATGATAAATAATACTTCTATGTCCACTTTTGTTAGTCATACTAGTTTTTTTTTGAGTTAAACGATAATAACTTTTTTTGACTAACATTTTAAGATATATTTTTTTCAAAATATTGATATAAAAAAAATTAAAATTTATAGTACTTTAATTTTAGTATAGTTTTTGAATATTTAAATTTTTTGTTTGAAATTTCATATTAATGTAATCAAACTTAACTTTAAAATTAATTAAATTGACTTACGGAAATTGCAACATAATAACTAGAATAATTTAATAGCAAGGGGTAAATAGGCACAAAAGGTAAATTATCTTGATTTCTAAACTGGACAAGTATTATTGGACAACTATATTTAGTATAGTGAAAAACTATTGTTGAACAGAGAGTATATATCTTTTCCATATAACTATTAACTGATTGACAAAATGAAAAAGCCATTCGATACTATTATACTATAGTGGTTGTAAATATTACCTTTGGATTGTAACTGAAGAAACCTTAAAAATTGAAGAACTTGAGTACTAAGACTAAATAAAACATTTTTGTTGAGTATAGTTGCACCTCCAATTGCAAAATTTATCCCATTCTTAAAATTAGGCCTTACAGATTCCAGATATGGAGTCAAATAGCTCATATTCAGATTTTCACCTGTAATCGTGAAGTGATGAATTTTACTAAAAAGATATAAAAAAATATATATAAAAAACTTAAATATCAACCTATTTATATTCCGCGTTTTTAAATGCATGAAAAAAAATTTGATTCTAATTCATGATTGAGATAGCTCCCTTGACAATATTTCACAGTCTAAATTTGAATATATTAAATGCTACATATGTAACTTATAAAATATTAAGCACACCGAAATTTTTTTTAAAAAAAAAAATTCACGGGCTCAAACTAAATATAAGCCATTTTGAAATACAAAATTTATAATATAAAAAATTGAATATTTATTGAAAAATCAAAATATCAAATTATTTAGAAATAGAAATTTCTGCAATATTTTCTTGAGTGAGTTGATAAAAAAAAATATTTTAAAAAAACTTGTGGGTGATTGATTGTTTACCTACCGGCTACCATATAGTTTCACGGGTTAAAAGAGTGTTAACAAAGTAAAAACTATACAAAATAAATCAAGATTGCAAATGGAAATCAATAATAGTTTACTAGTTGAACATGAAAGAGACATTTTGATGCATATATAGATGTTGGAAAAGAATGAAAGTTTTGGTGAAAAAAAACGAAAATAAGGATCACTCAGAGTGTGTTTGGTACGAAGGAAAATATTTTATGGAAAATGTTTTCCAATTTTCTCATGTTTGGATGGGGCAAAACTTTCGGAAAATGTTTTTTTCAAATCAACTCATTTTCCTCAAAATTATGGAAAATGATTTCCGGAAAACATTTTCCGAATCTCTCCTTCAATTTCAAATTACATTTTTTTTTTGGAAAAATGTCAATTTTTTAAAAAATAAAAATATATTCAATTTCAAAATTTTATTTTTTCACCCGATCTCTAACCACCCTCCTCCAGCCCCCTCCCAAAAAAATTAATTTTGCTTTTAAATAATTTTTTCAACTTCAAATTTTTATTTTAACTCCTACCTCCCCCCGGCCACCCCCCTACCCACTCCTACCAGCCCCCCACCCCCACCCTAACCCCCAACCCCCCACCCCTCAAAAAAAAAAATTAATTTTGCTTTTTAAAAATACTATCAACTTCAAATTTTATATTTTTCACTCCTACCCTCTCCCCCTGCTTCCCCCCACTACCCCCCACCCCCACCACACCACCCCAAAAAAATTGTTTTTAAAAAATATTTTCAATTTTATAAATTATTTTCTATTCTAATAAAAATAAAATATGTTCCTCAAAAATATTTTTCATTCATAAATCAAACACTAAAAATCATTTCCAAAAAATATTTTCTACTCACCAACCAAATATGAGAAAATAAATCCAAAATCTACTTGTTTTCTAGGAAAACATTTTCCTTCGTACCAAACACACCTTAAGTGGTCTGAAAATTGCTTTTTTAAGCAAATTGTAGTAGGAGGACGCTCGTGTACACAATTTTTTTTTTTTTTTGTAATTGGGTTTTTCTTTTCTATCAGAAATCTATCATTTTCTATCAAGATTATTTAAAATTATCTTTTGTTTCCATTTTCATTCATGTGACTTTTACTCGTTTGTAAAAATTGATGATTTTACGCTCCTAAGTAAGGAAGAAAATCTATGTTACATACACACAATATATTTTTTACCGTGTTAGCACATTGTATATTGAAATTTTTCAGCAAAATTGAAACCTTATAGTAGAGGTAGCTACCCTTGTTTTAAATTCATTTTACCCTTATTGAAAACCTTCTATGGTTGCAAAAATATTACTTTCGAAACAACAAGTTTCAAAAGTCTAAATATCCATACAAATATTGTTAACTATTTATTTGCTTCGAGCCAATAAAGACCAAGAGTATCGAAAAAAGTAATATGTGACGATGTCACAAAAAATGAAATGTAACAAAAGAGTAAGAAGAAGGGGGGCTTACAAAGGAAGTCAAGAATCAATCGTCCATCACACAATCTATCAGATGACTGATGAAAAAAGGCACGACCATCTGGATTGGATATCCAAATCCAATTCCATGAGCAGCTGGATAACCACCTGTGTCTGAATTTGAATCTCCAAAATTGAAAATTACCATATTTTTATTACACTCACAAACAACAACGTTTGCCAATTGACACATCAAAAAACAAACAAGTAACATAAAAGTACAACTTGTTCCACTTCTCATTCTCATATTCATATAGATAAATATTTGTTATTGTTATGTTTATAACAGAGTGTATTACACAATTTATGATAAGCGTATAGCTTATATATATATATATATATATATATATATATATATAATAAAACAAATAAAGTTAAACTACTTTGCCACACATTCTTTTTTCACGAGAAGTGGAGCAATAGGTGGAGTAAGTGTGCACTTCTCACCTATATGCATACAGATTGGGTTCAGTATTTCGACGTTAAGCATATAGAAATATATTTAATAAAAAATCATTAAAATTTTAATAAAGATTAGGAAGGTGTTATACAAAAGTGAAAATGAATTGTGTTGCAGTAGTGAAACTTCTTCATACTTAATCAGAAATTCAAGTTTAAGACTTAAATATGAGAAAAATCGATTTGGAGTATCACCTCAGAATAGGCCTTGAAGTACGGGCTTCCATGAGAAACTAATGAAAAATAAAATTTAAGAATTATACACATTAAATTTAAATTCTGAATATGCATATATTCATATAATTAGGTAAGAAAAGGATTTCCGATGTAAGTTTTTTTTTTTTAACAGGTGAATGTTAATTGCAATAATGATTTTAAATTGACATTGTCCACTTGCGTTCACGAGATTACATAGAGAACTGTCACTAGCCAATTCGTGGAGAAGAGGACAGTTCCACTAAGGGTGTGTTTGGTATGAAGGAAAATGTTTTTCATGGAAAATGTTTTCCTAGAAAATGTTTTCTTGGAAAACAAGTAGATTTTGGACTTATTTTCTCATGTTTGGTTGGTGGTGAGTAGAAAATATTTTCCGAAAATGATTTTGTGTTTGATTTATGAATGAAAAATATTTTTAAGGAATATCTTTTTTTTTACTAGAATAAAAAATAAATTATGAAATTGAAAATATTTTTTAAAAATAATTTTTTTGGGTGGTGATGACAGGGGTGGGGGTAGTAGGGGGGGCAGAGGGAGGGGATAAGAGTGAAAAATAAAAATTTGAAGTTGATAGTATTTTTAAAAAATAAAATTAGTTTTTTTGGGGGGTTGGTGGTTGGGGTGAGGGGCTGATAGGGGTGGGTAGTGGGCTGGCCGGGGGGGGGGGGGGTAGGAGCTTAAAAATAAAAATTTGGAGTTGAAAATATTATTAAAAAGAAAAATTAATTTTTTGGGGAGGGGGTGGTGTTGGGGGAGGGGGGAGGGGGGAGGGTGGTCAGAGATCGGGTGAAAAAATTAAATTTTGAAATTGAAAATAATTTTAAAAAAAATGAATGTTTGTTTTCCCAAAAAAAATGTAATTTGAAATTGGAGGAGAGCTTTGGAAAATGTTTTCCTTAATTTTTGAAGGGAAGTCATTTTCCTTAATTTTGAGGAAAATGAGTTGATTTGGAAAACATTTTCCAAAACTTTTGTCCCAACCAAACATGAGAAAATTGGAAAACATTTTCCAAAAAATGTTTTCCTTCATACCAAACACACTCTAAATCTTTTGAGTGTGGTTGCCACTTGCCACTAGAATTATTTGTTTATCGGAAAAATAGTAAAGTTAAATTTATTATAGGTTAAGAATATGCGTTAGTGTTTAGCTCGTTAAATAGATTAATTATCAATTCTAATAGTGTAAAATAAGTTAAAATATAATTATAATTACAAGAATATAATTGAAAATAAAATTAAAAAATAAAAATTTCTTCAGAATGAGGCGTCGATATTTCCCCCTCTTCTTTAAGGAGATTCAAGTTAAGTGCAGTAAATGTTTTTCACCGATTCAGTAATAATCCTTCATGACTTGTTCCTCCAGGATACAACAGTCCAATCACAAAAGTTTTACTTAAAAAACTCTGGATAAAAGTTGAGTCCAAAGTTTCATAAAAAGAACACCTTCCTTCAATTAAAAAGACGTTTTTTTGGACAAACTTTATGCACGCTATATTTTTCTTATGTGTGTAAAACCAAATAATGAGGCAACCACTATTTATAGTTGAGAAAATCTTCCTATCAATTATTAGAAATATAATGATATAGTAAATAATGATGATCAATGACCTAGAAATTACCTAAATTATAACATGTAATGAACCAATAATGACAGAAATAATGTGAGGACATCGAATGCCAATAACGGGCAGAATGAAGAGTTGCACAATTGCACAAAAATGTTCACCAAATGAAAATGTCAGAAATGGCAGAATTAATGTACTTAAGCCTGAGGAAAATTTCAGTCTTAGGAATAAAAATAACAAGAATATGTGAGGAAATTTTTCTTGACCAGTCACATTATGTTGAGAAAATTTTGAAAAAATATAACTTTCATGATTGCAAGAATGTTGCTATTCCTTTTGATTCAAGTGTTCACTTATTTCCTATTGAAAGTAAAAATGATGTAATAAATCAAAAGGAATATGTTAGCATAATTGAAAGTTTGAGATATCTGACTAATTGCACTAGGCCTGATATTTCATATGCAGTAGGAGTACTTGACAGATTTACAAGCAAGCCAGGTAATCAACATTGGCATGCTGTTATAAAAGTTATGGAATATTTAATTGGAACGAAAAATTGTAGTTTGTTCAATAAAAAATATCCTGTTGTACGTGAAAGATTTTGTGATGCAGATTGCAACACTTTATCAGGTGATTCCTGTTCTACCACTGATTATGTCTTTACTTTAGGTGTTGTTGTTGTTTATTGGAGATCAAAAAAAGCAAACTATAATTGTTAATTCTACCATGGAGGCTGAACTAATTGTTTTAGTTTCGGCAAGTGAGGAAACGAATTGATTAAGAGATTTATTATTTCAAATACCTTATTTTGCAAAACCAATTTCTCCTATTTTAATTCATTTTGATACCACCGCTACAATTGGTAGAGTTCAAAACTGTTATTAAAACAGTAAATCCAGACTTATAAGGAGGAAACACAGTAATGTAAGATCATATTTGACAAATGGTACCATTAACGTTGATTATGTCAAATCTTGTGATACTCTTGTTAATCCTCTTACTAAGTCCTTAAACAGAGAAAAGGTTTGGAGCATATCGAGGGGGATAGGATTGAAGTCTACAAATCCTTGAGTTATATAAGAGAAAACTCAACCTGGGGACTAGAGATCGTATAACCACGTTCAAAGGGAAAAACTAATCATATAATGACTTATTGTGAAAAAAATGCACTACCTTTTTATTTCCTCCGTATGATGTGAGTGTATTATTTCCTGTAGTTTGTGAAGGTTGAGTTGATAATCTCTTAATGAATATTTGTAGCACGTATGGGTGGAGTTATCTTATAGGAGCACTCTCGATAGATTTCACCTGTGTGATGTGCGGAAGTAGGTTGCTTCCTACGAGAACTGTCTTATTCTCAAAAAGCACTCATAAAATCGGGATAGGACATGGCCATAACGTGCTGACTTTAAAGATCATGTCAACACCTTGATTATTATGTGTGGACACTGATGTTTTATTTCCCTTAAGCAGTCATAGTTCAAGTCCAAGACCTCTACGACTCTGGAATAAAAATGATTGTTTCACTAAGTGGTGGTTTAATGAAGAGCACACCTTCATAATGCATAGTAATCTTCCTTCAGCTGATAGACTCTCTTAACTAATATTAATATGAGTGAGGAATTGTTAATATAGGGGCATTTTAATATTATAAGAATGTTACATTATGCATTATAAAAATGTTACATTTTTTTGCAATGACCGTTTGCCCCTAAGACACTCTATGTCACTACTCCCTCTATTCATAAATGCATTGAAATATTCATTTGTCAACTTTCATTATTTTTAGCATGGTGGGAGTTAATTTTTTTGCTGCCGTTATGGACATCAAGTTGGTGCATTACTCTAGAGTTATTGCATATGTTTCCCATTTTTTTGTACAAGTTCAAGCCGTTAGTGGCTATTATCTTTTTATTCCATTACTTTTTACTCTTTATTCCTCAATTATACCTTATAACTTATGTAACTCCTAAAATCATTATCTTCACTATTTACTACACCATTATCTTCTTATTCATTACTAGGAAGACTTCTTCTAGTGAAAATAGTGGTGGTCTTCATTTTGTTTGCAACATACAATATACAAGAGAAAGTATAGAGTGAAAGAGTTAGTCAAAAAGAGAGTTTTTATTAGTTGAAGGGAGGTGTTCTTTTTTGTGGAGATTTGGACTCAACTCTTGTCCAGAGTTGTTGAGTTATATTTTGTGAAAGATGTTGTATCCTGGAGGGGACAAGTCAAAGAGGACTACTGTTGACCGGTGAAAAACATTTGTTACAGTGGGCTTGAATTTCTTTAAAGAGAGTGAGATATCTGCATCTCAGCCTAAAGAGATTTATTTCTTCATTTCATTTTCAGTTCTAATCTTGTATTTTTTTTATTATCTTATTAGTTTTCACCAACATATCTTACATGTCTTGTCGAAAGACAAGGTTCGGGAGTCAAATTTAAAGTTTTTATTGTAGGTAATTGTATGTACATTCCCATTTAGATTTTGTGGGGTACAGGTATATATTTCATTTACAACTGATTGAAAGTTGAGTAAGTAAATTCGATCAGTTTATTTCAATGTGGGGCATATTGTTTTTCTTATTATTTTTTATGTGATTTTTGAAGATTGGGATGTGAGGTTGTTTTTCCATGTGTTCAGGACCTGCATGTGAAAAGGGAAACTTTGAATTTTTAACTTTATATTGTAGTCCTTTTTCATGTGATGTGGTACCATGCGATGTGTTGTTGTGAAGAACAATTGTTTTCTTTGTCTGTATGGCTTCAAGTTCTTCAGCAGTTTCTTGTTGAAATTCTTTATTAGAGTTAGGGGAAAATTTCCAGCAGTCGTATGATGAAGAACACTCACTTCTACACAATTTGTGAGATGGGATATTTGTGTGTGAGTGGTAGTTTGGTGTTTGATACTAGAAGTTTGTTGTTGGCTATTTTCTGTTCATTAGATAGGAAACAGTTGTCCAGGTGCCGTCATCACTTGTTGAGGAATTCGGAGTGCTGATATTTTTTTCGTGTGTGTGTTGGATGAGGTTGGAATGTCGTTTGGTTATTTTTAACAAACATACATAAGGTGGACTGGAGAGCCACATAGTGTGCATAGGGGATTAAAGGTCTCATATTGTATTGTTTGGAGATGTTTACCTTGGAGTGTGTCTCCAGGGAGAGATTCTTCTAAAGGTGACAAAATACACAACCTTGCATATCGTCCCCAAAATCCTTTATAGTGGTTGTATCTATTTTTGGGATTGATCCTATTTGATGGAATATTTCCAGATTATAGTGTTTCGAAGGTAGTTCGGGCAGACGTATCCAAATAGTAGATTTATTAATGCTTGCATTCCAAGGGTTGATTTGTTTTCCATTTCCGAACAATGACAAAATGTTATCCAATGAACCAAGGTCCTTGTTATATAACTTTTTCATAGTTTTCATACTAAGATTCATACGATAGAAATCTTCACTCAAGTTGATTAAGTGAAGAGTCTAGTTTCTTCTTTGGTGGATATAGGAATGACTTTTGGGTTTTTTGAGGAGTTATCTTATTCATCAAAAAGATTTAGCTAAGAGGGTATCTCGAAAACTTACTTTGTATGTTTCCTTGCAATTTGTAGTGTACAATATCTCTTTTCCATTTCATTAATTAATTATTCTTGTTCTTTTTGTTCTTCTTTTTTATAACATGAAGCAATTGAGAGATGATGTACGTGATTCACAATTGTTAAAGTTGTCATTTTGATCTTTCCATGGAAAATTGTAAGCTTTATTCCTTTATTCATTTTTTCTCTGTCTTGTAATTTATCTGTACACTAGAGATTGACTATCGAAAAAATATACCTTTATCGCTTCGTGCATCAAACTTACCAATATTATTCTTTCAATTGTTGTGATTGAAACATTTACGCCCCGCTGGAAGTAACCAATATTAGGTCTCTTACAATTCCATAATTCATAGGGTGTCTTTTTCAGAATTGTTCTGATTAAGCATTTATTTAAGCACAGGACATGATGTACTTATAGCTTCTGCCCAAACTTTTTGTGGAAGAGAGTGCTAAACGAGCATCATTCTTACCATATATTACAATGTCCTATTCTTTCGTTCCAGAACTCCATTTTGTTGAGGCGGTCAAGGTGAAGAGAAGTTGTGAGTATAGCCTTTCTCATTACAGAACTATTCTAACAAATTATTCTGAATTCTCCTCCATGGTCGCTTGTTATAGATGAAATGTAATACCTTTTGTCTCTTTGAACTTTCTCACAATAAAACTCAATTTTTTTTAAAGTAACATCCTCGTGAGATTAAAACATAAGCCAAGTAAACAAGAATAATTATCAACTGTTACAAAAGCATACCTTTTACCTCCGATGTTGGTTGTTCTAGTAGGTCAAAATAAGTTCATGTGCAGGAGATATAGGGGTTTCTTTGTGGAGACAACATCCTTGCAAGAAAATGAGTTTCCTGTTTGCTTGCCAATTTTACAGGCGTCGAAGATATGATCTTTTGTATAGTCCAACTTGAGTAACCCAATACAAACTCATTCTAAACCATCTTCTTCATCCGTCTCATGCTTGCATGACCAAGTTTCTTATGACAAATCTCGGAATCATCATTCATTGAAGATGGACATATATGTTCTCCATTGTTTTTTTATAGAGTCAGAATGTATACATTCGTTTCTCTACTTCCTTGTAGTAGATTGTTTCCACATGAATCTTTTATGAAGGATCTATTTTTTTAAAATTTACTTCTAGGTATGAGTAACATAGTTGATTATTACTCAACAGATTGAATTTAAGTCTGGTCACTAAATAAGCATTTGCCATATCACATGATTCATTAAAAGAAATTGTACAGATACCAATTACCGTTCCTTTTGAGTTATCACCAAAACAAATGTTTCCTCCCTGGTATTCAACAACAGATTTGAACAGATTTTTATCTCCCATCATGTGCTTTGAACATCACCTATCAAGGTAGCATTTTCCTTTTTTTTTTCTTGCGGTACTACTGTAAAACAAGAATATTATCTCTTCTTAGGTACCCAAACCTTTTTGGCTCCTTCAAGGTTAAGGTTATCTGGAGTTCTTTTGGGTCTCCAAACAAATGTAGATGAGTTGTGATTTCGAAACAAGCTGTTATACGACACTTGTCCAGATTTCCCACAATTATTGCAAGATTTAGGAATATATTTATCTAAAATGAAATCATTACTGTTAATTCTTGAATCAGTTGACTTATAGGACTGGTTGCCACTAAAGTAACTTCCATTTGAAGAATATGTGCTGCCAGAGACCTTTTTAGAGGATTTTTCAGAAGATTTTTATTTGTTTAGGGAATTATCAAGAGTAACTCATGAATTTTTTCATAAAGGATATCCTTTTCAACTTTAAAAACTTCCAGTTTTATTTCCAAACTCCTCTTTTCTGTTTGAAGATTTCAAAAGTAAGAAAAAAATGTATTAAGGTCTATCACAGCACGATCTAACAAGTTTTTTAAATCATTAAAATTGTTACATGCCTATGTTCTAGATTCTTCAATTGCCATGAAGCAAATAATACCAATTTCTCCATGTTTTTTTTCAGAGTTGTTTTCATCACTCCAGCTGCTTAGCGCTTTGTTATTTTTGTTTCCATGGGAGTAGTTTTTATTTTCATTTGGACATTCACTGTCTATGTGACCATACTTTCTAGATCATAGCATTTTCCATCATTTCTTGATTAATCAGTGATATACTAATGATTGTAATACCAGGATATGTAACAATAGAATGAAACAGAATTAAAAAAATCGAGTCTACTGAATACACAATTTAGTCCTCTATTTATAGACGAAAGGGTAGTGTAAAGCTATTATTATTGGGTCTTGTATAAAGGGTCACAACTTTTTGAAAAAGTTACAACTCTTTGGAATGGTCACAACATTTCATAAAAGTCGCAACTCTTCATAAAGTCATAACTTTTCATTAAAAATATCACAACTTTTCATGAAAGAGGAAGACTAGTTTTGGAAATACAATAAATTTAAAGAGAATCCTGGCTTATGGTGGCGCCACGTAAGCTAGCCTAGGGTTCTCTTTTATATATATGACTAGGTAAATTACTAGTACTTTGCACGGGATTGAACTATTTTAGTAAGCTCACATATGATCATTCGATAATATTCTTATTTTAGATATATGCCTTACATTGTCAAGAACATTTTATTTAAGGAAAAATGTTCCTCCAAAATCTTAAAGTTCTATATTTTTTTAAATTATTTTTGTAATAGAAATTCCGAGTCATATAGAGATTTCGAGTATAAGAAAGAAGTTTAAGAAAATCTCCATAGATATAGTTTGTCAGATATAATGAAATTTGCTAAATTCCAAATAGTTATAAAAAAGAACAATATCAGAAAATAAAGACGAGACGAAAAAGTCTTGTAAAACAACACTCCCATATAAAATGAAAAAGAACGTCCATACAAGAACATAATAAACTAAACTCAAATGGAAGATCTTCAGCCCATTCCTTATGAACCTCCATCAATCGATTTTTATTATAGTATGACGTATCATGTATATGTTTAAAATGATCCTAAAATTGATTGTATCATACATGTTTTTTCTCATTGTCTCGGAGTAGTTATTACTATTGATTAAGTTTCATATCAGCGACCCAACTTTTTTTTTGAATTGAACCATAGTTTTTTTTTTTTTTTATGGTTATAGAATGCAGTTGGAAAGAATTAATCCAATTATCAACCATGAAGTAGGTGGCCTCTGACTGGAACGATTCACAACTTGATGTTCTAAACTAAAATTTCGACACATGAGATATTAAAATCTCACAGAATAATTTTGTGAGCACTTGAACTCATAAATATTCAAAAATAATAATAAAAACAACCTTTGTTTCCTAGCAATCAAGAAGAAAAAGGCATGTTGCTTGTCTAACAAGTTGTATACAAGTTTACAGTTTACAAATTTAATTGAAATAATCCAAAAGAAAGAGTTGTTACTTCATTATTAAATAAACAGAAACTTTATAAAAATAAAAAGTTATCACTACAGTAAAAATGATATATAATAAAAATTCATAGTTTAATTATCGATAAATATGTATTTCTGAGGCAATTGATACTCTCTATAAATGTTCCTAAAGATTATAACAACATTGAATCTAATGACATTAATTAATTTCGGTAAAGGCTCTAGCACTCTTCGTTAATGTATATGTTTATTGTTGATAAAAATTATATTTGTTGTAGTGTGTTTTGGACATTTGTTTGTTTCAAGAAAACTTTTTCTTTTATTATTCCCAAAAAAAAAAGATGAAGAAATATGACAAATTAATTAACGTGCGACAAAAGAAGTGGACTAATTGTGTCTATACTAATATTCTAGGAATAGTGCAATGGCATACGAATTGTTTTTACCTAAGAAAAAACAATCAAAATAATATATAAATTGTGGCAAGCAAGACAACAATTTGTTTGGTTCTTTTAGCAAACTTCATCATAGGTTTTGTGTCAGTTATCATATATTTGTTGCTGTGTGCTATCAAATATAGTACAACCCACAAGTAACTCTCCCAAAATTTTTATGTAAAAAACTTGTAGAAAGGGACAAAAGAGAATATAAATTTTCAACCATCCTTATTGGAATTCTTAACAGAGTTAAAAAAATTACTAAAATGACAAATAAGAAAAGCAATAGATACACAAATAGTTGGAACTAAAGTAAAAGATCATGCTCCATTAAATAGGGGGAAGAAAACATTGAACAATGAAACACATTTCATAAGAAGTCTAAATAATTTATTTGAATTCGACGTCTTATGGCACAAAAAAACTTACTAATACTAGTGGCAAAAAAATTGGTTACCAAAGAACCTAATGTAATAAATTCAATCATTCCAACACCGTTAAGAGTTGTGGAATGAGAAATGCAAGAGTCGTAATGTCGCACTGTAATCAAAATTCATTTTATTTGTTTATACGAAAAAATATGTAGAAAGAGAAAAAAGAGAAGATCAATTTCATTAGTCTTTGCTAAAATTTTAACAGAATTTCAAAACAAGTCACCAAAGTAGCAAAAAAAATTGTCATAATTATATCATGAATCACTATGGATCAAAGGAAAGATTAAGATCCATAACATAGGAGGAAGAAAACATTGAGGAATGAAACGAACTTCATAAGAAGTTTAAATATTGTATTTGAATTCAACTACCATAGAGCGGAAAAACATCGACAAATAATAGTGATAGGAAAACCTTATATTTATAGAAAACTAAGGATAGTGTGGATATATTTTTATTATGCCTTATTTGAAAGGTCACAACTCTTTGGAAAAGTTTCAACCCTTCGAAAAGGTCACAACTCTTTGGAAAAGTTACAACCCTTCGAAAAGGTGACAACCTTTTATAAAATTCATATTTTTTCTTAAAAGTCGCAACTCTTCATTAAAGTCACAAATTTTCAAAATGTTATAAGTTTTGATGTAAAATTCACAACTCTTCATTAAAGTCACGACTTTACATAAATTCACAACTTTTCAGAAATGTTATAACTCTTTGGAAAAGTTACAACCCTTTGGAAATGTTACAACCTTTCATAAAAGGCACAACTTTTCAAAAAAGTGACAACTCTTCATAAACGTCACAACTTTTCATAAAAGTCACAACTTTTAATTAAAGGAGAATGCTAGTTTTGAAAATAAAATAAATTCAAAGGAAATCCTTGTTGGTGGTGGCATCACATTGGCGGATTTAGGGTTATATATATATATATATATATATATATATATATATATATATATATATATATATATATATATATGATTATTTCATTGTCTATATTTGTATTTCAAAAAGTGGTACAAACATTTTATTCATCAACTGCAAGAGTTTTTCTGCTTCGCGCGGTGGTGAACTATGTCAATAATCTACTTCTGAACATTTAATAACATAAGTGTTTTCGAGAGGTTACAACCCTATTATAAACTTTCAAGAATATTTTATCCAAAGAAGATATGAAATGTTTTTTAATCTTAAAACAAAAAAAAATTGATTCTAAGTGTTTATGGATTTTGTTATAAATTTTTCATTATACTGTAGTTGTTTATCACCAAAGTCTTTCGAAAAGATAGTTAATGTTTCATTGTCTATATTTGTATTTTCAGAAAGTGGTACAAATATTTTATTCATCAACTGCGAGTGTTATTATATTAAGATTCTACATACAGAATCTTAATATTTTACATCTTATATAATTAGGTGTGTACTTGATAAGTTTATAAAAATATTAAAACATGTCTCTTGGATTTCAATGGAATAACATATGTCACTCAAATAATTTGGATTAAATGATGTCGTCGTAAGTCCCTTATTCAAAATCATACGCAGTCGATGAAACTACTTTGAAAGACAAAAGACATATTTTGTTGTTTATGTTTCAATAAACATGGTTAAAACTTTATTTTTGAAACTTTTAGTTTAAAGTTTATAAGGAGATAATTATTTCTTTAATATTTAATATTGATTCATCATACTTTGAGGGGTAGTATATTGACTCCAACCCAACATTGGAACACCAAATGTTTGTTTAAGGTTGAGTACAATACTTACCATCCCACCACATTCCTTTAAAAATTTTTGTCACTAATCGATTGAATATCTCGATAAGATAGAAAGTTGAATAACTGCTGAACCACCATAAATTTTGAACAACACATGGATCTTTTAGCCACTGAAAACTTTATAAAGATCAAAGTCATTTATAAGTTTAAGAATTCTAATCTACATGACACCAATAGTCTAATGATTACATTAAATTCTTGATTAACATATTTTTACTTTAGCATAATGATAAAAAGCATAAACATATACAACAAAGTTTAAAATATGTACTCAAGAATAAAAATAAATAAATAAGCATAAACTAATGATTTTTTAAAAAATTAACAGGACCTTTAATAATAAAATGAAACATAAAGGAAAAGGTTGAGCCCAGTGAATGCACAATGTCCTATTAAGAATTTTTTTTCATTCTAGTACCTTAGGTTTTAATAAATAGATCCTCTCATGAAAGAACCGTTCTATTCACCAGTGTGTTGAACAAAATCTATGGTGTCAGTGAGCCAATCAACAATAGCAAAGTGCACAAATATTTAATTGTGCAGAAGAAGAAGAAGTAGTTCATAATTTTTGTTGTGTTAAAATGATAGAAAATCCCTCTATTTATAGACAACAAAGGGTAAGTGTGAATAAATACTTGTTGTGCCTTATCGAAATAGTCACAACTCTTTGGACAAGTCACAATCTTTCATAAAAGTCTCAATTTTTAATACAAGATGCACCTCTTTATAAAAGTCGTAACTCTTCATTAAATTCGCGACTCTTCGTCAAACTATAAAAGTTGCAACTCTTTGTAGAAGTTGCAACTCTTTGTAAAAGTTGCAACTTTTCATAAAAAATTTCAACTTTTGGTAAAAGTCCCAACTTTTTATAAAAGTGACAACTTTTCATGAAAGGGAAGACTAATTTGGAAATAAATAAGCTAAAAGGAAATCTTGGTTTGTGGTGGGTGGATCACGAAATGATTTAATTTATTTTTTAAAATTTTTGGTTTGTTATATAAATAATTAATATCAATAAATTTTAATTAAAAATAATTTAATAGATTGAGTGACTTTCTGAGGAAAGAGTGAATAGTTGAGTGACTTTCTGAGGAAAGAGTGGATAGTTAAGTGACTTTTGAGGGAAAATTGAAAGTTGAGTGACTTTCTGAGAGAAGAGTGCATAGTTGAGTGACTTTTGAGGGAAAATTGAAAGTTGAGTGACTTTCTGAGAGAATAGTGCAAAGTTGAGTGACCATCTGAGGTATTAACTCACTCTAAATATATTATGTGATGATTATTCTATGTTTTTGCCTTTTCCCAAAATAAGAGTTGGTCTAATCAGGATGAGAATATAACTTAACTAATACTTGCATCAAAGGACATTAAAATTTTACCTAATACGTGAATAAGCCCCTTACATTAGATTATATTTAGATAACCCAACTTTAATTATACCCATTTTGCCTGAGTAAGTATTCAAACCTCTAACATGTTGTAATTGATATTGAAGTGTCTAAATAATGAGATAATTTATTTTATAACCTGAACTTTTCAACCTAAAGATGTTTGCGATCGTTTTAGAAAATCCTTATAAATGTCAACATATTATCATGTGTTTAGGTACTCAATTTTAATACATGTTATATCGTGTGTCCGAATAAAATTTACTGACAAATTTAATATTGGGCCTTACATGTTTCTCACTGTCTAAATATTGTACTTGCTATGTAAAATAACTACATTTGTAGCAACTCTACTTATTGAAGTTATCACTTGTTCTTAATTGAATTTGAGCTCTTATTTCTCTTATTTTCACGCCCTTTAAAGTTGTTAGACCGTACACTTGATCTTTCAACAGTATATTTGAGTGGCTACTTATGGCTATTGTTATGATACATTTGGTTATTTTTCTTTCTATATCTTTGATTAATTAGGTATGACAGTCATATAGATGTAGCCGATGCATTGTCTTATGTGAGGGAGGTTAGGAACACATTTCTGAACAAAATATAAAAGTATGAATGTTCATTACTATTATGAAAGACTTAAAAGCTCAAAATTTTGCAATCAAAATTTCATATTGTTATGATTGTTATTACTTTCTTTTCTAATTTGGTGATTTATATAGGACTAAGTTTTTAACATTTTTCGCAAAATTGATTTTGTTGATGCCAGAAAAAAGTTGATAAGTTGTTTAATGAAAATCCTAGTTTGCTGCTTGGATTTATGCTCTCAGGCCTAATAGCTATGAAAATATCCGAAGTGATGAAGACCATATACCTTCGAATAATCAACTTATAAGGAACAAACACTCAAAAGGTGAGCTGGCTTTTAGTATGGAGAATGTCATTTATTTCTTATTCTTCTTCTTTTAATGTTTTTATGTTAAAACTTTTTGTTGGTTTTGTCCTATTTCTACAACATGAAGCGATTAACATGTACTTAGATGTTCAACATATTATAATGTACTTAGATGCTCAATTGTAAAGATGGTATATTGAGATTCCACATGAAATTTATTTACAAATTTAATATCAATCTTTACATGTTTGTGACTATCTAAAAAGCTCCACTTGATTTTTCCAATAAGTACATATGTCACGCCCTGAGATACCCCTGAGACGCGGACACGAGATCTAGGTCCATATGAAATCCCAAGCTAGCCCTGCTGGCATGATCATGAGAGTACTAAAGATAATAAACTGAATGCCGAAGGTTAAACCATATTTAAAATGAAAAGATGGGGTATACACATACCTATAAGTGAGATATTTAAGAAAAACTTATGATTTTAATACAAATAAATTATTAACTCAATACTAAGCTGAAACTAACTATGTTTGAAATAAACCTCTAACTGACTAGAAATGATGGGACAGGCCTCATCTAAGTCTAGCAAAAACTGAAACTAAATGTCTAGAATACTAGAAATAACTCATGAATATTTTCCTCGAAGAATCATAACTCTCCACTGATTCTACTAAACTGGACATCAGGTATGACGGATCATCAGGTATGACGGATCGTCACAGGCACAACGGTCCGTCGAGGGTCTCCGTTACATAACACTTAAACTCTTGGAATTTGGGTACTGGACTACTTAATCTCTTGGAATTTGGGTACTGGGACTACTTCTCTGATCTTCATGACGAACCAGCAGGACGGTCCGTCATGGCTACGACGGTCCGTCACGCACTTCGTATCCCAACACTTGGTCAGATTTCCCCATCTTCCTTCAGCAGCTTCACTACGATGCCACCTACGGACTGTCACATGCACGACGGACCGTCACAAGCTCCGTAGGTGGTACTTTTCTGCATTTCTTGCTCAAAAACTTCCGCGTTCATCTTTAGACATATATCCTGCAAATAAAGAGAAATTTACATAAAAATTAATACAAAAAGGCTTTTGGACACACACTAAACTTAAGAAAAAAGCATTAAAAATACCGTGAAACCGCGGTATATCAACACCCTCTCTAGATGTGCCTAAACGACCCTCGAGATTACTTAAATGAGTCACATTCAAACTTAGAAAGTATCATGAACATCAAGGAAAGATTCCTCTACCAAAGGTGATTCTAAGTCTCACTTGAGTGAGTTGTGAATTGACCGCCCATACAATCCCTTACACACACACTCAAGAGATCCTATTGACTCCCAAGGATAGAATCATTCTCACTAAACATACAAAACACATAGATGATATGACATTCACCTTCAAAAGGCTATCAAAAGGACCTACTTAAGTAAATCAAGAAGATAACGCCCATGATTAACCTCTTCAATATTACCTAAATGGTCCTTAAGACTACCTAAAGCTTAGATCATGTCTACCACACCACATTTTTCCTAACTAGATTCATTCTCAAGACTTCCAAAGATAAGACATAAAGATATCATCCCTTACGCCCTCTTCGTACTTTAGCTAAGGAATCCTTAAGTTACTTTATATTAGGAGCTCATTCATTTACATACTTAGTAACATAAGTCATTAGTTCATTAAGAGACTCATACATCACATAAAGGACATTCAAGTAATGGTCTTGGACAAGACCTAGGAAGTCTAAATAACACCTTCAAAGTATATTGTGTAATGTCTAGATAGCATCCCATACCACCACCTAAACCTCATAATCTTCTCTAATTCTAATAGGTATTCCATATGATGAGAATAGTCAGTAACAAACATTGACCATGATAGCAAGACATGGAATCCAAAGTTCTATCCTACTCCGATGAGGTTGTTTTACTTGCCAATGGTAGAACTTGGACACATTCCATATAGGCACATGGTTAATGAATATGAAGGACTTTTTTCTATTCTAGTCTCATACTTTAACTAGTACTACTTCCCTTACCATACTCACTTGGTGCTAGCCTTCTTTCTCATAGAGTAATTCACACATTAGGTTCACATAAAAGGGTCTCATAAAAAGCTCATAACCCAATCACATTTACTCAACCAAGGAAAGGTCCACTTGGTCTACCTCACAATGGCAACAAGAAGCTCATGATGAATTTCCTATGGATTAGTATGATGTCCTTCCAGCCAATTAACCTTAAGTCTATCATTCCATTACTTTGAAGGATACCATTATGGCTTACGACTTCAACAATCTTAACCTAACCACTAAGTCAAGGTTTTTACATAAAAAAACTCTCTTAACATCGTATAAGGTCACATGTCATTCATACATACAAGACTAAGAGTTTAACATCCTAATTCAAGGCATCACATATTCATAATCATATATACATCAAGTAAGAGACACAAGTCAACCAAGATGTCATTCTAGAAGCACATAGGAACAACCCTAACATCTTCAAGTCATTCTATATTCTATCATAATCAACTACACAAATAGTCACATTACTTCAAGTAGTTGCCGACAAGGCAATGATCATTATAATACATAAAGTAACGCCGACAAGACCACGTCAATTGCAAGTAAAACACATACACCGCCACCATAAGTGGACCATACCAATCACAATATAATTAAAGTATAAAAAACAACAAAAAAAAAAGGAAATGGGGCAGCATACCTCCACTCCATCATCAACACGTTAATTCAACGCTAAATTACTCAATTCGATAACACAAGACCCTTACTCAAGGCCTAACCAAAAATTACACATAAAACTACAATTATCAATGGACTAGGTCAATTCAATGTAACTTCATTAATCTAACACAACCTAGACATCAATTTACTACAATTATTACATCATTAGAAAGCCCATAATAAACTACATAAGAATTCTTCAACATTAGACCAACATCAAGTAACATATAACTTAGTCAAAAACTAGGGTTCATCAATTACATGGGTTCGTAGGTATTTAGGTTAAAATTATCAATACAATATCAATTAAATCATTAGTCAATGTTTATAGATCATTTATGCAAGAACCCATGGTAGAATCATGAAATTGGACAATTCAACTTTAAAAACTTTAGAAAACATCTTGAGAATTGGGACCCTTGATAAACAAGTTTCAAGGATCAAAAGTCATACCTAAATGATGATAACTATTTACCTTGATGAATAATTTCCACTCAAAACTCACACCAATCTCTTCCTTGGTTTTGGACTTCAATGGAGTCTTTGGGATTTCTTAAGGGATTTTGGGGTTTTGATTTGGAAGAATGAAATCTCCTTAGTTTTAAACACTTATATACTTTTTTAAAATACCCAAAAGACCCCTAAAGAACAACCAATACATCTATTTAGAAGTGGGGTGAATTTACAAGTTCACCCCTAACTTGGCAGTGAACTGCACGCAGGACACAGGCCCATCGATGGTTGGACATCGATCGACCGTTTGTCCACAAACAGGCCGTCCTGTCCTTCCGTTGGTTGGGTCAGAGACTTTTCCAGGTTCCCTTCTCACCCAAGACAAATTATACACCGATGGAAACCATCAAAGGGGCGTCGATTCTCCTACGAGCCGTCGATGCCTTCGTCATTTGGGGGCTGCCTGGGACTGTCTTGACATCAAGTTTGAGTCTTTCCTCAAGGACCCCTGGTTGGTCCTTAGAGATGTTTGTCCGGATGTTTCCAACCCAAATACGATCGTCTATAAGTTTAGTACCTCACACGTGAATTTCATCAAAAAACAAACACGTAAAAGTCGACGAAACATACGTAGACACACAAGGTCATTTCAAGGCACATCTTTCGAACGTCATGGACGTTTTTAGACTTTTGACCTCCAAACTTCACGAAACTTGACACACTGACTATACATGATATAATAACTCTTTTAAGGACCTTTAAACCTCATGAATCAGACATAAGCACATAGAACCACATATGAGACACATCGGTGACTTAGTCATCGAATGTCTTGGTCGTCCCTTGACGTTTGACTTTCAATGCACCTAATACTTTAGCTACTGCCTCTATACAATATAATAGACCTATTTAGGACCTTATAACATCATTACCAACATATTAGTCTCTAGTTCACCTAAGTTATTTTCGAGGTCTTACAATTGTAGTTTGACCTATTTCATTTTGCGGGTCGTTACTGAAAACCATTCAAACTTATGATGTGAGAAAACCTTTCACAATCACGTTATTCGTAATATGTGAGAAAATCTTCCACAACAACATTGATAATTTAATCCCAAAGCATCATATAATCATTTACATCAACTTCATAAAAGTATGCACATCTTCATAAATTCACCTTTCACATTTCATAAGCTTTATCATGTGTGGATAGTCTAAAATCATGTATCACACATTGGGTACATATGAATTCATCTCAGAAACATGTAATTACATCAATTCATGCATTAAAAGATAAAAAAAAACAATAAATTGAATCATATCTAAGGAAACCCATGAAGATTGACTAAAATTCTAACTTTGAATTTAGAATTTATTTTTTAAAGCTTGAAAATTTTAGGAACACTATGAAGGAAAGGACTGCATAGGTAAATACTAACAAACCTTACTAATCAAAACCCTATAGCTATAATGAATTAAGAATATTGTTAAGCCTTAACTTCTTTTTCCTTAGCCTAAGAGAGAATTTTAGG
This sequence comes from Solanum chilense, assembly GCA_032847665.1. NCBI lineage: Eukaryota > Viridiplantae > Streptophyta > Magnoliopsida > Solanales > Solanaceae > Solanum > Solanum chilense. Next base: position 55,810,577 of record CM064963.1, on the reverse strand, counting down.
GATAAACTTGGAGGGAAATTTAGAATTTAGGTGGATGATTTAGAATGGGTATATCTAGGTGTTTTCACTTATATAGGTCTTAGAATATTAATTAAAATGACATAACTTAGGTACGAAACACATAGGGGAAAATATTAAGAGTCTCAACGTAAAAGCTAACAGGTAACCTATATGGGTCCTTAAACGGTTTGTATAGGTCACCAAAGACCTTATAGGGAACTGGTCAAGTGACCCCAAATCCTGGTTGCACTTGACGGTTGGGACACCTCCCTAAATGAACAAAGGACCCCTTTACGGACCGTTTCGGGTTTACTAAAGGGTCCTTGGCGTGTTTTAGGCATGTGGTCCTACCTTTAACCAACTTTACCCTTTTCCAAGTCCATGGTGTTATATAGTACTTATCGTTCTAGGTATCATATTGGCATACCTACTAGTGGATTATAGTAGTGTCATCATGAAATCTGGAATCAAGTCGTGACAATTCAACTATGATTTAAAAAGATTTTACAAACATAATGACATCTTATTATAATACTCTAGAACAATCAAGGAACAAATATTTGGGAAAATGAGAGGTTGATATCATTTCACATGATAAATTTATTATGACATACTTACGGGTGTTTTTGACATTGACATGGAAGAGCAAGGAAAACTAGCATCTACTAGCTAAAGAACGAATAACATGCCATCAAATTGAGTATCTTATGCTCTGCATGCACATGTACCAAACAATAAAGAAACTGATAACTGACTAATCTATGAAAAATCAATCAATATTTAGTACACAATTAAATCAAAGAGCAAATAGTATAATTGAAATTATGAGAAAATAAAATTCATTAAAGAATAAGAATCTTACAATCTTTCAAGTTCTTCATATATGTGACAAAATCAAATTTTAAATTTTTGAATATTAAAAAATGATCATTAATAATCTTAACAAGGTGAGTGATTGTTGCGTGACGAACGAACAAGATACCTAATTTTATAAATATTTATGGAAAAAACAAATGATAATTCTAGTAGAAAAATAGTTACAATCGTCCAAATCATAATAATTAGAATCCTATTTTAATTAAATAAACCTTAGCCATTAATTTTCACATATGTCATGTGCCTTTGAAAATAAGCAAGAATTAGGGAAAATGGTGAAATCCGGATCCACCCATTTTCGTTATTGTAACAAAATGTAAGATTCAGTAATTTTAGGGACTCCCTCTTTTATAATTACAAACAATTAAATTCTAAAATTATCCTCTTAACCTTAATGAAATAATTTATCGATATACAAATATTTAAATACTATAAGTTTCAAATACTCTACATATTTTCTTTTTTTTTTTTAAAAAAATATGTTAGATCAAGCGGCCACATAAAATGGGACACAGTGAGTATAAGGCAACAATTCGATGGTCAACACCACTTTTCTAATCTTTATATTTCTTTGTATCAATTTATGTGAAACATTTCATTTTTTAATAGTCAAACAGTTTAAGTTTGACAGAGGATTTGCTCACTGCATCATTAAATTTTTTTAAATGAAGATGATATATTTGAAAGTTATGTATAAAGTACTATAAATTATAGTTATTGACAATTCAAAATATTTAAAGATGTACCAAAATTTACAATTAAAGATAGAGTGATTTAAATTTTAAAATTTGAAATGTGTCGGATAAATTGGGAGAGAACGATTAATAGTTTGTCCAGGAAATATTCCAAGATATAAACAAGTAGAACCAAAAAAAAAAGTATTGTTTTAATGCTACCAAGATATTAATAGGTTAAAATCCTTTCCATACTAACACTCAGTAACAAAAATTATCAATATGGATGTATGGCAGTGGTGTTAGATCAGAACCACTTCTCTCTCTCTTTTTTGATGGAAACCAAGCTCTCTTTGCAAACAATAGCTTCCAATGTCTCGGGAACACCATACATATCAAGGTCCTTAGTTTCTTGCAAAAGGAGATTAAAAGACACCAGTTTTCCATTGTAATTTTCCATCAATAGTTCCGTGTCATTCATCCAAACTGACAAAGGTGCCTTAATAAGCAATGTTCCAACTGTAAATTCCTTAATCCAGGAATTCCTCACACCATATATTTTCATCACCCATATATCAATTGATTGGTGAAATACCTCATCTGGAGGATAGTGAATCTCTGTAAAACAAATCAGAGCTAGAGTTTTTTTCAAGACAAAAGGATTAGGACTCTTTGTTCGATCACTTAATAAGCCCTCAGGAGAGAGTATTTGCTTGAATGACTCCGTGCTGAAGTCGAAAGAAACGATGCAATAATCATTTGACTCCGTATATCCAACCCAATGAAAAGATCCGTTAAACAGTACGTGAGAAAAATTAAAGGAATCTACTATGGCTTCTAGATCCTCAATTTTCCTCCAACAATTTGTACTTAAGCGATAGACCTCTACCTTACTAACATACTTGTTATAATTATCAAATTCATAACTGGATTTAAGGATTCTTACAATCTTATAATCATTAGTGTTAGAATCAAACCCGATTCCCATGTTCATGGTCATCTGATAGCTAAGCTTTTTACAATCAGTAGATATGTATGGGGGAGGAGGTAGAATACTAGCTGGAAGTTCCCAAAATTCTCTCAAGGTTGGATTATATAAAAGAATGCTTCTGTAGCTGGCAATGCAGATTATGCCATTGCAGGGACCTGCAATGTTAACTCCAACATAATTATCCGAGTACTCTACATTAGGCGCTATGCATTTGAAAGATTCATTATTTGAATGAAAGGACAACATATTTGTACCATTATAATAAATGGACTCCGTACTTTCCTCAATCTTGAGGTAGCGCTTAAAAAGTATGAAGTGATCTGAGAGAGAATCATAATTATAATGGATAGAGATAAAATCAGAGCTGTTTATCAAAGAGTACCATTCTTTTGATACAGACTTGAATCTTATCAGTGATGTTGCCGGCAGTCGCTTCAAGATGTCTATCATCACGTCATGAGAAAGTTTGGTCCTTTGCTCCTGCAGGTCATCCATCGTATAGAAATAAGGATTAATATCTTCTTTAATTGCATCAGTATAACTTAGACCAAGTAAGAATGACAACCATATATTATGATGTTATGTATTATCAGATTTACACGTAGGCAAACAATATTTGAAGCTTTAGTCGGGCAATGATCCTGTTTTATAGCAATATTTTAAACTTTACTAGGGCAATGGTCCTGGTTTAATGCAATATTTTAAGGTTTGTTGCGTGTGCATGTTCACACACTTTTCACTATTTCAATTTACATGATGTTGTTGGAATAATCATTTATGTTTAAAAAATATGAAAAGAGTTTGCAATTGTTCAAAATTATTTTCAAACTAAATAAATATTTTTAAATGGCAAAAAATATATTTTGTTGACTTTTTGCTAAAATTAGTGAGGTCTTACATATAATATTCATAGAGCCATTAAATATTTTCCGAATAAAATAAGTATTATTCTTTTTTAAATGACTAAAAACGGTATCATATAAACTACTAAACTAATATGAAGAAAGTAGTTTCTACGAACATTCATTAAAAGAAAATTTTGTAGTAATGTAAGTGACGTAATTACGAAAGTCTAGACTATTTTTGAGTGAGTGTAATACATGCAATATGTTACTCAATCTCTTTTCAACAAAATGACCTAGTTTGACTTTAACATATAATTTAAGAAAATAAGAATATCTTTTAATTTTATGGTCGTAGATTAAAGTTATGCCGAATGTACCAAAATATTTTTTAATTATTTAACGTTAAATATGTCATGTAAACAACTGAAAATAATGGTATTATAAAAAAAAAAATTGATCATTCCTTTTAAAAGAAACTAGATATGACAAATGGGCAGATTGCATAAAATTTGATGGGGTATATAATGGGTGCTAATCAAACTGGCCACATTTCATATGGGTTACAGTGGGTTGGATAAATTATGATGGGCTGTTGAGATTGACTTTTAGCTTATGACTTGTAAAGTTTATCCATGTTTATCCATATAATTTACATAAGTAAATAGTAATTTACTTTTGAATTAAACATACATAAAATATTTGATATTTTTTAGATGAAAAATGTTGAAAATACTTTATTTTGTTTTATTGTATAATCAAAGTAAAAACAAGCTCCTATAAATTTTCAATATAAAATATATTTATAAAATAACGAGAAAATAATATTTTAATCTAAAAATAAATAATTTTTTTTATTTTATGAGTAAAATGTGCTTAAGGCACTTTACGCAACATCAAGACTAATACATGATTTGCTTACTTTGGACTATTATTTGTTATTCAATATAAAATTAGACAATTAAAAAACTAACCCTAATTAACAACTATTTAAATTTCCATGATTAATTAAAAGGTCATCTTGGCCATAAAAATTCGTATTAAAAAAACTAATTTATAAAAGAGATGTACATGTAACATAGTGTATCTTTTTTTTTTTTGGAGGGTTAAAGACTTTACCTTTTAGAGAAAATCATTAAAACATAATAAAGAAGAGAAATTACAACACTTTTGGTAATATCATGAATTTGAGTGAATAAAAGTTAAAAGTTAACCCATTAGGGTGGATCCGGTTCCCCTCCATTATCCTTTTCCTAGAGCACCTCTAGATGAGAAACACATGTCTTATTTGAAATTTCATTGTTAAGATTATATTATATTAACAAATTTCATAACCATAATTAAATTAACTAATTTTAGAAATGGAAAAGGGCCTAAAATACCCTCAAAATATTGGAAATGTTATAAAATTACCATCATCCACCTATTGACTCCAAATTACACTTCCTACCCACTTATTGGGTCCAAAATACCCTTGTCATCCACCTTTTTGTTCAAAATTAACCACTTATTTAACGGTTTTATATTTAAACTATTTATATATTTTTTTATAATACGTGCGCTCAACTATTTGTTATAATTTAACTTATTAGTATAATTTAAAATCAATTCACTACTCACCCATTACTAATTAAATCCCTCTAAATTAATAAACCCGTCACATTATTAATGTAAGCTACTACCAATTGAATGTTTTTAAAAATTATAGAAATAAATTATCATACATTCAAGTGGCTAAATAAAAATCACCGATAAACTTAAAAGTCTGATTATGTTCATCTTAATTATTCTTACGTCTCAATTATGTGATGTTACTTAATAGATAATTTTTTTTTTAAGTAATATATTAAAGGTTTTCAAACAAATCATAAATATTTATAAAATTATATTTAAAAAAGTGCATGAATTAATTCGGGATGTATTACTTTTTTACATTTAATCATAAATTTCTAATTCAATTTTGAAAGAAAGTGTCCTCCTAAATAAGCGGCTCAACCTAAATTTAATTGGGGCTTCGATTTGGACTCGAATAATTTTGGATATCATTTTCAGGTATCTATAATTTCATCATTTTTTAGTAGTGTTTATGGAGATTTTGATATTATAATTGGATTATTAAATGGGTGGGGTTTAGTTAGTAATGAGTGGGTGGTGAGTTGATTTATAAATTATATTAATAAATTAAAATTATAACCAATAGTTGAACGCCAAGTATTTTAAAAAATATTTAAAGAGTTTAATTTTAAAACAATTAAAAAAGTGGTCAATTTTGAACTCAAAGGTGGATGACAATGGTATTTTGGAGCCAATAGGTAGATGAAAAGGGCATTTTGGAGCCAATAGGTAGATGAAGGATAATTTTGTACCATTTTCAATACTTTAAGGGTTTTTTAGGCCCTTTTCCGTTTTAGAAAACCACTCTCCAAATTTGATAATAATTACAATATATACCATAACAAATTGAATATTTATTAATATCATTAATTTCATCTTATATTTCTATAGTTAAATACTAAAATATATGACATTTAAGGTGAAAATTGTCAACATTTCTGTAATCTAGAAGAAGGAATTATGCAATCAAACAATCAAGAGCAATCATTGATCATTTTTTTTTTATTTTTTTTTGCATTAGGAGTTTCTGAGCAGCTACCAAAAATACATTGTGCATTGTACTCAATCTCAGTGATCATCTAGCATTATATAGATGTCTAAAAGATTTACAATCTAACTAAATCACACGTCACCCATGTGACTCTTCTAACAATTTTTCTTGTAGCTTCCTAACAGTGTTAGTTACTAACAGTGTTAACCACCTCTAACGGACACTTAACAGTATGACAAGCTTTAAGCAACTTTTCAATACTCCCCTCAAGCTGGTGGTTTGAACACATCTAACACACCTAGCTTGTCAAGAAGAAGCTCATGTTGTCCGCTCTAAGCCTTTTAGTGAACATGCATGCCAGTTGCATAGAGGTGCAAAGATATTGAGGCTCTATGAAACCCGACTTTACTTCACTACTAAAAAAAGGCCAAAAAGAGACCTAGAAATGGAGACCTCAAAAATAGGTCAATAATAAGAGACCTCATGAGGTCGCTATTTGAATTAATATCTTTTAAATTTTTTTTAATGTAGGAGAGACCTCGTGAGGTCAATTTAATGAATATATTATTTTTTTACCTGACTTATTTAAAATTTTTAAATTTTTAATCTAATTCTCATAAAATTAGAGACCTCATGAGGTCTCTAAATTTTTAACTACTAAATTAAATTAAATTATTATTTTTAATTTAACAAGTAGAGACCTCACGAGGTCTATACTTGTTAAATTAAAAATACTAATTTAATTTAATTGAATAGTTTAAAAATTAGAGACATCATGAGCTCTCTTAAACAAAACAAAAAACCTAGCCAAAATTAAAATAGCTCACTTTCTTCCCTCTCTCTTTCTCGTCGACCCTCTCTCTCTTTCTCGTCGACTGCCGGCCCTTTCTCTCTTTCTCGTCGACCCCCTCTCTCTGTATCGTCCCTCTCTCTCTCATCGTTCCTCTCTGCCGTCGTCTTCTCCGTCTCCTCTATCCGCCGTCGTCTTCTCCATCTCCATCTCCGCCGTCGTCTCTGTCTCCGCCGCCAGCTCTCCGCCATTTGCAGTCGTGCTTCAGCAGGCGGGGGACACGACGGTTGTAATTGAGTCGATGTCTATACCTCTATACCTCTCTTATCCTCTATCACATCCTCATTTTTCTCAATTTTGCGCCCTAATTTTGACACAGAAAGCTTCGAAGATGAGCCACCAGACTTGTGAGTTCTCTTTCCTCGTTTTTATGCATTTTCAATTTGTAAATCAACTGAGTGTTTTTTTTTCAACTTTGAATTATTTCTAGAAAGTTTCGAGCCTTTGTTGATTTTGGAACAAAAGAAGACTTTGATCGCTTGTCGTCCTATGTCACGCACCATGGAGGAGTTTCACTCTTTCTAAGGTTTTTAACTCTTGCAATTTTTGAATTTTCCCTAAATCTCAAATTTTAAGAGTTTCTATGTGGATAATCTGATGAAATAAGGTTTATATGGAGGAAACTTGTTAGCAACTCATTTTCTGATTAGATAAATTAACTTCTAAATTGATTTGTTAGTTGTTAGTGAATTCGAGACGTATATATTCTGTTTCTAAGGAGAATCTTGGAAACATTATATGGCCTGGTGACACTACTACTTTTCCTCAAGGTTGGGTGATACCGAGTTTGTGAAAGTTACAAGATATCTTACAACTAATACAATGATAGTTACTGCATACTATATCAATGTTTTTGATGCAGTGATGGAAGCATTACCATATTATGTTCCTTATGAATATGTTCCTTTTGTTGCTCCTAATGGAAAGAGTGCTGGTGATTATAATGAACTAGTTCATCAAGCATTTCTTAGGGTAAATTTCTCTGACTTCTCTACTATCGACTTTTAAGTTATATATACTGACAATGCGAAAAGATCTTACTATATAATGTATTCCCATTTCCTTCGAGGAAAAATAGTGCTGCCTTATTCTGACTTTCAGTAGACACACATAGGTTGTAGTATTACTTTGTTCGTATTGCTTCCTCATGAGCTCAACGATCATGTTGATTATGTAAAAGGTGTTGCTGTCATTTGTGTATTAAATAGCATATTAAGGGGAGCACATTGTTCCATTTTCTTATCCGTTATATGTTCATGTAAATTCTTACGTCTCCTACCTATTCGGAAGTGTTTAACTAGTGATCTACTTTCTTGTAGAAAGGTTCCAAGGAAAGCTGCATTTACTACTATTTTTGGTTTGTGTAAGTCACTGAAGTAAAACATGTCATATTATGAGAACATTAATTCTTCTAGTTGTTATAATGTTAATTACATCTAATATCCCAACAAGATATAATAGTCTATATGAATTCTTCATTTAATTTCATATCAACAAAGTTTTAATTAGTCCCAATTTTGACATTTTCTCTTGCAGGTTCTATCGGAGAAGTGATACATAAGTACAAATCAAGTATGTGACATACTATAACCAATAATTACACTGTAGGAATATTTCTTATGTGTTTGTCCAGGTAAATTTAATCAAATTTAGGTGCTGGCTTATTCTTACTCTGTTTCCTACTAGTAACCACTTCTCTTGGAGAGGTTTTATGACCCTGTTGCTGGTTAGATTTAACTTGATGACGCAATTTAAAGTCATACAATTTGAGATGTTTGAGGACCCATTTAGAATTTTTTCTGATGCTGAACTTTCCTTGGAAAATGAACATCACTTGTGTTGGGACTCTTAACCTCCTTCTCTGAGATCTTTATTTGTGTATGCAGTTTTTTACTCCCTCCGTTTCATCTTGTATGGCTTGGGACTAGACATTGAATTTAAGAAAAAGATACAGACTTTTTGCACATAGTTAGACATGCATAGATCATGCTATATCATTCTTATTTTATCATGCCATCAAAAGTAAAACGGAAATTTTGAAGTGAAAGAATTTATAATTTAGCAGCTTTCATACCCTTGTGTTGGTGGGGGATGAGGGAGGAGCGACAAAAAATTAAGGAGAGAAGTATTAAGAGGATGAAGCTTTGTGGGTATAGTGTTAGGAACAAAGGGCTTTTTGTTAGAGAAGATGAAATTCCTCCTCTTGTTGCCTTGTTTCAGAACGGTACTGCTAAAGCTAAACACAAGGTGAGTTTTTGAATTCTTGATTTTCCGCCTTGTTCTGGTGATGTCACTTTCCCTCCTCGACCTCCTCAATCTCAACCTACTCAATATCCAATGTATGGTCAACAAAGAAATATGACACATGAGTCTAGTAGTGATGAAGAAAGTTATGAAGAAAGTGATGATTATGTGGCAAACACACTACCACATTAGTGAAGTTTAGACTTGTGATAGTTAACTTATGGATCATTTTGTTAACTTTATAATTTTGTGATAGGAATTATTTGTTTTGTGAATACATGATAACGTTGCAATGTATTATGTAACTTATGGATATCATGGTTTTTGTTTAATATATAATTATGTTGAAGTGAGTTGTAATTGAGTTGATAAGAGAATATTTAGTAAATGTATTGCTTCAATTAATTTTTTGAAGCTCTTTGAGTTTGATTTAGGTACTGAATTAAAATGACAGGTGATGAGAAGCAACAGAAATAGTAATTAGCTGCCAGTTTTTTTCCAGAAAAAGAGACCTCATGAGGTCTCTATTTTGCATTAATTTTCTAGATATTACATAATAGAGACCTCATGAGGTCTCTATTTTGCATTAATTTTTCGAGATATTTCATAATAGAGACCTCATGAAGTCTCTATTTAACATTTTCTATTTTACAAATGCAGAAAAGAGACCTCATGAGGTCTCTTTTTTACATTAATTTTTCCAGATATTTCATAATAGAGACCTCATCAAGTCTCTAATTAACATTTTATATTTTATAAATGCAGAAAAGAGACCTCATGAGGTCTCTTTTCTGCATTATATTTTTCGTAAATTTCATTATAGAGACCTCACGAGGTCGCTAAAAATAAATGCAGAAAAGAGACCTTATGAGGTCTCTCCTTTAAAATAATATCAAATTAAATTAAATAATATCTTAGCGATCTCATGAGGTCTCTTTATTAAAATATAAAATTAAATAATATAATAAAATAGTGACCTCATGAGGTCTCTATATAAAAAATATAAAATTAAATTAAATAATACAATAGTGACCTCATGAGGTCTCCTTTTTTAAAAAAATCAGATAATTTGTTGGTGACCTCGTGAGGTCTCCGTTTGGCGACCTCATGAGGTGTCTTTAAAAAAGTGACCTGCATTTTACTGACCTACTGTTGAGGTCTCTTTTTGGGTCTCTTTTTCCCGAAAAGAGACCTCGTGAGGTCTCTTTTCTAGGTCTCTTTTTGGCCTTTTTTTAGTAGTGCTTTATCTCTAATGAAGTGACAGTCAATTTCAATGTGTTTGGTTCGTTCATGAAAAATTAGATTTCCTGCTATCTGAATTGTTGCCTTGGTATCAGAAGAAACCTTGATATGGACGGTAATATGCACATTTAACTCTTCCTGTAATCAGTTATGTAACCACAACTGCCATGCTTATGTATTCTGCCTCTGTAGAGCTCTTCCTTACGGTGTGTTACTTCTTGGACTTCCAAGAAATCAGAGAATCTCCTAGTTTCACGACATAATCAGTTATTGACCTTATAGTATTTTTTCATGAAGGCCAATCTGAACCACAATAGCCAACAAAATCTGTAACAGCTCATCTTTCAAGCAAAATGCCAAGTGTAGAAGATTTCTTAATGTACCTTACAATTCTAAGAGTTGGGCGCCATTGTGATTCCTCGGGATGTTGGATAAACTAATTGAGAACTTGAACTCCAAAACAAATATATGGTCTTTTAATGGTCTGATAAATCAGTTTTCCAATTAATTGTTGATATGTTGTAGTATCTTTAAAGTCTGGATCAGAGGTGATTCCCAACTATTGATCTAATTATACACTTGTGAACTTATGATTGAATTCTATAGGGTTGCTGATTGGTTTACCCCCACTAAGTCCAGTGTCTGCAATAAGCTGAAGAGCATACCTTCTTGGGTTCAACAATATACCTTCTTTGGAGTGCATTACTTGTATGCCCAAGAAATGTCTGAATTTTCCCAAGTCCTGCATTTTGAAACGCTGATGAAGAGTAGATTTGGTTTCCTCAATCATAGCACTAATGGTGCCAGTAATAAGCAAGTCATAAACATACACTAGGAGAACCACCAGATCACACACACACACACACCGCTTCCTCGTGAATAAAGAGTGACCATGGGCACTTTGACAGAAATCAGCATGTAGCAATGCATTATTGAACTTGATGTTCCATTGCCGTGAAGATTGCTTTAAACCATCTAAGACTTTTGAAGCTTGAAAACCATATGTCTTTCTAGATTGTGAAATCCAAGAGCCAACTCCATGTATACATCCTCATATAAATCACCTTGGAGGAAAGCATTGTTAACATCCATTTGACAAATTTTTCAACCATGTGAGTCAGCCAAGTTGAGAACAGTCCTAACTGTTACCATTTTTGCCACTGGAGAAAAAGTTTCATTACAGTCGTATAACGACCCACAAGTACATTCTAGAAATTAGAGCATTCTTGAGTTGCCACACGACATATGATACTCCGAAAAGTCTCACTAAAGCCACTGTAACAATCATTCCATAATAAACACTCTAAAATGAGTAAGAATTTAAAATTTTCTTCACACACGTAGAACTCTTTTAATAACATTAGACTTTCATTAAAACAACAAACCTTTAAAATGTCTCATTGGACCAATATACATTGGAGTATACAACACTTGGGACTAAGCCCATACAAGACATAAAACATATAGCAAGTCATAAAAGGAACATGTGAATATTGTCCTCGAATTGATGAGGACTCACCAATACTTCATCTTCAATGCTTAGAAACCTATCCATCCTCCATTGCTTATCAAGACTTCCAATTCCCTACACTTTAGTCAAAAAGGGAAAAGAAGGGGTTAGCACATTGAATGCACTAAGTATGGAAGTCATGCAAATTTAGTAAAGAAACATGCTTTCATGATATTTTGATATAAAACCTTCATAAAATAGTTTAAGAGACATGTTTAAAGTCAATAATCACAATATAAGACACGTTCCAAATTATACTAAATTTATAGAAATCTTATAGTAATCTTATAGTGACTTCACTGTAACTTTACATATAATTTACAAATCACAAGATAGCATCAAGACCACATCAAAACACATAAACATACTCACATGGATCCCCTACTAAGGTTATCCTAAGACTCATCTAAGTAAGATATGAAACAGCCGCCCATACAACCCCTTCACACACACCTAGTTGATCACTAGGACTACCTAAAGTAAGTTATTCCAATACACCACATATAACACCAATTCACATAGACATGAGACCTTCCTACCACAGATGGCTATAAGGTTCAGTTTGGGTGAGTTATGAAGCGACCACCCATACAATCCCTTCATACACACCAAAGAGACCCTTTAGACTATTTATGATAAGATTATTCCATTTTACCAATTATACTCCCTACCTATAATTACTATAAGACTCACCTAAGTAAGACATAAAGATAACGCCCCTACACCCTCTACAAGTGTACCTAAGCAATCCTCAAATATGCTCTAGATAGATACCTTTTCTATTGACAAGTCTTTACTTAAGTGATTAAGTTCATTAAGTCGTTTATAAGACATTCAACACTTAAGGACATTAATATAATGGTCTTGGTGAAGACCTAGGGACTCACACACTAACATCTTCAAAGCCTATTCGTGCAATGTCTACATGGTATCCCATACCACTACCTAAACTTTATAGAATTGAAACAACACTATAATGTGTCCCATACGATGAGAATAGACATTAACCTACATAGACCATGATAGCTAAGCATGGAATCCATAGTTATAACCTATTCCAATGGAGTGTGTTCTACTTGCCAACGGTAGAACGAGGACACATCCCATGTAGGAACATGGTTAGGGAATATCGAAGGTTTCCTTGTTCTATATTCTCATATTTCAAATAGATCTACTTCCCAATCATACTCACTCGGTGCTAGCCTTTGTGCTCATAGAGTAGTTCAATAAAAAAGTATATGAAGAGGTTTTATATCGAGTTCATAACAAAATCATAACACCTTACCGAAGAGGTCCCCTAGGGTTGCCTTAAAATAGTTCAGAGGATAGCTCAATGATTTTTCTAAGGATGATTTCATGTCGTTCAACCCAATCAACCTTGAGTCCACCATTTACACAAGTAGGATACCATTACGACTTTCGACTTCAAGGATATCATAACCTTCATTGTAGAAGGTTCCACATAAAGGACCTTCTTCACTATATTCAAGGTCACATATCAATCAAACATACAAGAAAAAGAAGTTGTAGCATACTAAGTGAAGGAGTCACATATTCACATACCTTTCATGCATCAAGAAGAGGGACGTAGGTCTACCTAGTCAAGATACTACATTCTCATAACACATGTGAGAAGTCATCAAAGACTACCTTAGTCACACCTAGCCATTTAAGAGAACATATTAATATTCACAAATTCATATAAAAATTCATCATATATTATCACTTAAGAAGAATCATAACATAATCATTCACACAAGATTACACAAGCACTCCTAAAGTACCTCAGTGTACATTCTCACAATTACACAAACATCATATCATGCTTCAAAACACATGTTCATACAATCCATAACACCTCATGCATGATCATCTTAATTCACATAAACATATTCACACATATCCTCCATATAATCCCTAAACATGATATTAATACAATTCACAAAGTTATGCCGACGAGGCCACATCTTTCACAAATGTAACATATAAGCACCGCCACCATAAGTGAAACATAAAAATAATCATTATAATAAAAGATCTATACATAATATCAAGAGAGTTAGACCAGGATACCATTAATCCAACCTCACAACTTCAATCCATAGCCAAATCAACCAACTCAATACTCAAAGGCTCTTATCAATAGCCATGATCACCAATTCAATCCAATAAACTCAATATACAATGAATCCAATAACATATAACATTCATATAATCTTATTGAGGAATCTTATAAGTCATACAACCATGATTTATACATAAAACAACAACCCTAAGCAATCTACACATGAATTTATTACTATTTAGCCATAATCATTTCATCCGTAGTTTAGTCATATTGAGAGATTTCAGAAGGTCAAAAGTTCATGGAGAATTTAATTGAAAACCATAAATTATCCATCAATAACATCATATCTTAAGGTTTAAAAACGTTTCATGCAAGAACCCAAGACTTAGAGTAGAAATTGGACTTTTTCATCTTTTTGAAATCATTGAAATCATCTCTAAAATTTACTCTAAGGTGATAGAAATCCTTAGATGAAAAACTCTCAAACCTTATTATAAGATTCCAAAGAGAATTTAAGAAGAAACTCCATTGAATATTCATCATCAAGATTTATGTTCTCCTTGAGCTCTCATGGCGGTTTTCGGAGAAACTTTGGGAGGGAATGAGTTTTGATCAAGGTGCTAGGGTCTAAATGAGAGGTTAATGACTTAAATACTCTTAAATTACCCATACACACCTTAAATAACCGTCCTACTATTTTATAATACTTGGTATGAATTTCTTAAAAACACCACAAGCCTTAAGTGAAGCAGGCAGTCTTGTAGGAACAAACGACGCCCATCACAAAACGGACCATCGACTAGCCTACGCCCCGTCGATGGTGGTCCGTTGAATAGGTCTAAAACCCCAAAATTGCAACATACATTTACCCCATCGACGCACCCATCGAAAGTCCGTCGCCTAATCGACTGGTCGTCGTTTGGGGGCCGTCGATTGCCACTGCCTGTCAGTCCACCTCAACAAGTCGGGGTTCTCCTCTAGGGCCCCTTGTGGGTCCTAGATGGGATCATACCCGTACGTTTACCCCTAAACACACACGTACAGGTCTTAGGATCATGTACAATAAAGTTCATCATCGAAAAAGCCACACAACATGCTAAAACACTTCTAAACTCACAAGGACGTCCAAAGGCAATCTTTCGAACGTCACTAGACGTTCTTGGATGTTTGGCATCCAAACCTTACCAAAATAAACATGCTAACTCTAAAAGCTATTTTCAACCATATAAGGACTTCATAAAATCATTACACACACATAAGCACATGAAAACACATAAGACACATAGGTGACTAGTCGTCGAACGTCTTGGTTGTTCCTTCATGTTTGACGTCATACTTAACCAAATCTTTAGGCACAACCTCAAAACATCATTTTAAACCGTAAAAATATTTAAAGACAACATGACACACACGTTATGACCTAGTTGACCTAAGTCATTTTAGAGATGTTACAAGTTGAGCCCCTCTCTTTGAGTCCAACCCTTTGCCACTAACCTTTCTTTAAACCTATCCACATCACAATTGAACTTATATTTATCTTGTAAACCCATTTTGACCCAATAGCGTCAACATTTGGAGGTAAGTCTACAACAATCCATGTCTGGTTATCTTCTAAAGCCTTGTTTTCTTCCTTCATTTCCAAGGCCCATCTTTCATCTTGGGAGGCTTCTTTATAAGACTGTGATTTAAGCTGAGAAATCTTGAACAAATTATTGATATTTGGTTGAAAGATGATCATATATGATATGATTAGTGATGGGGTACATACTAGGCTAAGATTTTGTGACATAGTACTTGGTCCAAAATAGGTTTTTTATATGTCCTAGTGGACTTTCTAAGACAATCAACACGGACTGCTGGAGCTGTTGGTGTGTCTAGATATTAAATTTCTGGAGGAGGCTCTTCCAACACAGTATGAGTGATATTTTAATGAGACAAATTCTCCATAGCAGGTATTGGAGATGCAGGACCCACTCATGAAAATACAGGCTGGTCACTAGTTACATAAACATCTATCTCATTTGTCATAGTACATGTATCATACACAAAAGGTGAGAGCAAAGGGAGGTGCTTATCCATTATCTCCTTTTCCTGAAATGGAAAAACCTGTTCTCTTAATGTAATATCTATAGTGATGAACACACATTTTTTTATAATTCATAAAGTTTGTAACCTTTCTGTGTAGAAGAATACCCAATAAACATTCCTTTCATATCCCTAGGATCAAACATATCCCCTTTCTTCAGTACAGTAGCAAATGATAAACAACTAAACATTATTAAGTATGCAATGTGGGGGGTATTATGGAACAATACTTCATAGTGAGACTTTCCTTTAAATAGTAAAGAAGGCAGTCTATTGATAAGATGTACAACAGTCACAATACAATTTGCCCAAAATTTTCTGGATATATGAGACTGTATCTTCAAAGCCCTTCCCACTTCTAAGATGTGTCTATGTTTCCTTTCCACAAAGCAATTTTTTAGAGGTGTATATGGACAACTAATTTGATGAATAATCCCATGTTCAGCTAACAAAGCATTCATACTAATATTGAAAAATTCAATTCCATTATACGATCTCAAAACTTTCGTTCCAACTCCAAATTGATTACGAACCATATAATGATGGTTTTCAAGACAACTACCACTTCTTTCTTAGATTTGCAACAACTTAACCTATGTAAATCTACTGTAATCTTCAAAAATTGTTAGAAAATAATGTTTCCCATTATAAGTGAAAAACCTATGAGGTCCCCATACATCTATGTGTATCAATTCAAAGATACTATGAGACTTGGAACTATCAACACAGAACTTCAATCTACATTGTTTTGCCGAAGGACAAATAGAACAATCTTGATGTATAATAGTAGTCACTTTATTCTTCAAAAGAAACATGTGTTTCATGACTGTTACAATCCAAAAAATTAACTAGGTTGAACTAGAGATTCACTCTTGCTTTAAGGGCTGTTAAATAGCTTAACTAATATGTAAATATGTTTTTAAAATCTAGTCAGGTTGAGTTTGAAGTCAAATATCAAGGAACGACCAAGACGTTCCATGACTAGTCACCTATGTGCTTGCATGTGTTCTAGTGTGGCTTTTCATGTTTCATGAGTTTTTTGGTGTGTAAACTGATAGGAGAGGACCCTAAGACCTAGACGATTTTGTTTAGGGGTTAAATCTCTGAGTACGAATCAACCTAGTACTAACAAGGGGCCTAGATAAGGACCCCATCTCAAAGGCTAGAGGGTGACAGGTAGTGTCAAACGACGTCTATAAGGGACGTCCAGTCGTTCAAATAATGGCCTGTCGACCTTAGGCATCAATTAAGCCTCCAGGGTCAGCAAATCCTTCACAAAAACGGGTCTCTAACAAAAATGATGGACCCCCATCAAAGGGGCATCTGTCAAACGATTGCTAGTCATTTGGTGAGCATCGTTTGTGCCTGTTTTTCCTGCTACAATTCGGCCTTGCTTGGGGTATTTTTGTAAATTCATCCCAAGTCTTTTGAAGTGTGAGGACGGTTATTTTAGGGTTAGTTAGGTATTTTAAGAGTATAAAAGTGATTAAACTCTAAATTAACCCTAACACCTAAATCAATACCCTTCTTTCCCAAAGTTTTCTCTAAAAACCTGCATGAATGCTCAAGGTCAAGATGGATCTAGGATGTTGGATTTTGAATGGCTTCTTCTTCAATAATCTTTGGATTTATTATAATAAGGTATGATAGTTCTTTATCTAAGGTTATCTAGTACCTTAGATCCAATTTTAAAGTGATTTCGATAAGTTTATGCAAAAGTTAAGTTTTCACTTTAAGTTGTGGGTTCTTGCATGAATCGTTTACAAAAAATGAGATATGATGTTAATGATGTATAATTTATGTTTTCCAATGAAAATATCCATGAACCCTTGATCTTCTGAAATCTCTAAATTTGTCTATAAAGTGGGTTTATTGCTTATGATCTAGTGATGATACAATTGCGTTTAGATTATGTTGTAATGTTAGTTTCTAGGATGAATTATGTTATTATTGTGAATTGTTGGACATGTTAAGGAATGGTGATCTTGGCTATTGGAAAAAGGTCAGTTCACCTAATTCCCTTAGTTAATGTAGAATTGATATACAATTGCTCTTGATTGGTATGGTGCACTTATGGGGCGGTGCGTGTGTGTTGAAGATATGATGATCATGGACTTCTTGGCATTATTATTTAAATTGTAGAATATAATTTTAGGGCTTATATAAAGGTATCATGTGAAGATGTTTTTGTGAAGCAATATGATCATGTTGATGATGTTTTGGCTCATATGAATATGCAATGTGAAGTTATCATGTGACACGTCTTTGATCTTGTATAATGTGAAGTTATGAAGTGAAGTAATCTTCTAGTGGATATATGATCTTGTATAAGTTTCAATGTTATATTCTTCTCTAATTGATGATATATGATGATAGATGACTAAGAAGAGTCTTACATGATAATGTTGTATCTTGTGTGGCAGACTTAGTGTTCCTGCTTGGTACTTGAATAATATTGTATACGTGATATGATGAAGATTATGTCTTGATTTTGTAGACCTAAGTACCTCTTCTTGACACATGAATGTTATGTGAATATGTGATCTCTTGGCTTGGTAGGCTTAGGCACCCTTGTCATGTATGTGAATGAATGATGAATGGACGTCTAGGATTGGTAGACTTAAGATGGTGACCCTATATGACTAATATGGGACCTTGAATAAGAAAATAAGGTCAAGTACGAGTACCCTTGAATATTAAGAAAAGGTTAATATTGAAGCCTTGAAGTGCAAGATCGTATGGTACCTTCTTGAAAGGAATGATGGACTTAGGGATAAGTTGGATGGAACGACATGAAACCATCTCTAAGAAAGTCATAAGAGCTATCCATGAAAAAGTATTATGAGTTGGTAAGACTTATAAATGGTACCTTCTCTAATACACCTAGGTAATGATTACTCTTTGAGAATAAAGGCAAAACACTGAGTGTATATGCTTGTCGTAGTAGCTAAATTGAGTATGAGACTAGATCAAAAGAAGCCCTTGATATCCTAGAACCATATGCCAACATGGTATGATTCCTAGTTCTACCTTTGTAAAGTAGAACACCTTCCATAGTGTGGGGTCTTATGACATTGGATTCTATACCAAGATAGTATGGTCTATGTCGGTTAATGCTTATTCTCATCATATGGGATGTACACTCTTGTTAATGGATAATATCTACAAGATATGGGTAGTGGAATGGTATGCTATCTATATAATGCATGAGTAGGCTTTGAAGATGCTAGGTGATTTCCCTAGGTCTCTTTCAAGATCGTTATGTCAAGTCCTCTAAATGTATGATTGTCTCTCAAATTGATTTTAATGAATATGGTTCTCTTAAATGAAAGTAGGTTCTTTTAATGAAGTATGTTGAATATAATGGTTCTTATCTATAGTAGCTGCGAGGATTGCTTAGGTAGGATTGAAGAGGGTGTATGTGTGGTGTCTTCATGTCTTACTTAGCTGAGTCTTAGAGTAACCTTGGGTAGAGAGTCAAAATGATGTAAAGGCTTAACTTATTGAATATGCACTAAGTGATTGGGAATAAAAGGAATATCCTTACTTTATGTAGTCCTAAGGATTACTTAGGTGTGCTTGAAGAGGGTATATGGGCGGTGTCTTCTTGTCATACTTAAGTGAGTCTTAGGATAACATTTAATAGGGGGTACAAATGCTTTTATGGATTTTATGTGATTATGTTTATAACTTGTCGAACATGGTTATGTCTTATATGTGATTGTTGACTTGAATTATGTCTCTTAAACTCTTATTATGAAGGTTTTTATCAAAATCTCATGAAAGCATGTTTCTATACTAATGTCCTTTTTTTTATGTTTTTTGAATGACTTCCATACTTAGTGCATTCAATGTGCTAACCACTTCTTTCCTTGAAGTGTAGGGAATCGGAAGTCTTCATAAGCCATGAATGATGGATAGGTTTCTAAGCATTGAAGATGATGTTTTGGTGAGTCCTCATAGATTCGAGGAGAAGACTCTCATGTTCCTTTTATGTATTTTAGTATTTATTTCAAGTCTTGTATGGGCTTAGTCCCAAGTTGTATTCTAAAGTATAGATGGTTTAGTTAGACATTGCAAATGTATAATGTTTTTAAAGAAAGTCTTCCGCTTGCTAGTTAATGAAACTATTCTTCGTGTGTGAAGAAAGTTTTAAATTCTTATTTATTTTGGGAATATATTGTGCAATGAATCATAAAAGAGGCTTGTATGAGACATCTCAGAGTCTCATGCACCGGTAACTTTCAGGGGGTACCTTTGGGTCATTATGATGACTCCTACTAAATGATAACCTGTCCTTAGATTCCATAGCTTCTGATCTTATGTGTCATTTGAAAGTACCCCTATGAGTGGTGTCACATGATGTCCTGGGAAATAAAGTTCATCAACCTTCTTACCAGTCCCAATCACCTTCCCATTGCAGAGATCCTGCTGGACACAAATATCACGAGAAAAGTGTCACATCCGGGGATCACCCCCTAGAAGTAACATGGCGTACTTGACCTCTCATAGGTCTTATACAAGACCATAGTTATCACTCATCACATTTTCATAGATAAACATAGCGGAAAATTTAAAACATTCTTAGCACTTCATATGCGAGAAATATATATATATATATATATATATATATATATATATATATATATATATATATATATATATATATATATATATATATATATATATATATATATATATATATATATATATATATATAATATCATCATACATAGGCAAGGACTCTAGTCTCTTTTTGCCATCCTAGACTCGACATCATAAGAGTACATTAGGGACACAGTCCTTATAACATAAAACATAAGTACTATATATTACACTTACAGTTAAGACATGACTTGGGAATCCCTTGACTTAAAGATTCCTTTCCTTGAGCTTTGGAATCATCTATCAAGCTCTTTACCATTAAATACATCCATCCTTTCAAGCATCCATAACCTAAAATTTGTGTAAAAAGTAGAGAAGAATGTAGTTAGTACAAGAATGCACTAAGAATGACAACCATGCAAAAACATGCATTTCAAAGGGACATTTTCTTTGAAATCATACTTCATGCCTTTTTGAGAAAATTTTCATAAAACCTTAATAAAATAGCTTTCATATCATTCACATACTTCATAGAGACATATTCCATATTCATATAACATAAGAAATCATAGAATGCATTTGAGGCACAATTGATGTCACATTACAGTAACCTATTTTCCCTTTACATTGAGCATTTTCCTCTTTGTAGTGAAGTTCTACTTTTAACTCATTAACCTCCCAAGTAAACCTCTTGTGATACTTGGTTTAATCCATCACCTTAAGATCACAAGGAAAACAATACCTACAACTTACATAAGCAAAGACATACCATCATAGAAGTATAATACACAAAGACACATTTAAGACAATACCATAAGAATATTACAGTAAGCTACATCAACTAACTTCACTTCACATATAGCATTATAACACCGTACTCGCAATACCAATCTAAGTCCACTATTGCAATGTACATGTGAAGCCCCATAACCTTACACATACTTAGTAAACCTATAATCAGACCACAAACCTTAACACTCGATTTTATACAACAACAAGACCATATAGACAACTTCATTAATCCCAACAAGACCTTCATCATATAGTCATTAAAACCAACTTATGTAAATGACTAGAAGATTACATCATAAAGAGTTATACCTTGCACGTCTTCATAACAAGTAGACAAATACTATAAATTCATGCATAAGGTTATCCTAGTTAGGGTCCTAGTCATGCATTAGAATACCTTTCTAAAACTACCTAAGGAGCTACTTGTGCAATATCTAGGTAGGTTCATTACTTCCACCTATACTAAGTAACCTCCCTTAGGTTATCCTAGTTAGGGTCCTAGTCATTTAATTCCATTGTCGATTTTTTTTAGGGAAACTATAGCCTTAACCGTGTTATAGAGCCTTACACCAATGGAAGGTGTTCTTACCTAGCAAAGGTAGAACATTAAGACATGCTACCATACTAAGAGATTTCACTTGCTAGATCCTATGTGGCAAGCATATTATGGAACTAAGAGATATACATGACCCTCTACATTCTCATCAGCATTGGAGCCTCATCTCATAAGAAACCATGGGTAAATCTTCTTCAAAGAATGTCAACACCTTATGTGGAACCATAGGGTAATGTTCCTCCAAGGGAAGTCAACACCTTATTAGGACCCAATGGTGAATCTTCCTCCAAGGGAAGCCAACAACTCTCATTGTCAAGTTCACTTGGTGCTAAGCTATGTTACCTTTATTGAAAATCCTTTATTACATTTCTTTATAAAACAAAACCTTAGGATATTGACTCCTTATATGTTTATAGAATATTCAAGCATCCATGTAGTTTTAGGGTACACATGAGCATGCCTTTCAAGGAACCTCTATTGACTAGATCTTCATACATGTGTGTGTATACTTATATATGAGCAAAACTTTCACATAACTAATAAATGTCACACATATTCATATTGCAATGCATAAGTCTATAGGTATAACTATATGAGCAATCCTTTTATATAAACACATGAAGACACTATGCACATTCATATTTCATCATATCATATACTTAACATCATAGCATGTAAGTCATATTCATAATATGTTGATACAATCCTATTCATGTACTTGGAAGACCAACCTAGGAACTATCCTATCAAGGCATACATGTGCAATACATAGACAAGGTTCCATACCCTTGCCTATACTGTCACACCTAACAAGTCATCCTAGTGATGATACATTACACAACATCATAGAATAGATAGCATAGCACTAGACTCATTTATTCAAGACTTACAACATCTTACAGTTAGCTTTACTCTTTATGCACCTATCTTAGCTTTACATAACATATAACATCATAGGACCTTAGCATAGGCAACAAGTACACATAAACTTAACATATCCATTTACATTCTTATGACATTAGCAATACAACCTAGGTTATATCTAGAATAGGAACTAGGCATAGGTTTCACATAGGGTGATTCATCACCAACACACATTCATAGTATTATTTTCTTTAAGGCCATGTTCACATCACATATATATATATATTGTCAATAAACTAAACACCGCCACCATAAGTGTACCATACCACACAATGCCATACGAGGCTTCACAAACAATACTATAGAGAAGTAGAAGAGCAGAGCACTTCTTACCAATACTTCAACCTTAGATCAACACTGATCAATACAAGTATTTCATATACAATTCAAGTGTAGTGCAGTAGCCAAATATAAATTAACATAAACGAAATCATACTTAATTCCCTACAAGATCAAGATACCAACATAGGCACTAAACAATCAATTGAATAGAGAGTAGAGGAATTAGGCAATCCTACTAATTCCCGAAAGCCTTGATCAACAATCATATTTGATCAATAATGTACATGTTAGGCTGTAGATAAGGACATCATTACTCAGAAGGAATCATGCTTCATCTAACCTAATATTGAGATCACATCCAATATTAACAAGGGTCATACCCACAATTCAACCTAATATTAACCTAAGCAGTAGCTACAATTATCTTAACATAATTGAATTCCACATTCATACATTGTAAGGCCAACGTTAAAGTGAACACATAGAGACATAGGCTAGACTAGTTCAAATCTTCATATATTGATCCGCATGGTTCATTCATCAACAATTCATAATCAATATATAAAATAAACAGTATACATAAGTAATTCAACATAATAGAATCACAAATCCGCCAATAACAAGCCGCGATCACAATGCCCATGCGTAGGTAAAATCGAGTTTGGGAAGGGACATGAGTTCACAATGAAATTGATTGAAATTCATGTTAAAACCAGTGCATTATCATCAATTAATCCTGATTGAACCTTTGAAAATGTTTTTAGAATGATCCCATGGCTAGATTGAAGTAGAAGAAGTTTGGTCATGAAATATCTTTTGAAAACTTTGAGAAGAACTCTCTAGATGGAAGATTAACTAGAGGTGAAGGAATACCTTAATGTATCATAAGACCTCTAAAACCTGATGAAGAATAAATGGGTATCCAAGATCCAAGATGTTCTTGAGCTTCACCTTCATTGGAAATTTCTAGAGAGAATTGGTTTTTGGAGGGAAAGTCTAATTTGTGTAGAATGGATTGGGAATGAATTGTTCACGTTTTTGATCACTTAAATACAGCCAAAAATAATGAATAAACCAATCAGGTTCAGGTTAGGATGTGGTGTGAATTTCCCATTCACCTCTTGAATAAAACATTCGCAGGCATGCAGTTCCAAGCAGCCATCGACGGACAATATCGTTTGGACGATGGGGCAACCTGCTGCTCCATCATTGGTGATTGCTGTTCTTTCTTTGAGACGCAAGGATCACCAATACAAGTGTTGATCTATGCCTCCCATAGAAAAGTCGTCGATTGGGAAATGAGGCGTCAACTTGGATCGTCGATTGACACTGTCAATGTAGTGTCTTGACAGCCTTTTAGTCCTTCTTGAGGGCCTCTTGTGGGGCCCTTGGGGAGTCCTACCCGGATGTTTCCAACGTGAATATGAACATTATCATGTTGAATACCTTCAATTTAGGTTTCACCCAAAACAATTATACGCACCACGTCCAAACATTCTAGGAACACTCAAGACACACACATGCATGTCTCAAGGGCTAACTTGCAAACGTCTTGGATGTTCTTAAACGTTTGAGCTCCAAAATTTACAAAAATGAACATACTGAATATAAACATCATTATAAAACACATAAGTTCCTTATAAGATCAGGACACACACATAATAACATGAAAACTCATAAGGCCCCTTAGGTGACTA
The DNA here is from genome assembly GCA_032847665.1 of Solanum chilense. Classification (NCBI taxonomy): domain Eukaryota; kingdom Viridiplantae; phylum Streptophyta; class Magnoliopsida; order Solanales; family Solanaceae; genus Solanum; species Solanum chilense. Next base: position 55,785,734 of record CM064963.1, on the reverse strand, counting down.
GTCGTCGAACGTCTTGGTCATCCTTTGACGTTTGATTCCAAATGACTTCAAATCAACCACGAATACATTAAAAAACTTAATTAACAAGTTATCAAGCTTATAGTAATATTTGAGTCTAGAGAAACCCTAATCATTTTGGTGGACTTACAATAACCCCCACTTGAGAACATTTGTTCTCAAATGACACTTAAAACAGTTTAATCACAACAAGGACTTTAATGAATCATAGAGAAGATCACATCATTCATAACATCATCATATTGAAGTCAATTCACCAAACATAAAAGGAAAAGTACTTCAAACAATTTGGCACTCAATGAAACACAACCAAGCAAAAACGTTTATTCACTCACTCTTTAATGCATCAAACACATAGGCTCTTATCATGTTCGTAGGAGGAACATCCTTCTCCTAAAAATAACATGTTCATTACACTTTATTTGATTAAGATATTATCTTGCAACCTTATTTGAGTCACACTTAGGAAGTTTCAACAACACTCAAGAAATAGTAGGCACTCATATTTTAATTGACATAGACTTGAGTCAATTGAATCAACAAGGATATTTATTAGTTAGACCTAGCGCCATAAGGCTCATACTCAACCATACCATGTATAGTTGTATCCACGAAGGAATGTCCTTCTATTCAACTTACATACATGTCTTATGAGTTCATACGGGGTACAAATGCACAAAGGTCAACTTTACAGTAACAGTAGAATTTCTCAACTTTTAATCATGGCATGCTCAAACATCCTTCTTAGTGGAGCGAAAATGGTAATTTACACCACACACATAACAACAATAGGAAGTCATTTCACAACATTTAAATTTCAAGATTATAACTAACTTTCATAAAAATGCATCATTTTAGGGGAAGTCTTAGAATTTGTAGGCACACACAAGAACAATAGATACACATGCCTTCACTTTTCAAAAGTGAGCCTACAATCATGCTTTTCAAATCATAAATGTCACATAGTTTTCAAGAGACTCATATTTTTCATTTTATAGAAACTCAATTTCTCCTTATAAGGCTAAACATTAGACATTAATAGTGACTTAAAACATGTGTTTACCTTATCTCATTAAGTTAAATGCACAATTAGCATATCAAGATGCACAGTCAACATGAGAAAATATGAAGTTAATCAAAAATTTCGTTTCAAGTACTTTAAAATCTTAAAAATAATCTCAAGATAGTGTCAATAAAGACATACCAAACATATAGAGGTCGTGCAATTCATACATTATACAAGAATCCTAGCATGAACAAGATAACTAAGAACTCATTAGATTCAAGTTCAACTAAGAATAGAAGCATAAGATGGAAATATCTACAACCTTACTACTCATATCACCATCCCCCACTTATTGTAAATCCAATTAAAAGCAACTTAACAAAACCTCAAGAGTATATTAACTTAACAACTTTAAGTTTTCATCACTTAGAAGTGATTACCATTTTTGAAGGAAATACAGTAAGTCAACATAGGAACACCAAGGCATTATAAACCTTATCATCTTTACAAATTATCCCCCAAATTTACAATAGGTCATACTACCCAACCACATAAATTTTTATTCAATACAATAGACACCAAGGTCATACAACATTAGGGGAAACATTAGAGGAGACTTAGCCATAAGGCCTCTATATTTTCTTTCAACTTTAGAGTAAGATAAGTTTTAGGTCAATTAAACCCACATCATCACCCTACAAGGACAATCATGCTACCCTTACTTATAAAATCAAGCCTATACAAAGGACGCCAATTCATACAAGGAAACTATGAAGATGCACAAATATACAAAGGGAAACATTGAACACTTTTAAACACATATACTTAGGAAACATGCTTTCGTAGGGAGTCACTAAACATTTCAATTTCAAAACATATTATTAGGCTACCATCATGCAAAACCATATAGTAGCATACCGTTCCAAAAACAAACTCCTTCTAACCATAATAACTTCTAACATGCATTAACTATATCATGACACATAATTCTCAACAAAAAATGCCATTTCACATAGGTCTCATATCTAGTCATAAAGGACATCATATATACATTACATATCAAATTCACCTTCGCACATACTCATCAAACCATAAAACCAAGATAAGCATCAAGACTCACCTTTTATCCCTCAAGCATAGAGATACAATCTCATCAAAGCAATCACATCTAAAACACTAACGGATAAGAACATATAGAGAGAGATCTTATAAAGTTACGTTCTATGGCATGACATGAGAATAATGAAGAAGGGAAACTCTATCGTCCTATAGCATCTCGCTCATAAATGTGTCGGGACTCACCACTGATTACGAGACTCTTCTAGACGTGGCAATATGAGAATTTTGGAACCTAAAACCACTTTTATAACCTCATGATGTGATACAACGTTTGTCACATCCGTGAACTCCCTCCAGAAGTAACATGGCGTACTTGACCTCTCGAAGGACTTATACAAGCCCATAGTTGTAATTCATCGCATTGTCATAGGTTAATTTAGCAAAAAATTTAAAACTTTCTTAGTACATCATATGCTAGAACATTACTCCATAAATATATACATAAAATATAATCATACATAGTTAAATGACTCTAGTGTCTTTTTGCCATTTTAGAATCAGCATCATAAGAGTACTTTAGGGACACGACCCTTATAATAGAATACATAAGTATACTTATACATAACATTACAGTAAACTAGACATTTGGACATCCTTGTACTTAAGGATTCCTTTACTTGAGCTTAGGAATCACATATCAAGCTCTTCAATCACAGAGACATCCTTTCAAGCATCCATAACCTATATTTTTTTAAATAAAAAGTATAGAAAAAATGGAGTTAGTACAAGAATGCACTAAGTATTGCAACCATGCAAAAACATGTATTTAAAAGGGACATTTTCTTGAAATCATACTTTATACCCTTTTGTGAAAAATTCATAAAACCTTGATACAGTAGTATTTATATCATTCACATACTTCATATATACACATTGAAAGGTCAAACATCACATAAAATAACACATAGAATTTAAGCCATATTTGGGGTCACTTAACAGTAACTTTCCTACCTTTTTATTTCTTAATTTCCCAAGTACCCCTCTGGTGATACTTGATGCAATGCATCACCTTAAGACAAGAAAGAAAGCATACATACAACCTACATAAGCCAACACATACCATCATAGGAGTATAGTACATCATAGATACATTTAGGTCAAGACTATAATGGATTTACATTAAGCTACACCAGCTTGAACATATATTCACTTCACTTCACATGAACCATTATAAAACTTTACTCACATTCCCAATCTAAGTCCACTAGTGCAATTTACATGTGAAGCCCCATAACCTCGCACATACCTAGTAAACCCATTATGAGACCACAAGCGTTAACACTTTATTTCACACATCGAAAAGTAAGTGAATACAACTTCTTTCACGTCAACAAGACCTTCATCAAATAGTCATCAAGAAAAACTTATGCACATAAGTATTAGACCAAATCATATGAATTCATACCATGCACATCTTCATAACAAGTAGACAAATACTATAAGTCATGCATAAGGAACATATACATTGACACATGCATTAGGACACCTTCATAGAACTTTCTAAGAAGCTACTTCTGCAATATCTAGGTGGGTTCATTACTTCCACTTATCCTAAGTAACCTCCCTTAGGTCAACCTAGTTAGGGTCCTAGACATTAACTTGCATTGTCCATTTTACTTGAGGGAAACTATGGCCTTTACCGACACTAAGACCATTGGTGCTACATGGAATTTGGTGTTTTAGAGGCTTACACTAATGGAATGTTTCCTTACCCAGCCAAGGTAGAATATTAACACATGCTATAATACTAGTGAAGTCACTTGCTAGATCTTATGTGGCAAGCATAGTTATGGAACTAAGAGATATACATGACCCTCTACATGTTCATTAGCATTGGAGCCTCATCTCACGAGAAACCATGGGTGAATATTTCTCAAGAAAAGTCAACACCTCATGTGGAAACATAGGTGAATGTTCCTCGAAGGAAAGTAAACACCTTATATGGACTCAATGGTGAATATTCCTCCAAGGAAATCCAACACCTCTCATTGTCAAGTTCACTCGGTGCTAAGCTAAGTTCCCTTTGTTGAAAATCCTTTATTTAAATTTCTTTATAAAACATAGTATTAGGATATTTACTCGTTATATGCTTATCAAATATTCAAGCACCTATTAGTTTTAGGTTACATATGAGAACGTCTTTCAAGGACCCTCTATTGGCTAGATCTTCATACATGTGTGTGTATATTTATATGAGAGCAAGCCTTTCACATAACATATAAATGCCACACATATTCATATGGCAATGAATAAGTCTATAGGTATAAGCCTTTCATAGATGTGTCGCGACTCACCACCAATGAACAAGACTCTACTAGACGTGGAAATATGAGTCTTTTGGAACCTCAAACCACTTTCACAACCTCATGCTCTTATACCACGTTTGTTACATCCGGGGAGCACCTTGTAGAAGTAACATGGAGTACTTGACCTCTCAATTGTCTTACACAAGCCTATAGTTTTCATTCATCGCATTATGATAGGTAAATTTAGCGGAAAATTTAAAAAGCACATAATATGCTAGAACATTACTCCATATATATATATAATATCATCATACATAGTTAAAAGACTCTAGTCTCTTTTTTCCATCCTAGACTCAGCATCATAAGAGTACTTTAGGGACACGACCCTTATAACATATTAGATAAGTATACTTATACATAACTTCACAGTAAACTCGACATTTAAACATCCTTTGACTTAAGGATTCCTTCAAGGCACATATTTGCAATCCATTGACAAGGTCCCATACGCTTGCCCATACTAGTACACCTATCATGTAATCATTGTTGAGGAATACATAAAATACTTCATGGACATGTACTTTACATGCATAGTAGTAGACATTAGTGCATATAAGAATATCCTTTCATTAGACACCATGAACCTATACTACTCTATAAGCATACATGAAGTGTGAGTATATGTACATTGGTCAACATGATCACCTAATGGCCATCAACAACACCTTGAGGCAGCCACCCTCTTAGGAACACAATGCACATTCAAGCATAGACCACACAACACATAATAGCATAGGAGACAAGATCACTACAATACTTGCATTATAGACTCCTATCCATAGCTAATAACACATTCATATAGGGGAAAATAAGCAAGGGGTTATTAACCATTATAACTCATCAATGTCAGCACCTAAACCAACCATAACATGTTCATTAAATAATAGAAGACATCATCAATACATAGAACATGATACTAGATTGAGAACTAGGCATAAACACCGCCACCATAAGTGCACCATACAACACAATGCCATACAAGGCCAAATCAACTAGCAATTCTATAGAAGAGTAGAAGAGTAAAGCAATTCTTACCAATCCATTACCCTTTGATTATCATTGATCAATGCTCATCATTCATCAACAATTCACATATAGGGAAGTATCTAAATGTACATTATCATGGACAAGATCATTCATAAACCACAACAAGATCATGATACTAACATGTTCACTACATCACCAATTCGATAGAGTGCAATGAGGTATAGATCATTTACCAATCTCCCATGCTTGATCATCAATGATAAATACAAAAAATTTCATCAATAATATAAATATAAGGCTGTATCCAAAGAGATCATAACCTAAAGAAAACAATGCTTCATCTACCCTAGAATTGAGATTTTATCATGTACCTTACATTATTAATCTGTAGAGGCTAGAAGAACCTAGATCAAACCCTTACCAATTCATCAATCATCTATTCACATTTGATAAATTATACCTAATTCATCATCACAATACATTATAGGCAGTAGCTAAGTCAATTTATCACAATTTAATCTCATAAGAATCATTACAGTATCAAGATCACAAGATACGATATTGTAGGCTAAATTGAGATTGGGAGGGGTCATTGGTTCAACATGAAATTGAATTCAAAATAAGATTCAAAACAGTAGCAAATAATCAATTCATTAACATTATGCTTTTGAAATCGTTTTGAGAAGGAACCCATGTCTAGATTGGAAGATAGAGAATTTGATCACAATTTCTTTTTGAAAAGATTTGATGGAGCTCTCTAGATGAAGCGATATCTAAAGATGAAGGATCAACATACCTCAATGTAGGAGAGAACCATGAAAATATGATGAATAATCCATGAGAATCCAAGCTCCAAGATGTTATTGAGCTCCATTTCCAATGGAGATTTCTAGAGAGGTTTCTTTTTGAGAGGGAAAAGTCTAATTTGAAGATTGAATTTGGGAATGGGTAATTCATGTTAAAAATCAACTTAAAAAAATACATAAATTTACAACCTAGGGTCAGTTTGGGACGTGGGGTGAATTTCCCTATTCACCCCTTGTAGGGCATCATGCATGCTGCAATTTGCAGACATCACCTACGAACGCTTGTAGAATCAACGTCGATGGACTGACAGGCCCGTCCTAGTGCACCTTCGACGAGGCGTCAATTTGGGCTCATTGATTGACATTGCTAAGGCAGTATATCGATAGCCTTTGGGTCCTCCTTGAGGGCCTCTTACAGGGCACTTGGGGGGTCGTACTCGGACATTTTCAACAAAATTTACACACCCAAAATTTTTAAAGACCATCCATACCAGTTTGATCATCAAACAACACTCGCAACACATCCAAACATGCTAGGGACACTCAAGTCACACATGCACGTTTAAAGGGCTAACTTTCGAATGCCTTGGACGTTCTTGGACGTTTGACTTTTGAATGACTTCAAATCAATCATACATGTTTTAAAACACTTACTTAACATGTTAAAAATCTTATAAAAATGTGTGAGACTCTAGACTCCCTAAAACATTTTGGGGTCTTACAATATCCCCCACTTCGAAATATTCGTCCTCAAATGACACATGGAACACTTTAATAACAACAAGGACTTCAATGAATCAAAGAGCTGCTCACTATATGCATAACATCATCACATATAAGTCAATGCACCAAAATTACAAGGAACACGAACTCCAAACCATTTAGCACTCACTGCAACACCAGGAGGCAAAACCCTTATTCACTCACTTTCAAAATGCATCAAACACTTAGGCATTTCTCATTTGCATAGGAGGAACATCCTTATCATAATATTAACATGGTATTTACATTTCATTTTATTAAGATTTCATCTTATATGATCACACATAGGCAGATTCCACAACACTCAAGAAGAAAATAAGCACTCATACTTCAATGCACGTAGACTTGAGTCAAGTGAATCAACAATGGATTCTTATTAGTTAGGCATACTTCCATGAGGGCCATAATCAACCATACCATGCTTAGTTATATTTAGAGAGGAATGTCTTTCTCCTTAACACACTTACAAGTATCATGTTCACACCCATGCAAGGCACAAAGGACAATTCGTTTTATATGAGAAATTCTCAACTTTTAACTATAGTATGCCTATACTTTCTTCCTAGTGAAGTCAAAATGGTAAATCACATCACACACATTACAACAATAGGAAGTCATTTCACATAGATTTCAATTTCTAGCAAACACTAGCTTCCATAAACATGAACAATTTATGGAAAATCTTACAATTTATAGCCACAAAAAAAGACACTAGCTAGATATTCCTTCACTTATAAAGTGTGAGCCTACAATTATACTTCCCAAGTCATAAAAGTCACATAATTTTGAAGATACTCATCATTTTCATTTTTAAGGAGACTTAATTTTTTTCATAAATGGGTTAAAACACCACATATTTAAAGTGACATCAACATGCTTCTTACATTAACTCATGAAGTTAAATTCACAAACAACATATCAAGATGCACAATCAACATTAGAAAACCATAAATTGATCAAAAATCCTTTTTCATGTAACTTAGAACTTTCAAAGCATGTATAACATTGATTCATTTCAGACATACATAACATATGGACAACATGAAACTCATACTTTTATGCAAGACTCCTATCATGAACAAGCTTCTAGGAACATCTTTAATTTCAAGTTCATGTAAGAATAGACGGGACAAGATAGAAATATCTACAACCTTACTGCTCACATCATCACCCCCAATTAGGGTAAGCCCATTTAAGATCAACTCAACCCAACCACAATAGGATTTTAGCTTATAAACCTCCCTCATCATCGCTTAAAACTGATTAGCAACCTAAAAGGAATTACAGTAACTCAACATAGGAATACCAGAGGGAATTCTAACCCTTACTACCTAGGAAAATTATCACCCACTTGGGGTAATCCTAATGACATCATGCCTTTAAACTACAAGGTCAAGAAAAGTCAAACCCAACCTATATACTTCTCACACAAAAAGGTTCAACATTCTTGAGGGTTTTCACTCCTAATCTCTCATCAAGGAATCTACCAACTCAATCATCAAAGGATAATACCTCATACCTCATCATTCCTATAAGTTCAACACCTAAAGGATATCCATAACATTCAAGTCAGGTCACACTAAACCATCCACACAAGGTTTCAACTACACAATTGTCACGACCCGCAAGTACACTCTAGAAGTTAGGGCAACCCTTGGGTCACAAAACGGTGTACTCGACCTCTTGAAGGTCTTGTAATAGCCTCTTAACTTCATTACATAACATCATGCATAAAAGGAGGGAATTTTAAAACTTTTTTTAAACGCAAATCAAAAGGTATTTCATTATGATGGAAGTATCTCTAATAACATTATCTCAAAAACCATCTAACTTTGACATGATTGAAACATCTGGGGACGCAACCTTCAAAAATTCTAAAACATAACGAACACATAAAGGAACATAAAGGTTCATCCTTGAAGCTATGAGGACTCACCAATTATTCTCATTTTGGAAACCTTGGAAGTCTACCCTTGAAAGTAACTCAACCTTCTCAAAACCCTACATAGACAACATGTAGGCAATATGCGTTAGTACAATATGTACTAAGTATGGAAACATTATACTAAGCATAAGATATCTCAAAAGGTTAGTCAATAATAGATATAATCATAATAGATAAAGATATAAGCATAGCATACTTTACAGACAATAATAGATATAATCGTAATAAATAAAGATATAAGCATAGCATACTTTACAGAAGCATATAAGAGTCCATTCTTAACTCATTATCTTTTTTACTACTATTAACTATCTCACAAGCCACTTCCAAGTGTCCTTGTTAAAGGCTAAGGTAGCATCCCATACTACTACCGAAGCTAAGTACCTCTCTTTGGTCATACTTGATCATAGTTAGCTTTCATAATTATGACCTAATTTCAATCATACCATATGAGCATTATTCCCTTAGGCCATCTAAAAACATACTTGTTTAATGCATATGAATCATGCCATAATACTTCACACACTAAGCATATTTTGAAATAACTCTGATGGCATCCCATACTACCGTCCATACTAAGTACTTCTCTAGACTAACATAATCCAAGCCAACTTATCTTGTAGCCTTGTCTATTAAAATCAACATACTACCACAATAGACCTAATACCGTGGAAAACATCTCATCATACTAATCAAGCTAACAAAGGAAGGATACAACCATCCTAACAGCCATGCAACCAACAATGTAGATGCAAGCTAACCATAGGGGAGCATGAATCCCCAACCATAAACAACCATGAAAAACTAGTCTCAATCTATTCCATGAATTACACCTTACATGCAAATCAAGCTACCATTAGGAAAGTATAAGCGTTTCTCCTATAGATACCATAAAATGGTTTTGGCGAAACCATGTCAATATGCAATGAAGTTCAACACCTCAAGATACCATAAGTAATCCAACCCAAGCTTCCACGAGATTCAATATCTCAAGCTACCATGAGTATTTCAACTCAAGCCTCCTTGATATTCACTATCTCAAATTACCCTTGAGATCTATTATCTCAAGTTACAATGAGTACTTCAACTCAAGCTACCATGTCCTTGGTGGTTATCTAACCAAGTCTACTACACAAAAAGTGATCATACAACCCACCTTCAAGCTAAACTTAGTCTACTATACATTTACTCAAGTTAGGTTCCTAAATCAACCTAGGGTTTCTCTATGTGATAACTTGCTTCTCCTAATCATATTCATGTATAGGTGTAGAAGAGAAAGGAAACATCAACCCAATCCTCATCATCATCATCAAGACTTTACCCCCAAAGACCTGAATACAATGGCCATTAGCCCTATAAACAATTCCAATATTTAGTCCTTCATGATTCATCCTGAATTACATGTTAATATATTCAATTTGATTATTATAGAGTAAGTCTATTCATACATAATCACATAGGTTCAATTCCAACATTCTATGTAAGATCATCCTTAATAAATTATACCTATTTCAATTCACATCTAAGTGATTCAATCATGATCGACTAACATAAAATACAATTGCATTAAGAAGACTAACATAAAACCTTCATCTAGCCTCTAATGGCCTAAAATCACCATGATCACCTTTAATTTCAATTATCATAATTCACCATTAAAACTCCATGAAAACAGTATATAAACATCATATGAACATAAGTGAATGTTACCCGCTCTATTGCTATCACAATGACACCTTTCCCACAATGTAAATACAACCCTCACTTGTTTGGGGTTCTTTGGATTCTCAATTCTACGGAAACTAGGGGGACTCCATGGATGAATATTCTTTACATACCTTAGATTATAGACTTCAACCCAGCTTGAAACCTTGGTGAATTCTTACTAAAGCTGCTGCAATTCTTTCTTCTTCTTTAATGGTGGTTTTTGGAGAATTTTGGGAGAGAAAGGTTTTGATTCGGGAGTCTAGGGTCTTACTGGCTATTGTGCTGCTTATATACTCCTCAAATACCTACAATAAACGCCAGTAATTAATCCCTAAAGTTAAAAATAAACCCATGCAACTATTGGACATTTTAATCAACATTAGTTTGACTTAGAAATGACACGACCAAATATGGGCACTTAATGTGCATCGCGGAGGCATTTTGATTCTTTGTTCACGAAACTATTTTTGGACAGAATAAATGGAAATGTTCCCACGTAGCAGGGAAAAAAATTCCCTTTACGTGATGTCTCTCTGTCGCGCAGCCACTGGCAGATCTAGGCTGCCCGGCAGCTTTACTGGTCTATGTTTGGGTCCTCCTGGGGGACCCTTAGGCTGGTACTCGGGGCGTTGTTCTTGGTCTTTCCGACCCTTTACATGTCACGATATGTATAGGAACCATATATTATCAATTTCACCCTCAAACCATCCATCAAAACTCCACTACAAAACACTATGTTACACTAGTTCGACTTTAACTAGTTTCAGGACTTCTTAGACGTTCTTGGACGTTTGACCTCCAAGCACTTCCAAACTGTATATACTGACTCTTAACACTATTTTTAGTAATTTTAGGACCTTATAAGCTCTGATACACATGTTATGCTCTCGATACACCTAATTCATATTTCGGGTACTACAGTATCCCCCACTTGGGAAACATTCGTCCTCGAATGACACCTTATCAAACACTTGAATAAAGGAACTATTTTAGACTAGAAGAACATCGTATATACATTTTACCAAAATGAACATACCCAAATCAAGGAAATGATTTGATTTCAAGCTAAAAATAACTACACATATTCAAATAGAGACCTTATAAAAGCTAAGCATGTGTTTCTAATCATGAATTCGTCATCATTAAGAGCAGAAAAAATCATCAAAGCAAATCATAATCATGGAAATTCTGGAAATTTTCATAAATCACTAAGAGACATATACCGAAGAGGGACATAAATATATCATTCTTGATCACCCTTGGATTGGAGAGCATAAAACCTATTCCTCTTTGGAGGACCATCTTCCCCCTGATTAATATCAACTTGTATGCCTACTCTCACATTAGCCTTTGACTTAGGGCAATCCATCATAATGCGGTGCCACTCTCACCACACCCATATCAACCATCCTTACCGGACAAATACCTACCCTCATGTTTCTTACCACACCTAGGTCAAGTAGGTCCGGAGTACTCATTCTTCCCTTGAGGTGTAGGGTTAGACACCCTCTAATCCTTATTATTAGAAGTATTAGATTAATCTTTTGCAGAAAACTTTTGTCGATTCTTAGAACGACCATGTCCACCGGATCCATCCTTTTCCATCCTTGTTCTCTTTTTCTCCATATAAATTATTGAATCTTTTATTTGTTGAGCAAACACAATGAGACAGGATATATCCATGTCATTTACAAGCATTGTCAGACGACATTCTTCTTTTAATAGTTCAGACACCCCCATCATAAACCTATTCATCAAGTCTCTAGGATTTTCCACCAAGCTTGGAGAATACTTAGACAAAATAATGAACTTCTAAGCATACTCATTGACACTCAAACTATCTTTCTTGAGGATTATGAACTCCTTCAACTTAGCCTCCCTCAATTCCCTTGATAAGAACCTATCAAGGAACACTAACTTAAACGACTCCCACTTAATGGAACATGCTCCTATTGGCCTACTATCCTTCCATTGCACATACCAAAGTTGTGAAACATCTTTCAATTGATAGGCAGCCAACTACGCCTTTTCAATGAAAGAAACTCCCATGATTACAAGCACCTTATACACCTCATCAACAAATCCATTCAGATCTTCATCAACTTTGGAGCCATAGAACTCTGGTGGATTAATTCTGAAGAACTCCCTTACTCTAGTAGCACCCATTCCTCCTACTGGATTACCCAGAGCGACCTCTCATTTATTAGATTGGGCCGTTAAGGCTTGAGCCATCAAAGTCATAGAAGCCCTTAAATTACTCAAACATAGCATTCACTAGTGGAGAGTCATTAGGAGCTTGAAGAGGAACTTGCTCTTGCATTTAGGGAGGAATCACTTTCTCCCCTCTCCCATCACCTTCCCCTTTAGCATTGTCCCTAGTGTTAGCCATAACCTACAAAATCATAAAAGAAGATCTTACTCAAGTCAAACTCTATGGAATGACTTGAAGAATGAATAAGTGAAACTTTTCTAAGCATCCCATAGCCTCCTACTCATAGATGTGTCCAACTCACACCGATGCATATGACTCTACTAGACGTGGTTTAGCGACATCCTAAGACAATTTTCATAATTTTATGCTTTGATACCAAATTTGACATGAACCACAAGTACACTATATAACTTAGGAAAACACTTGGGTCGCAACACGTCGTACTCGACCTCTGAGAGGTCTTGTACAATGTAACATCCGGGTTTACCCCCTAGACGTAACCGGCGTCACCATCCTCTTTGAGGACTAAGACTAGCCTCTTAGATTACATCATTACATTCATAGGTCAAAAAATTTAAAACTTTTCATTACTTCTACTTGGAGGTTTACATAGACCTTTACTACACATAACATATATATATCGAGTATACATAGACCCTTCGTATAGAAACATTACTTAGTCTTCTACTTTTATTGCACATACGTATATATAAAATATAACATAAACATAATAGTCATAATAGTCGTCTCATCTCCTAACCATCTAATAAGAGTGTAAGAACTTGGGCATAACCCATACAACAATGTAAAAATACCTCACCTGGCCTATACAATATTTCATCCTCAATGGAAAGAAAGAACCATAGAAGTCTTTAACTAAAAATCAACTCTATAAGCTTGATAGTGGCAACTCCCTCGAAAATTGAGGATCTAACTTGGATGATTGAAGATATCCAAACCTTCTTCAAGTCGTCTTTGAAAGTACTTCAATGACCGGAACCTAATATGTTGGGGAAAAGGAAGAAATGAGGTTAGTACGCCACTTGTACTAAGTATGAGACCATATGCACACACATATGAAACCATGCTAATAAAAAAACATTTTATAAAGTATGCACTTTTAATTTAAAACCCTTATGAACATTAAACAAGACCATACCAACCAATAGGACATATTCATTAAGTCAGAGGCATGTACATCACAACATCAAGTCTAGTCAAGTCAATCATGCATATCATATAGTTAGATACATATTCAAGTAAATCTATCATCAAGTCATATTAACAAAAAGCATGAATAAGACTACATTTCAACATAACCAAAGAAAGACTATTACCCATGAACCCCTGAAGTCAACAAGTGCAATGACCAAGTAAATCCCCATAACCTTACTAAATGAAGTAACCCAACAAGAATCATGAATAACATCCTACTTCATATAAAATGGCATTTAGGTGTACATATCATCTTACTTTAACAATATACACCAAACAGATTCATAAATGAACTAATCAACGTATATTATCAATAATGTGCAAGTTCATCACATATGTAACATATACCATCATAAATATATTATACATAAAAACATCCTCCTAATACTCCCCTCAAGGCTAACTAGTGCAATGCCTAGGTATAGTCCCATACCTCTACCTAGACTAAGCTAGACCCCTTGGGTCATCATAGTTAGAGTTCAATCCTTTAGTGAATTTTACCTTTTGAGAACATCTTGCCCTAACTGACTTATAGCACATGAGATAATGCGGAATCCTGTGTCACAAAACCCTACACTAAAGGAAGGCCGACTACTTGCCAAGGTAGTACAAAAACATGAAACATATCAACTATATGGATCCACTAGCTAGTATTCCTATGGGAGCAATATAGTTGAAGAACTAGGAGATATAGTTGGGACCCTCTTTATGATACATGCATTGTGGTCTCCAATCTCAAGAGTACATTAGTGATCCTACCTTCCCTATGTAGGAAGGGACACTCCTCACTCTGGTTCACTCGGTTATAAGCTAGAGTTCCTTTTTCAAATGCCTTTAAGCTTTTATTATCAATCATAGCTTAGTTTAGATAATAGGGTCTACCCCTTATGTAATCATCATCATCAATAGGTCAATAATATTTGAATGATTATAAATACTTTCATTAAAATTCATATAGGTGAGGCTAGCAAATTAACATCTTCATATCATGATAATGCACATTGGTAAATCATTCACCATCCTTATAACATTTACATCTTAAGCCAACACCTCACAATCATAATCAAGACATTTATACTCAACATCATACAACACTATCAATCATAATACAAGGCATAGTCCAATAAAACATCATGACTCAATCACAATTAACCACCATTTGAAGTAAAGGATAGAGATAACAAGACATACCAAGTCTCCTTCATAGTTCATCATCATGGTCTTACCATAAACCCTCAATTCAACCCAATTTGGGTAAACATAATCATAAGAAAATAATAAATATGATAACAATTCTAGGAGAATCACTACATCACAATTCACAACTAAATCATAGCTTAAGACAAGATACTTAGGTCAATTCACAATATACTTTATAACATAGGTCATCTTCTCAAGAACGAGCATGAGAGACTACAAATCATACTAAATTTGTTCATCATTAGTATAACAACATCATCTAGTAGTAATTCAACCAATAACCAAGTCAAATGAACCAAATACAACTTAATTTATATCAAGATCAAAACTAGGATTAAGGGTTAAGGGCCATCTTCTACAAACTATACCAAACCATAAAAATGTATCATATTTAGGTTAGAATACATGTTAATATATTCACTTATTGAAAATAAAATATAAACAAATCAATTCATCACTTTAATTTCGAGATTGGGAAAGACCCACATGAAAACTCACCTTTTGAAACTACTTTGAAGGAACCTTTTGATGAAAGATGTCTCAAAGGTGAATTAGATAACCTAACTCAATGTTTGATGAAGAATTTATGGTTAAATCGTTCTTTCACATCCCCAAAACCCTCCCATAGCTTAATCTTCAATGGTGTCTTCCAATAGAGAGAGAAAGAAGAGAGAATGAGAGAGTTTTGTTTTGAGAGTTTTAATTAGTCTAATGGGGTTGGGGTCTTTATATGGAGGGGGGGGGGTTTATATGGAGGGGGGGGGGGTTAATTAAGTTATTTAGACTTCCCTTAATATATTAATAACCACCAAAAACCTTAACCAATTAGTTAAGACATAGTTAAAAACGTGCAGGAAATTGCACGCCCCATCGATGAGACCACAATTGACGGATTTGTCCATCGACGACCAGCCCCTCCCTCCGTGCTTCATATCCATAGTCTTTGTCAGTGACTATGAAAATGAGGCCCTACTGTTATTTGTCTAAGTGTTTTCAATAGATGGAATCTATTCCCCGTCGATCAACACACGCTCCGTCGTCTGCCTCTCGTGGGTGCACACTGCCCAGGCAATGTTTGACTCCACTTGCAAGGGTCTTCCTCAAGGGCCCGTGGTTGGTCCTTCAGGAGTTGTACCCGGATGTTTCGACCATGAATCTACTTAAACACATTTAGACCCCCTTCTACCCATTTTCATGATTTTCTAACTCTTAAAAGCTAGTCAAATAGGATAAGGCATGCTAGTACCTCCTTGAACTACATTCCAAACGTCATGGACGTTCTTAGACGTTCTTGTTTCTAGACCTCCTAAATGACTTATATTTATTAAAATAGACCTTAATATACTGTCTATACCTTATGAAACATATGTTAGGCTCTAGAACACGTCTTGGATTTTCGAAGTGTTACCTAGAAGCCTCTTTACTTCATTACATAACATCATGCATAAATGGAGGAAATTTAAAAACTTTTTCTAAACATGAATAAAAAGGTATTTCATAATAGAGGAAGCATTTCTAAAAATATTTTTTCAAAAAACATCAACCTTTGACATGAATCAAACATCTTTGGATGGATCCCCCATAAAGTCTAAAACATAACGAAAACATAAATAAGCATAAAGGTTCGTCCTCGAAGCTATGAGGACTCATATCTTCTTCTTTTCATAGAAACCTTGGAACTCTACCCTTGAAAGCAACTCAACCTTATCAAGACCCTACATTAACAATATGTAGGCAATATGCATTAGTATGATATGTACTAAGTATGGAAACTATCACACCAAACATAAGATATCTTAAAGGGTTAGTAAATAATTGACATAACCATAAGAGATAAAAACATAAGCATAGAATACATAACATAAACATATAAGAGTCCATTCTTAAGTCATTGTCTTTCTTACTAGTATGAACTATCTCATAAGCCACCTCCAAGTGTCCTTATGCACGGCTAAGGTAGAATCCCATACTACTACCCAAAGTTAAGTACCTCTCGTTAGTTGTACTTGATCATAGTTCACTTTCATAACTAATACCTAATTTCAATCATACCATATAAGCACTACGCCCCTAGGCAATCTCAAAATACACTAGTGTAGTGCATGTGAATCATCCCATAATACTTCACACACTAAGCATATCTTGAAATCAAACTAACTTGTTCATACCATCATAGGAGTCATCTAATAGACCTATTGTAAACTATCCAAGGTAAACATAAATCATGTAGGGGTAATGTCATAAGTAGCTTCAAGTCATACTTGTGCAATGTATAGATGGCATCCCATACTACCGTCCATACTAAGTACTTCTCTAGACTAACCTAATCCAAGCTAACTTATCTTGTAGCCTTTTCTATTAACCTCAACATACTACCATAATATACCTAATATAATGGAAAAAATCTCATCATACTAACCAAGGTAACAAAGGAAGGATACAACCATCCTAACCACCATGCAACTAATGATGTAGATGCAAGATAACCATAGGGATCATGAATCCGCAACCCTAAGCTACCATGAGAAACTAATCTCAAGCTATTCCATGAATTACACCTTACATGAAAATCAAGCTATCATTAGGAGAGTATATGTGTAACAACCCGCACGTACCCCCTAGAAGTCAAGAAGAACCCTTGGATCGTCATAAGGCGTACTTGACCCTTTGGGGTCTTGTATAATCCCTTTAACTATCGTTCATTAAACAATACATGAAAGGTAGTGCGGGGAATTGAAACTTTTCACAACATTTAATATAAAAAGGAATTCTTTCATAAATACTAAGAGAATCTCATCGTCATAAGTGTCACGACCCAAATCGGGGCCGCGACTGGCACCCACATTTACCCTCCTATGTGAGCGAACCAACCAATCTAACCTTTAACATTTTAATACAATATCAACAAAAGAAATGCGGAAGACTTAAACTCATTAATAAAACAATTCAAAACTATTATTAATATCCCCAAAATCTGGAAGTCATCATCACAAGAACATCTATCT